>JARGXW010000615.1:0-83669 GCA_029204085.1 Mycena sp. CBHHK59/15
TTGTTGGAGTACCGGCTGCAGATCTGCGATAAACCCGCATATTTGGTGATTGGTTGAAAAAAGGGCTGTCAAGGGCCGTGGAGGTCTGATATGCTGCATCTACAAAAGGTCAGTGGCAAGCACTAATAAAATCGGAACTCCTAACCGTATTTTTTCGTCGCAGATGTTGGCAGGGCTTTCTGGTCTTTGTTTTTTTTGAGTGCGCGTGCCATGGAAAGGAGGAAGTAGAATCGAAATTAGTTTCACAATTCAGGGGTAATGAGCAGATACCCATTGCGGACGAGCCCTATTATATATGTTAGCCGTTCGGACTCCGGCGCTCCGAGTCTCGGACCCGTACCGGCATTTGTGAAGGATTTGTGGATTTCTTGCAGATGGGGAAGCTGGGACGTAAGAAGGGATTTGTGGCTAACATTTGTGTATTTGTACATGTTGAAAAGCATTTGTGGACGACATTTGTGGATTTCTGGCAATTGGAATATGGACGACCTTGATATGTACAAAGGCTGTTATTTGATCAGGCAGTGGCTCCAATCGGAGGTCTCGTCGTGCCGGAATCTCATTCATTGAATCATTCCCAGCAAAGATCCGGAAGCCATTTGTGGTGCTAGAACGAAAGATGTCTTGATCATCCCCTCATCAGGAAAAAATGACAATGTTCAGTAGAACCCAGTATTCACAATAGCTTGAGTAGTCCGGTAGACAAGTGCCCCCGGAGGTAGCAGCTGGTAGCTCTGTGTGAGGCCGTGGTAGCTCCTGGTAGCCATCACGCCAAGCCTTTGTAGCTTCCAGTAGCGTCCCAGAGCACGGCGGCTACCAAGCTACGGGCACTACCCAGAGGTCGATAGCTTCCCAAATGCTCCCATAACCGTGGCCAAAACAAAACAGGGGGCGGCAGAAACAGTAATATTAATCAATTAACAGCCGTGCTACGAATCATCTTCCTCCGGCTCGCTATCGGTCGCCCCCGTCCTGCCCGCCATTTCATCACGCAACGCATCCTCTTGTACTCTATCAATGTTGGTGGCCACTTCCGAGATGGCCCCGAGTCCAAGAGCCTGGCTGAAGCAAGGTCAGACAAGACACAAAAAAGAATAGAGAAACATACGATGCCCGCTTGGACCATTTACGCCGCATGTTTTCGGTAACAGTTTTGTTGAGGCTGCTCCAGCTCTCGATGTCGGCAAGGTGGATGCGGTACGAGGTGTTTACGTCCTTCTCAAAAAACTTGGCTTGAACAAAAGTGCCGGTAGACCATTCTTTGGCGCAAAACTCAAGCTAAACCAGATAAGATCAGTCAGTTACAGCTATAGAGAATGAGGTGAGACGTACCACAGCAAAATCTAGCGCGATGTTCGGCAGTGCGATGGGATCAAAATACGAACGGAATATGGCGCCTAAAGCATCCTTGTCCTTGAACGTCGTGAGGTAGCGGACATCAGATAAAATGCGGTTTGAGGCATATCCTTTACGCTGGTCAATATCCTAAACAAACGGCAGTGAGGATAGAAACAGAAGTGTAGTACTTTAATACCTTGTAGTGAAAGGCGGCGTCGGCGAGGAGCTTATCTGAGAGCGCCTTATTGGATTTGATTGCCGCCGACCCAGAACTGCGTACAAAACCATAATGACTGGCGAACAAACTTCTAAAAGCTTCGAGGGTCTTGCCGCGGATCTGCGACCCTCGCTTCGTAATCTGAATTAAAAGGTGTTAATAAAAAAAACAGAAAAACAAACGGCAAAAATCACAAGTTTAGCCATGCGCTCTGAGAGCGCATATCGTTCCCCGGAAACACGACATGAGGCTTTCCAACATTCCTTGGCCCATTTCATCTGTAAACCAACATCAGGGAAGGCGTCGATGACCAAGATGTGGGCGGTGTAGTCCGCCATGGCACGGAGGAGGACAGCTCTGACAACATCCTTGTAATCCGAGGCCTTCGCCTTCGCATTCGTGAGCAGAAAGCCCTCACGGAACTTGGCTTCCGGGGCCTTAGAACGCTTTGCAGGCGGCGGCGGGGAGTTCGGCGTCGGACGTGACCGCTTGTGTGATGTCACATCCAAAGCAGGAGAGCGGCCGCGAGGTGTGCGGCCGTCGGAGTGACTGTGAGGGGAGGAGGGGCGAACCGGAGACGAGCGACGTCCACTGCGGCTGCCTGAGCGATGGCATGAGTGTGCCTGGTCTGCAGAGACTGAAGGGCGCCGTTCAAGACTTCTAGCGCGTGAGCGCTGATCATCCGAATCGACGTCCATACCAATATCGAGATCCTTGCTCGGGTCATTCTCGGGTCGGGGTTCCTCCTCGTCGAGGTTGCGATCTTGCTCAGTCGACTCGGCAAGCCGCAGAAAAGCGCGAGCCGAGATCTTGGCGGCCGCGGGCTTGTCTCCTTGTTTAGTCTTGCGGAGGATGGTTGTCGGACGTGGAGGTGGAGGCGGGAGCCGCCCCAAGGGTGTTATCTGGATGTGTGTCATTAGCTATTAGGTAGACGTGGATATACATACCGCCGAGGCAAACGAAACAACACCCTCGTTGTTCGATCGCTCCTCACTTTCGAGCTCGTCGTCATCCAGTGGAGCGGCACCTGACAGGTGACGAGGTTTGAATAAACACTGAAACTGTGTACAGAGCAAAAAGACGGTACCTTTGGCCGCCTTTTCCCGCTGCTTCGCCTGCTTCTTCATCCTGGCGACCTGCTTCTGAAGCTTTGCAAGCTGCTGCTCGGCGGATTCCATGTTCTCTTTATCTGTTGGGATAGCTGTGAGTAAGGTCTTATACGGGGCACGGAGCTTGCCTTGGCTGGCTTGCTTCCTCGATGGCTGGCGGTTTGCTGCGTCACGGGTGCGGGAAGGAAGGACCTCGTTGGCCGACAGATCGTCTCGGGAACGACGCGGTTTGGCAGGGGGAGCATCAGGTTCCTCGTCTGAGGAGTCGTCAGTATGTGAGGGGGCCATGATGGGGGAAAGAAAGAAAGATCGCACGATAACGTCAACAAACAAGCTCGTTGTTTGGTGCGGCACACGGGGTCGCGGGCATTGGATCTGAAACGCGAAAAAGCGATTCAGTCGTTACCTCCCGCTAGATCAACGACCACAATGCCTACCTTCCCCTGCAGCTATTGCTCGGCTCGGCTTCCGACCAGACAGGGACTGCGGTCCCATACTTCACAATCAATTTCTTGCCATGAAAAACACTACAGGCTGTACGCAGCGGCCGGCTCAGATTTTGAGAGTGACGGGGAGGTGGGTGAACTCGAAGATCAGGACAGCGATGTGGAGATGGAGCCTGCGGGCCCTATGGAAATTCAGGAAGCGGAGCCCGAGCCTGATCACGACGAGCTCATGGATGAGGATGAGACATTCGATCCTCCAGCGTGCGATATTGAGATTCCGGCAACAGGCCCAGGAACACCGGCCGCCGATCCAGGTCCAGGGAAGCACCACAGAGCGACAGTGGAGGAGGTGGAAGATGAGGATGACCGATGGACCCAGGACTTTCCAGAGACGTTTGAAGCCGGCGCAGTTCTTGAGGCGTGCAAAACCCAATTCGAGAAGCTTCGAGACGAGCAGAAGGCTGCGGGTCGTGTGCCATGGGAGCCGTTCGAGAGTGAAGACGAGTGGGAGCTAGCGCGCTGGCTAATGACTTCGGGGATCAGTCTGAAAAAGACGGACGAGTTTTTGAAGCTAAAAAAAGTGCGTACCTTGCCCAAGCCGGATTTCCTAGTCAGGCTAATCTTCTCCCTTTAGGTACGCGCCATGGACCCATCCTTCCACAATAGCCGCGCATTCTTGAAGCGTGTCGACGCGTTGCCTGAGGGACCAGAATGGTTTTGTCATCCGTTTGAGCTTCTGGGTGATGAGCTCGACGCAGATGGAAACCCAAAGAAGGAGGTACTGGAATTATGGCACAGAGATCCAATCGAATGTGTGAGGGAGCTGTTGGGGAATCCGGCATTCACGAACCAAGGATATGCCCCATTCCGTGTGTTCAAGAATGGCAATAGGACCAATCGGGAGTACAGCGAGATGTGGACTGCAGACTGGTGGTGGAATATTCAGGTATGTTCCGTCGCACGAATAACCAGGCATAAACTCACCTTTATCGTTCCAGGAACTCCTGCCTGAAGGCTCGACGCTTGCCCCGATCATCATCTCGTCCGACAAGACACAGCTAACTCGCTTCAGCGGGGACAAACAAGCGTGGCCGGTGTACCTTACCATCGGAAACATCGACAAGGAAACCCGGCGTACACCATCCGCGCGTGCCACAGTCCTCCTTGGCTATATCCCAGTTTTGAAGCTGGAGATCTTCTCGAAAGGCAAGCGGTCTGGCGTCAACCACCAGCTCTTCCATGACTGCATGAAGGTCATTCTGGAGCCGTTGAAAGTGGCGGGGAAGGATGGCGTTCAGATGGATTGCGCAGATGGGTTCGTGCGAAAGATGTTCCTGATTCTATCGGCTTACATCGCCGACTATCTGGAGCAATGCCTCGTTGCATGCTGTCGAGAGAACTCCTGTCCCCGTTGCCTCGTTACACCCAAGTGCCGCGGAGAAAAGGACTACTGTGACTTCCGCAACCCTGACGACACTTTGAAAGCTCTGTCTGAACAGTCTAAAGGCGAATATCCAACCGAATTAGTGGACCAAAACCTGCGCCCGATTAATCCCTTCTGGGCCGGCTTCCCTCATTGCGATATATTTTCTTGCATGACTCCCGATATTCTGCACGAGCTTCATAACGGAGTCTTCGGAGATCACATCGTCAGCTGGGCAACCGCGGCAACGTCTGGCACAGGCGATGAAATAGATCATCGCTTCCGCGCCATGAGCAGCCATCCTAGTCTCCGTCATTTCAAAAAGGGTATATCTCTAACGTCTCAGTGGACCGGTGGGGAGCACAAAAATATGGAGAAGGTCTTTCTTGGTGTTCTCGCTGGCGCTACAGAGCCAGCCGTTCAGCGCGCAGTCCGTGGCATCATCGACTTCATTTATTATGCTCATTTCGAAACTCACTGCGACGACTCTTTGGCCAAACTTGATGCTGCGTGGGCCACTTTCCATGACAACAAGGAGGTCTTCAAGATCCTCGAGATTTGCAAGCATTTTGATATCAACAAGCTGCACAAGATCAAACACTACATCGATTCCATTCGCTCCCGAGGCACAGCCGACGGATTTAACACTGAGAACACCGAGCGCCTGCACATTGACCTCGCAAAAGTCGGCTATAATGCTACCAACAAACGAGCCTATACCCGGCAGATGACTGTCTGGCTCCGCCGCCAAGAGTCCATCTACAGGTTTGGAACTTACCTTCAATGGGCGATCCCTGGGTATGTTGCAGACAGCAAATCAACACCCGACAAGGATGAAGATGACGATGACGGCAATGGCGAGGACCCCCCCGAAGAGGTTCGGCCTGTCCCCATCAGCGCAGATGACTCTGATGATGAGGGCGAGCTGGAGGAGCTCCACGCACCCCAACTGTCGTCCCCCTCTTATGCCGTTGCCAAAAAACCGGGCTTCCCCAATCTTACCGTCACCTCCATATCCACTGACTTCCACGCCCCTGACTTCATCAGTAATCTCGACCGCTTTCTTGAATCCCATCCCATCCCATCCCCTCTGACACCTACCAAGAACTCCGTCTTTCCTGTTTACAAACGGCTCTCCCTCGTGCTCCCTCGTGTATCCGAGGTCACTTCCCACAAAGTCCAGGACAAGATCAGAGCTGTCAAGGGAGAACCACTGAAAATGTCTGCAACCGGCGTAAAGCCGGCTACTGCCGGCCAGTTTGATACCATTCTCGCACGTACTCATTTGCGGGGTGAAGGACAGAGTCCGACCGACGGTGAGTTCATTATCTGAGAATAAATATTTTATTTGATGGATCTTAGGCCTTTGCGTCGCCCGTGTTCGAGTTATCTTTCGTTTGCCCGAGGAATTTGGTCAATATCCGGATCCACTCGCATATGTAGACTGTACAGCACCACGAGACAACTCGATCACAACGATTCCGGGCACGTGACCTCGCTTGTGATCACATTGGGACATGTCGCGTCGCCGGACGGGGATGCACAGAGTTGATCTGAGGCGTGTAATCTCTCGAAAACACTTCAAAGTCAGAATATTGACAATTGATTCACTCGCTGGAGGATAGATCACACAAATACACAGAGCCTGAGCTGTACCTATATTCTGCTTGTTCAAGTCCACTGTTCACGTGCTCCGGGTGCCATGCCTCAATCACGAGGACGGTGTGCCCTCCGCCATACAAATAATTGTTTTTAGAGCCATACAACATCCCTCACAACCTTCAAATCACGACACAAGAGATGATCTCCGCAAAACATGCAAAATAATATATTATAATTACTACCGGCGGTAGGGAAAGATTCTGAGGACGTCATGCCCTGCGGAATTGTCGTGTAATTCTGCTCATATAGTTTTCAAAAACGTACGTTGAGAATTGAGGTCAGAACAGCTGTTTTGGCTGAAATGATCAAAAACAGCTCAAAAAGGAAAAAAAAATCGGCCGCGCCCTAAGTTCCGCAAAGAGCTGTAAAGCCTTTCGACCTGCAGGTGTCAATCCAGCCATTAAGGATGGTAGCTATCGCTTGTCGGTTTGCGTCAGTACGGGTGTCGAGGAAGTATTCGCCAGGCCAGTCCAGTTCGAACAAAGCCCCGCTGGATTTATGCAGCAGCAGGCCAGTGTTTGCAGAAGCTGACAATCAAAGGTAAGGGTACGAACGGAACGCGTAAAGAACTGAGGACGTACATTGCCAAAATGCAGCGGCATCGGATTGAGTTTGGAACACATTTATGTAGCAAATGTTATACTTGCCCGACATGGGAGAAGCGGTGTTGTCACGAGTGACCACGGCGACATCTACTGCTGGGGTGTAAGGGCCACCAATCTGGTAATCGGCTTTGCCATTCAAGGGGGAAGGGTTACAGCACGCTTGGTGAAAGACAAAGCAGCGCAGACGGAAAGAGTAACAAGAATGAAGGCGGCAGAAAACGAGCGCATTCTGATCTGTCTACTTCCTGTCGGCTGGAGGTAGATTCAAAGGGAAAACACTGACCTGAGGGGAACTTGGAGAGACTGTTGGTCTTGAGTTGACCAGCGCGTTTTTATATCACCTCGGACAGACCCCGTGGCAGTGTTCGCCCATAAGGCCTTAAATCGAGGTTTGAAAACCTTTAAGGCCCTGCTCGGGTCACAGGGCTTGTCAACCCGGCTCTGCCAAAAAATAGCCAGACGGCTTGTTGAGGCTGTGCTCCGGTTTCAGCGTGATTCGGCCCTGTCACTCTGGTCTGGACCCATCATTCCTACCTACCTACCTACCTACCTACCGTCGCCACCGTCAGCCGCTCCGTCTCATCTTTTCCCGCTCTTTCCCGCCCATCGCCCAACACCCCGTCATTCTTTAAATATTCAATAACCCATCATCTGGGACGTCTCTCAGATCATAAACATGTGGAAAGCCATTTTGTAGTACATGATATGTATCCTCAACAAATGCGCTCCAGTTTAGTGCATTTTTGAAAAGCCGACAAATTCGTCGGGTCGGAGACGATGAGCAGAGGCTCGTTGGCGTTGCCACTTCATCCGCCGGTTATACTAGCTCGGATCTTCTTCGGAACTGCGTGACTGATGTGACGGAATTGAAGCCTAGCCAGACGGCTTGACTAGCCCTGTGACCCGAGCAGGGCCTAAGGCCTTAATAAGGGTAAGGCCTTAAACATAAGGGCAATTTAAGGCCTTGAATATATTTTCCCACGATCATATGCATAGCTGAAATCCCAGTACATTACGGCTGGAACTCATCATCTGAATCAATCTCTATGGCGCCATCATCCAGGACCCCGTCAATTCACCGGTACCATCATTGACAAGGACAGTATCAAAGCGGCCTGGAATCTTATGCCCTGTTCCAAGTCGGCATCCAGGCTGTACATGTACTGTGTCTATGACAGAATCGGTGGGACCGCCAGCAGTGTATGGATCGGGAGTCGTGAATTTGATACGGTGGAAAACAGGAACAGCGTTGAATGCAAGGCGAATATAATGGGATTTGGCTTCGACCTGAGAAAGAGAGAGGGTGGGGTCGGAATGATGAACAATGAATTTTGCGAGGGCCTCTCGAAAGAAGGTCGCTCCGTATTCAGCAATGAGCTGAGCGATTTTACTTGACTTCACGGTCGGGTGTCTGGTCATCACAAGCTGGCGCTCATAAATAATCCCGGGGTGAAGAGGTTCAACGGCAACCGGCGCTGGAGAACCATTGAGTCTCCATTGAATGAACTTCTCATGGCGAAAGATTTTTTCTTTACGCTCGAGCCAAAGCGTCATCTGTGGAAACTCGTCCTTGAAGTTCGTCGATCGATAGGCCTCCTTGGCAAGATCAATATGGAGACGCTCGGTGTACTCCGTGTTGTAATTGTCGGTTGTGCCGTAGAGCTTGATGTACATCACATAGTGTTTGCACGAATGCAGCTTCGGCAAGTTGAAGTCGTTACGGACCCCGAGGACAACAAAGATACTCTTGTTGTCGTGAAAACGGTCCAATGCGTCCTCGAGAAGAGATAGAGTTTCGTCGGTGTGCATAGGGTATTGCGCGAGATAAACGAAATCAAGAATTCCCCGAACGGCACCGAGAAGTCGAGTAGAGGAAAGATTATCAGGGAGTCGAATATCGATGATGATTCCAAGCAGGAAGCGTGAGATCTGATCGTGTTCCTTCCCGGTAACCCGCGATAGATTAGAAATGCCCTTCATGAACAGGCGAATATTATGATTTGGGGGGAGACGCCGGCACCGCGCATCGATCTCAGCTTCCCCGCAGCATCCCTTCAGCCACGAGATAAGATGCTTGACGATCCCCTGGTAGAGCTGATGAAGGATGTCGGGACTGATGGAGCGGAAAATGTTTGTGTACGGGAGACCTTCCCAGAAGGGATGGTAGACCGGCTTGATGCCAGCATCTTTACACGCTCGCGCGTAAATCGTAGACCCATCATCGAGCGCATCGAGCGCATCGAGAATGCTCTCGAGATCGCGAAGTGGATACCCGGTTTCACCTTCACCGAGCTCCGTTCGTGGCACCTCGCAGGTCGGGCACTCACCGTTTTTGATAGCGGTGACCAACGCTTGCTCAGGATAATCACCAACGAACGTCGCAAAAATCGGGTGACCCCGACGAACGACACCGTCCCCGCTCGTGAGCCGAATACCATCAACACCTGCAGTCTTGAGCGGCTCAAGGATATATGCCATGCACGAATGGAATATGTTCGCAAGGATGCGGCGGCGGGCCGCCTTGTTTGTGATGTGCTTCATACGCGAGGTCGGTAGGTACCCCAGGAGGACATAGCCACGGCGCGATGGTTTACGCCTGATCTCCTTGGGAATATTGCCCAGGGTCATGTAAACGGGGTATGCCGATTTGTTTCCGAATACCGTGAGTTGGGTTTTGTCGGAGGAAATAATAATCGGCACAATTGTTGGGCCTGGATGGTCCTTCTCCACCGCTTCCTGAAATATAGTCAGATATCCGGGGATAATAATCGAAGGGAAAGATCGTCACCTGTGTCGCCCACCACCATTTTCCTGTGGGCATATTGTGGTACATCCGCACCGTCTTGTCCTTGTCGATATAGTGCCGCTCAGGAGCAACAAAGAGATAGGGTGCAAAGTCCGAGTCCCCGTACAGTGCTCGTATGCACTCGATGATATTGCGTGAGTACAAATGAAACACCTCTCCGTCCACTACCACCTCGGATCGCTCAAATTTCGGTCGGCCAGGGAGCTCATTGTCAATGATGGTGTTAAGCTGCGCAGATGTTCCGTACGACAGCCCTAATGCTTTGCGCACCTATACTTGGTTATTAAAATGGGATGTGAATGCCAGTTGAGCGCCACTTACTCCTTGAACTTGGAGGAGATCGGTAAAAGCGGTCGATCCGGCTCCTCGCAATTTGGCCCATTTCGCGATCTCCCAATCGGTTTTGGATGCAAACGGTGCGTAGGGATTCGTGATCTCATCCCCAATATCCGTCCCATACTGCTCTTCACTTGTTTCGTCGCGATTCCCAGAGATTGGCGCACCAGCCAAGTTGCCGGGGAACTTTTCGACAATGGGTTTGTGATGAAATCTATCTTCGATTTTCTTTCGTGCACTTGTGGTAACTGGCACAATACTGGTCCCAAGCTGCACCTCAAAGCATTAGTGCAGTGATTCCTCGAAATTTGGCAAAGACTTCACCTCTAGAATCCACATTAGTGCCGTAGCCATCCCCTGAAGGTTTTTCAAAGTCTTAGCCTTTCGAGTTACGCCCTTAATTTGTGTGAGTGCTATCAAGGGTGAAAGTGATTCGGCGTCATTGGATCCAGTGGGAAAAACAACCGAGCCTGATTCAACATCTTCTTCCAGGAGTTCCTGGTCGAGTTCGGCAAGCTTGCTGGGCCATTGCAGCAGCGACTTGACGAACTGTCGACATTTTCCTTAGTGACTGACCTGCTCCGGATGCCTCAATATACGTACGTGCTTAGCATGTCATGGAAACCATCAGATCCATCAGGATACTGGTGTTTCACATGTCTAAACTAAGTGTCCATGAAACACAACAAGACAAATGAGAATGCTGGAAGTCCCACACTTCAACAAACAGTTGGTGTTCCTATCTACAAAAGGCCACACAACACTGAAAGGGCAGAAAACTGTCACAGAGTGGCAGAGAGGGCAGAGAGAGATAGCAGAGGCAGAAGAATGAATGGAATCTCAGAATGACTGACTCTGATAGACCTAGAAGCCGGGGCCCATAACCTGTTAGAATCAGGCAAGCACAGTGGTCTGAGTCAACAGTGAGAAACTCTAATTGAAGAGAGAGACAAGACAACTAACCTGAGTCAACAGTGAGAAACTGGGGACTCAGGCTCTACACTAGGCTACTTATATACACAATGGCATAGCAACAATCAGACACCATGGAAACCATCAGGTCCATCAAGATACTGATGGATACTACAATCAGACACCATGGAAACCATCAGATCCATCAGGATACTGGTGTTTCACATGTCTAAACTAAGTGTCCATGAAACACAACAAGACAAATGAGAATGCTGGAAGTCCCACACTTCAACACATATTCACTATCCCGGTGTTTTCTGCCCTCTTGAATACCTTCAAATACATCATATCAAAAATCTAGGTCAATCGAAGCACTACAGCTAGTGTGGGAACCGCCGAGTGTTCAGTCATATTTTGCGCACCGGAGTCTTCAATAGCAGATCTGATAACTGGCATCTACTCGAGGGAATCTGAGCTGTCTGCCTGTAGGGCATGGAACGAGTCCACCCGCAGGTGACCCAGACCCAGAGTGCGTAAAAAGTAGCTTATTTGAACTAACTTTACAGCTCTTTGCAGAACTTAGGGTGCGGCCGATTTTTTTTCCTTTTTGAGCTGTTTTTGATCATTTCAGCCAGAACAGCTGTTCTGACCTCAATTCTCAGCGTACGTTTCTGAAAACTATATGAGCAGAATTACACGACAATTCCGCAGGGCATGACGTCCTCCGAATCTTTCCATACCGCCGGTAGTAATTATGATATATTATTTTGCGTGTTTTGCGGAGATCATCTCTTGTGTCGTGATTTGAAGGTTGTGTGGGATGTTGTATGGCTCTAAAAACACTTATTTGGATGGCGGAGGGCATATCGTCCTCGTAATTGAGGTATGGCACCCGGAGCGCGTGAACAGTGGACTTGAACAAGCAGAATATAGGTACAGCTCAGGCTCTGTGTATTTGTGTGATCTATGATTGAATGAGCTAAGAAACTACCCATTATCATTCTATTGAGTGTTCTGGAGGAGTCCCACGGCTCGGATTTGCTCTTGTACTCCCTGTACAGCACCGCGAGACAACTCGATCACAACGATTCCGGGCACGTGACCGCGCTTGTGATCACATTGGGACGTGTCGCGTCGCCGGACGGGGATGCACAGAGCTGATCTGAGGCGTGTAATCTCTCGAAAACACTTCAAAGTCAGAATATTGACAATTGGTTCACTCGCTGGAGGATAGAGCACACAGATATATAAGGCCTAGACTGTAGGAATATTTCACAGCTTCAAGTCCACTGTTCACGCGCTCCGGGTGCCATACCTCAATTACGAGGACGATGTGTAGAAATGGTGAGAAAGTGCTCGAGAAGGGATGTTATAGTTGGGTTGGGTAAATACGACGATGCTGGAGTATATCCGTGCGAAACTCGGTCGCGCTCGGACTTGTGGACACACTCCTTGAAGAGGCGAAGCTCTGCCTCAGCAGTAGCACGCATGGCCTTCGTCAACTTGCGTGTTTTTTTTGGTGCACCAGAGGCAAGGGTGGCCAGACGAGGAGGAGGAGGAGGAGTATCCTCGGAAGGGAACGACTCGAGGGGTGCAGCATCGATTGGAAGAGGAGATGGAGCAAAAAATAAGGGGCCGATGAAACGCGGCAGACAGTTGCTGCATGGGAGACGGCGCTGTGCTGTGATGCAGTCAAGAAGGGCCGCATCCCCATTGTTGCCAAACATCTTGTTAAAAAATGCGATTAGACACTGCTTGACGGTAAGCATGAGCGCCTTTTCGTTGTTCATCGTTGTTAAACTCTTGCTATTTTGCTTCGCCTTGGCCCGGCGTGCCGGGTCTTGGAGCACGGCCGTCAACCGCTGAAACTCAGGATATCAAGATATTAGGCTCACCTTGGGCCAGATATTTCTCCGCAGACTTATATGCAGTCGATTGGACAAAAACAACGGCCCGACCATTCGATACCTGGTCTCGGCCCACACGGCCACCATATAAGCACCGGGGGGCAAAAAAAAACGCGAGAAAAACGCGAAAAACGCGAAAAACACGAAAAACGCGAAATTTGGAAAATTTGGCAGATGCTAGGTCCTGTCCGGACAAAAAAATTGGGATCCGGGATTTTCCTGTCCGGACAAAAATCAGCGGATTTGGGCATCCGGGGACCAGGCCTTCACGCCTATTATCCGGGGTCCTGGTCCCGCCCCGTCCGGCCGGCCCGTCAACCCGTCACCCTTGACGGGCGGCGCCGAGCCCTAGATAAACTAAAAAAATTCGACTATCTTAATTTTAGTTTATGAGTCTGACTACGGGATCCTCTGTTCGTATCAGACTTAGCTCATTTCTGTAATTTTAGCCTGTACGGCCGCAGGATCCGTCCTTTCTAAGAAGGATTCCTGGATAGCGCATCTGATCGGTGGGAAAGCTCCCTCAGGCTGCCAGTACGCATCCGCGGAGGCCAAGGCAGATGCCTCCGGCCAGCGCAGTGAATCCAAGAAGTGTGCCGAACCCGATACAGCCGGGGGAACCGGACCTCCGCATAAGAAACAGCAACGGGACCTCACACCGACTCAATTGACCTTGACCGGATTCAGATGCCGTACGGGGAAGCCGAAACAGATGTCATCCAACGACAGGCCCTCCGTGCCATCGTCTCTGGTCGGGGCTTTCGAGGACCACGAGATGCGGGTGCTCATTGGCATGTTCCGCACCACCGCCCCGGCGATTCTGCCAACAGGGAAGGTTGCGGGCGGACAGCTACTTAAAGCGGCAGCGGCTGATGTTGAGGCGTTAACATTGTAGCGAACCAAGCGGGCTGCGAGCACACATTTTCCAGAACAAAAATAGAGCAATCCAATCATCGTAACAGGCTTTCCCTCGAGAAGATTGACATGCGCACCAAGGTGAGTTTGCTTTATCTGCGAGACGAATTCTATTCACATTTTGTGCGTCATTCAGGTCAAGGGTCACATTCGTTCTGATCATCAACGGGACGGCATTTATAAGCCTCGCAAGGCGCGCAAAAACCACAAGTCGACGGCAAATCTGCTAGCTGTTCTGTGTTACCATGATCTCCTTGACGATCTGGATGATGAGGATCCCAGTGAACGTGGCCGGGCTCTTGTCTCGAGTCGCGAGGGCCGGAGGACTCAAACAGCAAAATGTATCGCTGATACTAAGGCAGAGGAGCCAGAGCCGGACGAAGAGGCCAATTATACCCCCCGCATCCCAGCTCGATTGCCTGCTTGGCCGAAAATGACGCTTTGGGTCTTGTTCGGAGGGGCCGAGAAACCTCGTGCACGCAAACCGTCAGTGCGGGAAAGAGCTGTTGATGCAGGCACTGGCAGAGGAGTTGGAAGATGATGTCCCCGACGATGGGGCCATAGAGATAGATTCCGAGGACAAGTATCATATGTAATTTATGGGATTGGACTTGTCGAAACAGCTGCGCCAAACAGCGTGGGAAAATCAAATGAACCCCTTCACGTACCCTTCACGCTGAAGCCTTCACCCTTCAGAAGGCCTTCACAATCTGGAGACCTCAATTTGAAGGCCTTTGGGCGAACACTGGGGGAGTGGGGAAGTCAGAGAGGAAGAGAGTGATGGGTCGAGGCCCTTTTGATGGGCCCTCCGAATTGGGTAGGACAGCCGCCGGCAACCCCCGACGGCAGCCACCGGCGGCAAAGGCCAAAAGGGTGGAATACGGGTAGGTTCGGAGCAAGCCTGTGCCACTCCGGCCCGGCCCTTCACTGAAGGGGCTTGCTTCAATATAGTACCGCAAAATACGCACATGAAGACGGATTTTTAGCTGGGTCATCTGATCGTGGAAGAGCTTAAGAATTGCCTCACGCGTCTGTTGGCTGAAAAAATGCCCAGAATGCCTTGTACTCTCCGCGAGCAGGTGATTGATGGAATCGGGTATATCTGGGCCGTGCTCCTAGGGGTTGGTTGATCTTATGGAAATCCTTTTCAGCTGAAAGGGAAGTTAGATAAAGTTTCAACCACATCAATTTCAGTTTTCTGTCATAATTTGAAGAGCACGAAGCAAAACATTCAAAGATTTTGTAACCAATAACAGTGCGCATCCTTCTAATCGCGCATTTTTCAATCTTCAGTCGGTCAGCTTGCCATCAGAAAGATGCTCAGCCGGACAGTTGTGAGTATTCAATCGCCAGGCAATAATTGGTCAGGGAGCGCGACAACCCCCTCCAGCGGCTCTCGTCCTCCTGCGTGATAGTTGGCCCTTTGCGTCGGGGTTCATGGAAGAAGAGGCGGAGGCAGAGGCATTAGGAGAAGCAGCACCATACTTGTTGTCGTAGTTAGGTTACTTGAGCTTTTGCTCTGGCTTTAAATCTTCTCGGGCAGGGCAACACGTGCCAGGCTGGCGCGTGCTGCCAAATGAGTAGGATGCGATAGAAATATGAGATGATGCACGCCAAGAATATAACACAAGTCCTCGAGCACAGTCCACTCTGCGGCGGTGAGCACAAACTTTTGCAGACCATTGGACTTGTCAGTTGTAAACTTGCGGTAGGCACATCAATATTGAAGAGCGGCGATGATCATGTCGTAGGTCGAGTTCCATCGCGTCTTCATGTCGCGAGGCAGAATCTTTGCTGGTAGCTCGCAATCGCTGACAACTTTCTTCCACGCCGGAAGAAGCAGAGTGCTGGAATTGATTGTTTTCTTCGCCACAGTACGAACCTGGTGAGATTGATTATTTGTGTTCATGTCGAGATCGTAATTCATGTGCACTTTGATCAACGCCGAACATATCTCCTTCGTTTGCTCCAGGAACTCTTCGCGCTCGGCCTCCAGCATGTGCCCAATCTCGTTGAAGATGTCGGCATCGTCATCTTCCTCTGTGCGCTCCATGTCATCCAGCTCTGCCAGAAGCTCATCGAGATCAAGTCCGCCACTTGGGTCCTCATCATCCTGATCACTGTCCGTGTCGTCTGCATCATCTGAGTTGCCAAAAGAGTTCTTCGGGGGTGGGTCGAACATCTTCAGCAGACTTTTCGCAACCAAGTTCATGATGTGGTCGAAGCAGCGGGTGCGATCCTTCTGGGCATCGAAGGCGATAAATCAGGACTCGAGGGCATGGGCCATGGCATCATTGGCTGAGGCGTTGTCGCAGAAGATACTGAGGACTTGGCCGTCGATGGTGAAATAGTGCGTGTTATTCGACTTTTTTTCTCTCTCTCACCACACCGCCAACGACGAGAGACTCATGGTGCTCACCTCAGAGCAATATGAGATATTCAAAACAGCCTCAAAACGATTCTGGGATGAAGAGACCTTCGGCTTCCCTCATACGGAGGCTGCAATGACCACTGTTTTCGGGCCTGATCGCAGCTCGAAGGAGGCTCAGGCATGGACAGTATATTGGTCTGCTTTGGGAGCCGAAGAAGAGAAGAAGAAAGCTAGGACCAAGTACCGCTTGGTATGAGAATTGTGCTGCTATCCTCTGTTTATCCATCTAATTGAATACAGCCGCCCATGCCGCTTATTGACGGTTCTCTTCCCGATGTCGAGATGGACAGCGTCGAAACTAGCGGCTCCGGGACCCAGCCGATGCTCTGTAATGCCTCTTTAACTGCGGATCATGCGGACCGTGCCCGTGAGCGCGCTGAGCGCAAGAACAATGGTAATCAGCACGGCAAAGAAAAGAAGGGATTCGGACGCACCTTCGACGACATAATGGCCTCTGTTTTCATCGAACGCGAGTCGCCAAACAGCAATAAAGTCATGAAGCCAGTGTACTACTGCCTCGGGTGCGACAATCCTGTTCGCAATAACACGCGAGGTCGTAATTCGGCGCATATGCTTGGCTGCAAGGTATTTATTGCACTGTTCTTATTGTCCAGAACTGACCGCATGACAGGCTCTTCAGAGGGACTTTCCAGCTACTTGGGACAGGTTCAAGAAGAGTATTGATCCTTCTTCAGAGAGCGTTGCATCTGGCGACGCTCCGGCACCAGCTCTTCGTACCAAGAAACGAAAAATCGAAAATCCTGCCGAGGGACGTGAACCTATCCCCGGTATCACTGTAGCGCTCCCGTCTGAGGCCGAATCCTCTCAAAAGGCAGCTCCAACGCAACGGACTCTTGGCGCATCGTGGGGAGAATCTATTACGGCCGTTCGACAGTCTGCTATCGACTACCTCTTGCTCAGACTCATTGTGTGCTGTGCACTTGCATTTTCACTCCTGGACAACGGTTTTTTTATTGATTTCTGCAATGCAATGTATCTCATTCCATCGTCCTTTTTGTATGTTCATGTTCTGATTAGTTTACAAGGTGTCCGAGCTACTCCGTCCCCGATCGCTCCAGCTTTATTACGTACAACCTTGTGAAAGAGGCGGAGAACGCAATGCTTCAGCTCAAGACACTACTGGAAAGCTTCATTCATCTCACTTTATCGTTTGACGGGTGGTCTAGTCGTCGCAGTGATGAGATATACACTGTTCACGTCACCACGTCCACCCGCATGTCCTATATGGTCGCCGGAATCATTTTAACGGGTTTATCCACGACGAGCGAGACCATCTTTGAAAATCTCAAGCAGGTGAGTTCACCGAATGCCTGGCTGTCGAATTTTTGCTTATAGAATCCCAGATTCTCCTTCTCTATGCAGCCGTACAATTTTCAATGATTGTCTCAGACACGACGGGTAATGTGAAAAAATGCCGCGCCCTCATCTGCGACACCTTTCCGTGGATTCTGAATTGTCCCGACCCCTGCCATCAACTCAATCTACTTGCGAAAGAGATCATGCTCGGCTCGAAGAAACATCCAAAAATTCGGGGCTTCGCTGAAGTAAGTTTCCTCTTTGCCGTGTGGTACAGTTTGACATACATGTACACAGATAATGAAAATTGTCTCCGCGATAACAACCTTCTTCTCCCACAGTAATTATGGCAAGAAGCACCTCCGGGACAAGTTGAAAGAGCAGGATGACCGGCGTGGTCTTGTTTCCTTTGGTGCGACTCGCTTCTCTACGTTTGCGGATCAAGCAAGCAGTGTGAGCCGCTGCCTCACGGCAATGGGAACATGTTTTTCAGACCGCCTGATCAAATTCGACACGAAGGCCGTGAGTTTCATTGCTTTTATTCAATCCTTCGTCCTTCAAAGCAATGTGAACTAACCATTTGCCAGACAAAGCCTCTCCAGCAATATTTTATTAATGACTCGCCGGCACAACTCACGTTTCGTCTCCACCTATACAACATCAATATGCTTCTCAAACCCATTGCGCGTGGCCTGAAGACGTTGGAGAGCAGTTAGGTGACGTGTTCAGATGTTTTCAACATCTGGATTGGCATCGCGATCGGATTCCAAGAGGTATTCATTAAACCAGGCACGTGTCGTCATCAAAGGTGTACTCCCCGTTGACGTCCACATAGGTGACCCGATTAACGAGTACCATCAAGAGACGTTTGATTGCTACAACCGTCGGTTTGCCATTTTCATGAATGATTGTACGCCTGGAATGTTCATTTTATCCTACCTTCTGGATCCCGGTACACATGTTCAGTCTGTCCCTGCTAATCGCCACTGAACTCTCTTATAGTGTATTATCGTGATGGTGCCTTGAGGCTTGGGCTTCCCGCACGCCAACATTTCAAGAAACAAACCGCTTCTCCTCTGGTTGCATATCTCATTACCAGCGCTCGAGCGATGCTTCAAAATGAACAAAAACGCGAGCAAAGAGGTGATTCATCAGAAGGAGACATTCTCGTGAACCAGCTCACATGTGCGCGCATTTATTCAACTTCGTTTCGGGTGAGAACTGACTTGATCCCAGCGTACATGTATCGGGAGGCACCTTTCGATCTACCGTGTGCTGATCTGTCGTTGCGACTTGGTTGGTGGAAGTCGCTGTCAAAGGACAGTAACTCATACATATTGGCAGTGCGTGGTTCGATTTGAGTTCGTCATTTTGACTAATATTTGTCTAGCGTCTCGGTATCAAGGTTTTCAGTGTCGTTCCAAGCGAAATGCCTGACGAACGTACAGCCTCGCGGCTCACTGCCATGAGCACAGCTAAACGGAACAATCTGGGTCCTGAGAATCTTGTGCGGCTTGCCCAGCTTAATCAATATTGGCGGTACGGATTCGGCTCTCCCGAAGTCCAGCGACACTGCCAGAAGGTTCGATTGGAGCTTCCAACTCCCAACCGCAAGCCGTCGGATCCCGTGGTCGCTGGTATTCCGACATTGCAAGATCTCCTCAATGCGGATTCAGTCGATAATCAGGTGATTGATGAGGACGCTCTCTTCAACCACCCGGATCCATACGGAATCAGCGACCTCGAGGCAATGGAGGAAGGCGAGGACGACACTGATACAGCCCCTCCTCCCCTCGTCATTCGTCGTGCCAACCTTCCCACTCTGGAGATCGAAGCCTACATTGATTTGAAAGCCCCAAATTTGATGCAGCGGTTTGCCCCCGACCAAGGGCAACCGGAGCAGACAACTTCACAGCCAGCAACGAAACCTGCCAAAGAGTCCAGCGTCAAATGGACCACAGCGGACGCTGAATGGGATGCGGCGGACTGGTAGGTGTATTAAATACATTAAATACAGCGTTAAATACAGGTATTATACATTAAATACACCAAAATTTCGAGCCGGCGGCGCCGGTATTTTATGTATTATACAAGCCCTCTATTCCAGACATCGAGGCCGCTGCACGCCCTCGTATAATACGACGTATTAAACGATCCAGACCCAGCACTAGGTTGGGGGCTGTACTTCTCAGTACGGTGTAGGTGACCGTGGAGTGTGAGCCCATGCGTAATGGCTCTGTTGGCAGCCAGGCTCATGGACTCGAAGCAGTCGGTGTTGAGAGAATCAGCACCTTGAGCATTGTGGTCGACGCCTCACCCTCAATCTAGCTATCCGGCGCTCGAGAAATTCTCAGCGACCGTGCAGCGCAGATATCCCCTCAGCTTTAGGCTACGTACAACGCGATTCCGCGTGAGAGGGTGTGGTAATACCCTGAACGGGGGAGCGGGTTTGTTATGAAGGGGGCGTTTCGACGATTTTGGAGCCTAGACTCGATTCGAACGGCAGAGACTCTGCCTGGGAGCAAAGCATTCACCAGATCGTTGAACTCGTTTATCATTGGGTTCGTGCTGTAGCACTCTCCTCAGCGCTTACTTACGCAGATCGTTGCAGCTAGTTACCGAAGGCGACCCGCTAAAGGACGGACTCTATCAGCTGAAGGATTGATCTGGCGTCAAATATGCCTGTCTTTCCGACGGGGTCTTTCCTGTCTCTGCGATCTTGGCCGGTTCTTCGTTTGCGGTCTACATAATCTGCGCCTATGTAAAATGCCCTTCAGTAGATGTATATACCATCTCACTTGGAATATCAACGTCGTGCAACATTATCGTCTGGTGCGTCAGCATGTCTAGGCGCCGGAATTCTTCACGAACATCTTGGCTTGGGTGACGCTGAATAACCTTTCTTTGGAAAGGTCGAAGAATGTAGACTCCCTCCTGCGAGAGATGTTGCGCGTGATAACATAACGTAAGGTGCTTCCGTTCCATTTGTGCTTTCGAGGTCCAGACCAGATGAAGTGCCAGAAGTGGGAATGGCCTGGATGAGGTATGATACACGTACCCCAAGGCACAAGCATGGATAGATGGTGTAGCCATGCTGAATCCCCCGTGTATATTGCACATTGGTCCCAAAGGTATTATCCTGGATGAGGTATGGAACACCCCCTGATCCAGAGGACGGGGATCTTCTCGCCGGAAGGTGGGTACTTCTAGTTGTCCCCAAACTGAGCACCTGACCTATTCCACACACACACCCAGTGTACAGGGTCACTGTTCAGGAAATCAGATGAATTTCGGAGGGAATAATCAAGAACTTCAGATTCACTTCGGAAGGGCTTGGTCAGAGTTCGCAGAACATGTTCTTCCATGTGAGTCCAAACGTGACTTGAGACGCCGCAACTTTACTCCAACTAATTGTGAGCAGGTGCGGCTGTCTCGAACCCCATTATTCCACGCAACCCGTCCAACCAGCCCGTCCTTCCGGCCATCGACTTGAACACTGTCTCCATTGCCGAAGTCCGTGTGCTCCTTGGTGATTATTTTGATCAATGCTGGGGTAAAGTCAACCCGCTTTTCAAATGGATAACGCTGAGTATTATCGCAGCGGCAAGAGGATTGGTGCACGAAAAATCTATCGATTCCATGGGATGAGATCGCTGTGGACCCTGGGAAGTACTACGACACGGGGGCGGGATATTTTTCGGCCAAGCTTGATCACCCTCAGAACCTTGAAACTCTTGAGGTCATTAATCTCGCCCAGCAGCTGCTTTTGACATCGGTAATCGACAGTCCCACCCCGTTTCGCTTTCTGCAGGCGAAGGAGGTGATACTAACCCCGTCTACGCCGCCTGTCCAACCTGTTTCCCCGCTGCGGACCTCTGCTGCCCCCGAAAAAACACCAGTTCCGGACGATACTCCTCCTACCCCAGTTGCTCCTCCTCTTGGGAGCGGACCGTCGACACCACCCGGTGAGACGTCAAAATCCCCAGCGGAGAACTCAAAGGGCAAAAGAAAGAGGTACTGATCAATTATTTGTCTCACACGGCACTCTAACACGTGCGTATCTAGGGTGGCAGCCCCCGATGAGCAAGTCGTCAAGAAGGTCAAATCAAGGTGAGTTATGGAGTTTCTAATCACAGAGCACAAGTGTGACGCCACCTTTAAGTGCACCGAAGCCGGCTTCCCCGCCTCCAACACGACGACGGTCCCGCCGTGCCCAGAATCATCAGGAAAAAATGACAATGTTCAGTAGAACCCAGTATTCACAATAGCTTGAGTAGTCCGGTAGACAAGTCCCCCCGGAGGTAGCAGCTGGTAGCTCTGTGTGAGGCCGTGGTAGCTCCTGGTAGCCATCACGCCAAGCCTTTGTAGCTTCCAGTAGCGTCCCAGAGCACGGCGGCTACCAAGCTACGGGCACTACCCAGAGGTCGATAGCTTCCCAAATGCTCCCATAACCGTGTATTTGGATAGATCGCGCTGTTAGAGGCTCCTCTCCTCTCCAGCAAGGCAGCCGCCATTGTGGCCGTCTCCAAAGCGTTCACAGTCCGGTGGAACTCGGAGTGGTCTTCATCCCCGAGATACGCCCGCATCTCTAGCTTCGGTGTAGCGCAGATCTACACCAGCCTCAGCAGACCGCGTTGCAGCATCCTCACCCAGCTCCGGATCGGCCGCATCGGGCTTATAATAATGCGTACCTCCCAAAAACGGACTAATGTTGTGAAGTATCGCTCACCTCAGTCTTCGAGCACACAAGTGATACGAAGTCTGAGGGGAGACGACTTGAGAGTACAGAACCGCGACGGGAACCGATAAATTTACATGAAACACGGTGCAGTTTACTTACCGTCCGTGCTACTGTGAAATGTATTATGGCTAAACAGGCCCTGATAGAAACGTCCATTGCCATATGCTGTACAATGTTGAACAACTTCATCATTTCTGTTGAAATCTGATATCCGCCAACATTGCCGTCTGCAAACAGGCACTTATTTGCTACTCTAAATAGTTGCAAGAATGGGGAATCCAAGACCTCGTGTTTTCTGCTTTTCGCTCCTTCACCTCAACACCACAGCCCAGACACCGATATAGTCGCTGGGACCCATTGGCTTTTATACTCCACTTATGACCCTTTGAAGACGAGGGGCATGACCTAACCTCGGTGACGACCGGTTGACGTGGTTTTTCTGGAGCACGATAAGAGTCAATAGCATTCGTGTAACCCAGACTTTACCAGGCTGTCTGCATGGTTTCACCGATGAAACCGGTTCCCCAGTGATACCATCTCGGATACCTTCGCTGCTTGTTTTTTTCTTGTGTCGTTTTGCTGGAGTTAACCTTTACGTTATATTCATCGTGAACAGAGATAAGTTTTTCGTTTTTTTTTTATGTCATGGAATGAGAACACAGCCAGAACGGCAACTGATAGCCGATTTGGATCGAATCTTCAAAAATCTTTCTCAGCAATGATGTTGGATGCGGAAACCATACTTGTTTGGTTATGCAAAATTCCTCAGCTATATGCACAAAAAAAATGGGCCGGACAGTTTACCGGCCCCGCCGCGGCTCCGGACGCAATAAAGGCGCGGCCCTAGTGTAGGGGGCAGAATTATTTCGGGGTAATTAAGCCGGGCAGATTGGCAGATTGGCAGGCAGAATTGCGGCAGAATCTGGCAGAATTGGCAGTTATGTAAGCTATGTTTTTACGCAAAAAGCTGTATAAACCAAGGGGCACCCACCGGAAGATGCCGAGACACAGCCACATAGGGTAGGGGACCTCTTATTTCACTTTTCAGACAAAGTTTCAGAATGATTCAAAAATGTGTTTGGACATGGTCAGAAAAAAAAAACAGGTTTTTGGAAGGATATTGAGAGAAAAGTGCGCTTCCTCAGCTTGAGTCACCGATCCGGGGATCATTTTCCGCAGCTGTAAGTAAGCAAGCAGACCACGTCCAGGATCTTCTTCGAGTAAATGCACGTCGGTCCGTGCTGTGCAGCAATAGTTGCTACCTCGGCCAATGCAATTAGCCAATAAGCCAGCTGTTTACAAACTCCGCTTCAGTATGTATGTAGAAGTGATGAGGAACACAGGTAAGGTAGCCTGCGGCCACATGCAACTGACGTTTATGTAATCAAGCGTGACATCGCCCAGAAAGAAAAAGCGCGACAGATAATCGTGCGGCCCGATTTCACCAATCGGCCCGCAACATTTTTAGGGTATATTCAGTCCAAAAGTGTTCATGTAGTCGGATTCGGGAAAATGTACACCGTAAATATCTAGTTGCATTTTTAGTCATCTGATCCGAAAGATCCTCCACCTCCGCCGCTCGATAGACGACATTTGACGCGTCTCGACAGCGTATACAGCCGCAACAATGCCCAAACGAGGGGCGTCTGTCCTAACACGGATAGGGAACTTCACCAAGAAAGCTATTGAGAGGCTTTCTCCCAGGAAGGAGAGGAAAACGGAGGAAAAAGAAAATGTATGTATCCTATCATTGACGCGTCGAAAGTGTGTATTACGCGTCAAAAAACCTCAACTCTCCTTTCCCAGGTCGCTCGGCACAGTACCTCATCTGCCTCTGTCTTCTCCGTCGATCCCAGGCCACATAACGTATCAGACGTCTTCCTGTCGTCGCCAGCATCTGATCTGGCACTTCCTGGCCCGCAAACGGGGTTCTTTTATCACACAGGGCGCCCTCATGCTTGACAAAAAGAGCGCATGTGAGGTGGGCAAATTTTACCAGTGAAATTATCTGGTCAGAGATAGAGAGAGAGGGGTTAATGAATGGGTCAACCAGTGCGTCGAACATTTCTCCGAGGATGCAAAATGCACGGTGAGTAATGCGCTCGGAAGGTGAGAAGTCGGCAGTGTCTATGTGACACAAATCTGTGATCAGGCAAAGGAGTTTAATAGCGCGGCCCACGTCCTGTGCGTCCTTGGGATTGAGCAATGCGTGGAACCAACCAGAATCGAGGACAAGAATCAATTAATCACACCTGAATCCTCTACTCTGACTGCCCCTATTATCAGGTTTCATTAGCCCTACTATGCATTTGAGACAGCCGAGTCTACTCAGGCCTACTTCCGTCTCCGCGACATCGTGAAGATATTTCCGTGATCGATACTTCCTTTGAGTCATTTTCCCGTTATACTCACGTTTCATCGTGCTTCTAGCTTAGTAAAAACGCTGACATGTCCAGGCTGACAACGAGTTTGCCCGCAAGAACCCGAGCGAGACGGAGGACTCTATTACATACGCAGCACCAACCCCCAGCTTCCACGACGCCTTCTTCTCATTTCCGATCCCTGTGGGCCGCCACACGCATTCCCAATTCTCCGTACTCGTCACCCTAGCCGCCGTGTTCTCTGCATCGTGCACTCGACCGAATTTCCATTTAAGGATTTAGAGGTGTGTCCGAAGTTATTTCGAACGCAGCAGCGTACGTGATCCGCGTCCGCAGCTGGTTTCACCAGCGACAGCTAAGGCTGGGCAGCGGGGGGTAAGTACGGTGTCCAGGTCGCCGCATCCGAATAAGGCGCCGGAAAATTCGGATACGGTATCGTCGCATGCAGGTGATGGATATATGGACTGCATAGAATTGGACTCGGGAGATGCCGGAAATTCGGATTGTACGGCATGAATTTTTAAGTAAAGATATGTTTGCCTTTGCTGGCGTAACGAGGGATTTTCTGGCGCAGAGGGTGGCCCTGTCCCTGGAATTCGGGATTCGAACGCTTGGTGCGCTTCTTGCATGGAGATTTGCATTATCGCGCCAGACGAGAGAGAGTGCGCGAGGCGTGTACATTGCGCACTTCTTGTTGGAAGCTGGTGCATGAAGTCAGTAAAACTCCGCTTTAGATATATAGATACAGACGAACCAATGTGCCCGAAGAGACCGCACTTCCTGCATTTGCGGTTCTTCGGGGTTGAAGGGCCGGGCATCGTTGGCACGGGGATATTTGAGATGGTTGTTGCGCGGAGAGGGCTATTAAAAGGAGCGGTAAGAGGGGGGACCGGAATCGGGTGATGCTGTCCAATAAGAGCCAAAATCTTTGCGCCGTCCTCCGCTGCACGGTGCCAATGTGTCTCCTTCACCAAATCTGCAGTTGTTTGAATCTTGCCAAAGTGTGCGCACTCGACAATTCGATCGAGTACCTCATCGGACATGATGGCGCCGGCGCCGTGGTTGCGAAAGCTGGCGCGGCTGATAACCGCGATGGTACGCTCTTTGCGGAAGAGGTGGAGGTCGTTTTTCAAAGCCATGTCCACCGGCCTGGCCTTGAACGCTGCGATGCGCGAGCGGGACGGTTGTTGTTTCGGTTTGGCAATGTCCACGTGCGCGAAGTCGACAAAGTCGTCCGGAGAACACAGCTCGCAGCAGACCTTTGAGTCCGTCATTTTGCAACGGGGGCATCCGCCGGGGATGTCAGGACGGCACTCGAGGTGAGTCGAGACTTAATTCCGGCTTCAGATCCATTGATGAAGGGAAATAAACTATAAAGCGCACCGGTGTTATCATTTCCGAAGAAAATTGTCGCAGGCTCGCGGTAGCACGGCTTCCGCGGTTGCCGCGTCGAAGCGTTGATGAAATCGTCGAGAGCCGGCTCAACGCGATCGGCACCTTTTTTTTTGGTCGGTTTCTTCCATGCTGGCTCGTGCGCGATCACAACGTCGTAAGCTGCTCGCCGGTCAGCACGGTACTCGTCAAGACTAATCATTGGCCGAGGGAGGAGTGCATCAGCGTCAAGAGAGGTGCCGGCGACATCGTTGGGATCAGTGGTCTCGTCGACCGCTTCTGGGCCGGGCACGGGAGGGGATGGATGCGAGACAGGGACATCGGGAGCCTCCGGGGCAGCGACCGCAGCACGCTTGGCGGCTGGCTGCCCAGCTGCATCTGAAAGCTGCTTCCGCTTCTTCACTGCTTCGGCTCTACTCTCAGCGCGGGCCTCCGCCTTAGCAATATTGAGGTCGAATCGTTTTGGCTCCACCAGAAACAGAGCCTTCGCGGTAAGATGAAGAGCGCGGGCAGCTCTGCCGAGTCGCTGCCAGAGGGTGCACATATCGCAGGTCGAGCGCCACTGGATGACAAGGAGGATGTCGGACAAGTCAAGGCCCTGTCGTAAACGTCAGAATTAATACCACGATCCCATCATGCCCACGCACCATTCCGAACGAATCTGTGCAACTCAAGCCCCAGATTTTGCCCGACTTCAGTCCGTCAGACTGTGTGTCCTTGAATTCCGGGGACATCTCCGAGTTGAACCATTTAATTTTGTGTCGATACTCGAGTGGAAGTCGTCCGCGGAGGAACTTGGCCGCTTCCACCGAATCGGCGATGCTGTCAAAGAAGATCAGGAATTTGGGAGGCGGCTGATCCCCGGGTTTCCAGTTGTCCGGGATGAGAAAGGCGAGGTCCTTGAAGCTACTCATGGGGTACTTCATCTCGCGAACTGCCATATGAATATTGGGCCGGTCGTTGGAACGTCGAATGATCGTGACCTTGTCGGGAAGAACTTGGAGGGTCCGCATCACGTCGGAAAGGACGGCGGGAGGGAGCGTGGCAGAGACAATCACAAAAGGGATTGATCGTGGGATGAGGAAGCGTAAGCGGCCGACTTCTTTGTACTCCGGCCGGAAGCCAGTCCACTTGCTCACGCAATGACCCTCGTCCCAGATAATGCTAATTAGACGCAACGTGAACTGCGGTTTTTTCCACAGCTTGTCGAAACCTCCATCCTGTTGCATCAACGTCTCAACGTTTGTAACGATCACTCTATATTTGCCATCCTCGATGTCCTGCAGCCGTGCGTCGCGTCGCGTCAATTGATTTATCTCAAAGGTGCGCGGAGAGGTAACTGACCTGGAAGTTTTGGTGGGTGGCTGTCTCAGACGTGATTGAGATGCCCTTGATACCCATCTCCGCCAGCTGCGCGACATTCTGGTCACCCAGGATATTGAGTGGACTGATCACCAGCTGGATGCCCTCCGGCTTAAAAATAAGGGGGAGCCAGAAAGTCAAGGTCTTGCCGGACCCCGTGGCCGAGATACAGACTACGTCGCCGTCGCGCTTGAGGATGGCCTCGACGACTTTGATCTGCCACAGACACGGGTGATATCCGAGGTGCTCGATGGCTTTCGCACGTATTTCAGCCAAAGAGTACTGCGGAGGGCCAGAGGATGATGCGGAGAAGATCCGGGACTGAACATTAGGCATTTTCCGACGGGAAGGCGCGAGGTTGGGGCGCGTTTGTGGGAGGCGACGCGTCGAGCGGATACGCGCTGGTGCCAGTTGCGTCCGGGGTCTTGATGTGGCTATGTTATTTGTATATGTTATCGGCCAGCCGCCGTGGAGAGGCTCATGATCATCCCCAACTTTCTGTCACTGTAACATCACACATCACACGGTCCGATCTTTCCGGTCAGTCAAATTTCGCTTTATTCAATTAAAACTACCGCTACAGAGATCGTGAGCCTCGAAACCGCGGCTGGGTAGGAACCTGCAGTGCCTCACGACTATCATCGCAGTGTCCCAAGCTAGTTCAAAAATATGACGACCACAGTCGAAGATATACAGAACTGCTAAAGTCGTGGCAAAGTCGTGGACAACCAAGTGATGGAAGGGTTACAGGCTGAGATCAACTTTTCAGACAAGCTCAACTTACCTCGCGGAAAGCTGGAACCACAGAAGGATAAACCATCGATGCAAATTACAATGCGGCACTACTACTTGACAATAGTGAGAACAGACACATCGGGAGGCACTTACCTCGATAATTCAATGAACTCACCAACTAGCTGTCAAACCTTTGCTTTATGGATCATGACCATCAGCAGGTGCCCCGGGAAAGTAGGCCGTGTATATTGTGCACGATAAAGCCATAATAAGCTCCTGACCTTGTATTGCACTTGTAATTAAGCTGCCCATGATGTATTCAGGCAACTGAACGCCTATTATATGGGACTGCCTATTTGTGTGAATGCCTACCGCCGGTAATCGCCTTTGACCCGGGTTTCCGAGTCCGCGCCATCTTCGTCACTTCGTTACTTCGCTTAGCTTCGCTTAACTTCGCTTAGCGTTGTGAAAGTTTGTGAGTTTGATCGCTTTCCGTGAAAGTTCGTGACTTCAGCCGGATTTAGTGAAACTTCGTAACTTCCTCTGGATACCGTGAAAACTCGTTACTTGGGCTGCCGACAGTGAACATGTGACCGTGTCCAACCACGTGAAGAGTGCGTCGTCAGTTGCAGGTGTATTGTTCAGATCGACAAACCCCGGGAGATATATTTATTTGATTGCAGAGACATTTGTTACAGTGCATGATACATTCCCCCAGGCTAATACATAAAATCTCCACATGTCTTGAGCTTTGCTTGGAACACGACACATTTTTAGGAATTTGCCGCATGAGTTCCAGAGCTGTCGAAGATGGTGCAGTCATTGACTCCTATTTCAGTTTTGTGTTGCCCTCAGTGCCAGAGACACCGGGCTCCGGCCATGGAAGAAGTCTCAGCCTGCAAGGATCCTTTACGGGAGGAACTGGCACTGATTTTGGTGATGGCCCTCCTCCTGGATCGAGTGTTTTGGGCCGCAGGAAAAGGCCTGAGTCCATGGCTGAATGGTCCCCTCCGACCAAAGCTCGCTTGAAAACATATACCGAAGACGTTGCATCGGAATACGGAGTCCCCGAAAGTAACAGAGAAGACTTTCTTAATGCTAGCACGGTCCGTATTTCAATATTTGCTGTGGAGAAAGCTGAAGTCTTTGATAGCTTTCCACGCACAAGCTCATGATCGTGACCTTGGGTGTGGTCCTCGGGCGACGAGAGGATGCTTCCAGCGAGTCCAGACTTACTGAATACTTGGGGTCATCAGAGCTCAAGGTGAAGTTGGCGACACCTTCGGACGTGTGAATGCTTACTCGGCCCATACAGGAGAATGTCATAAGCCATGGCGTGCTCTTGGATCCCAAGATCCCCAGCTATAAGATTGGGTTCCTTGACCGCCTGATGGTATGTATGTTCTTGTGCGACTCAGTCGAGTGTTCTGACCTCGGACCGCGTTCAGCGTCATATCCGATTAGACCCTCCTGGTCGGACTAACATACCGGCCCTAGGTCGCCGGTTTGAATGCCGGTGCACCCTTGATCACGATCGTACCTCAAGGGAACCATAGAATATCAGCCATCCAGCAGGCAGGAGCTCAGTTAAAGACCTACAGTACCTAGTTTCTGTCCTGCAAGTCACTTTCCGGATGAAAATATAGTGAAAATATTCTTCATGGCCCAACATTTGGCCGTGGGAAGGTGGCTGTGCACTAATTTATATGCGTGCGGAATTCCCACGCCCTCTGCCTTAGCCCACAGGCTCTCGGGAGCACATTTTTGTCCGCCCAGAACCTAGGTTTGGGGCCCAAAATCCCAAAATTTTGTGCCACTATATCTGTTGAAATCATCGAAATTTATGAAGCAAGTACAGTTTCTAGCAGCGAAACTATTGAAGGATCTCGACGAATTAGAGTGCTCTGAGCGTAAAACAACCCACAATATTCAAACTTTATGGGCACAATTCAAATTGGATGTCACGAGTTACGGCAAGTATTAGGGACTTTCAAACCTCAGATTTCGAGCTCATTTCGACTTCATTTCGACTTCATTTCGTTTCTATTTCATGTCCTCGAGCGCCCGAAATGAAATTCAACTCTGATCCTGATGTCGAAATGAGCGAAATGAGAATTCGGCAACTTCGGCTTGGCTTCGGCACATCAACGGAGATCAAGATTATGCGGTCATGTGGCACTTCTACGCGCGGTGCGCGTTGATGCTTTAAAGGCAGGCTGGTGGGTTATCGCCAGGTTATCGTTGCTTCCTTCTTGAAATGCCCACTCGCACTGCTCGCCAGCAAGCTGCTGATGCTCTATATCAAGCCTTCCTTGTCGATCTCATTGCAAATGCTGAAGCCGAGGCCTGGGTGGATGACAGCTGGTCGGATTCTGATGATTCCGATTCCGATTCATCGTCATCAAGCTCGTGGAGCTCCTCATCGTCCTCATCGGATAGCGATGATGACCCGACCCCTGCAGAGGCATATGTGGCTTCTATGGCTGAATTGTACAGTTTCAACCCACTCGGCAATCTCGTCGGCGACGATAATTGAGTCTACGGTAACATCACCCTCTTTCGAGCTAGCTTCTTGCTCAAGAAGCTCGGGGTGCTGTTCCTCGTTGTTGTCGAGATCAGATTTGCCAGTTTCTGATTCGCTGCTAGAACTAGACTCCTCCTCCTCATGCAGTTCATCCACAGCAGCCGAGGATGAAGCACTGTCCCCTTTCAAGCGTTTGGTGGAGACAGGGCCCGAAGAGATTTCAACTTCATCCGCTGAGACTGACACAGCGCGTGGTCGCTTTCTGAACATGTCGCCAATGTACGTTGAGAATTGAGGTCAGAACAGCTGTTCTGGCTGAAATGATCAAAAACATCTCAAAAAGGAAAAAAAAAATCGGCCGCGCCCTAAGTTCCGCAAAGAGCTGTAAACCTGCTTGAACCGTGAACACTGTTTAAACCCGTTCATTCAAAAAAGCACTGCCAACAGGGGATTCGAACCCAGACAAGGGTGACCGCCGCTGGAGAAACAGGGGATGAATGAAGCACTAACCACTGGGCCACACAACCGGTTCAGAATCACATCTCTATATCTAGGTTGCTGGGTCTCTCAGAACTGGTTAGGGATGCAGAGTATATATCCGCATCCCACCGGCCACACAGTACATTGTGAGAGCATAATAGCTGCCCTGCTATCTTCTTGAGTAGTCCAGGATCTTAACAGCACAGATAAATCACACTGAAGTGGATAATGGCTCCCATCAGAATTTTCTGTGGTACCGTCCTTGTTCAGCTTGATAGCTAAATAGAGGCTCAAAGTTGCCCAGGACATCTTGATATGAGATGAATCCCTGGGACAGGCAGTGTCATGTATAAGACCTGCTGTCCTATGTCTATCCAAGACAAGTTTGGACTTGTGAAATCCTGACAATAAGTGGGCCCAAGGTGTTAATCTCATTGACGGGGTTCGTGCGAAATCTCTGCCTGCGCGACATCCCTACGCAGCTTCCTAACCCATGCGGTGGTCCGAAGATACCTCGCGTGTGCAGCAAGGTCTGCGTCAGCACACCGTTGCGTGTACTCTCGTAGTCTGCTTGAATTGTGTCGGGCGTGAGGCCCGAAGATGTCGTCCTGTGAAAGTGTGAGCAACCTTGTAAATATATGACTCTACAGCACGGCTACTCACCTTGCACCTGGTTGCAAGTCTAGTCTTCACAGGTGGGTTGAAAGGTGTTCCATAATGAAATGGGGGCAGCACAAGACGCCGTATGCTCCTGATACCCGATTCGGCATCATTTGAGGATCCCGTTGTCGACGAGGAAATGCTCGCGCGGAAGTCAAGCCCAAATAAATGATAAACAGGATCTGGTGTCAAGTCGTCAAGACTCAAGTCACTCAAGCCGTCAAGACTCAAGCTGCCATGGCCAAGCTCCAAGACTCAAGCTCCTTGACCCTCTGCTCTCTCGGGTATTTCCTGGTGTTCTTTCCCCAAGGCTCAAGTTGGATGTGGCAATACAATCTGAACACGCCGCGGTTTTTTCCTTTATATTTTCTTCTACTTTCTTATCGTAGTTTCGTCGCTTGTGACGTCCACCATGTACATAGTTGTGAATGAATATGTTTTTGTTTCATTTTTGAAAAGCATTTATAAAGTTGTAAAGAAATTTAAAAACTATTTCGAAGTGTGTTCATACAATATCATCTGGATGTCCCACCAATGTCCACTTGTCAGTGGGACATCTGAAGATTTGACTGTTTTTGTCTGACGCACCTCTTTCCGATGTCAGGACGACATTTGATCTGAAATGTTGTACAAATGTTTGATCCGAACGGCGGTGTAGTGTAGAGCCTGAGTCCCCAGTTTCTCACTGTTGACTCAGGTTAGTTGTCTTGTATCTCTCTTCAATAAGAGTTTCTCACTGTTGACTCAGACCACTGTGCTTGCCTGATTCTAACATTTATCGAGTTGGTTGGCAGACGTCTTGAAGAGTATCGGACTTTTGACGTGCTCTTAAAGAATCATCAGACGGTATAATCCATCGCAGCAGTAGAATGAGCTCACCAGGGTCGAGGAAGAATCCTGAGAGGAAAAGGTTACCGCTCGGACCGTGGATCATCTGATCATATCTTCGATTGATGATCGCACTGACCTCCTCCCGGACATTCAAGGGAATAGAGAGGCTATTGTCTTCGAATAGATCATGTAGAACAGCGGTGATAGCGACATAAAATTTCCAAATGTCACCGTCTGTAACTTCGAGACCTTCGAGACATTTGATGGCCCGCGCGATTGGCTCGAGGATTTGGTTAAGCTGTTGAAGCTCCAGCTCGAAGTTTTGGTAGGCCCTTAGTTGTTTGAACCACGCCAACTTCGATTTATCCTGCATTTTTTCGGTGAATTGGGATCTGTTACGACCAAGTTGGAGGACACACCTTGTCGGAGGACTCGACATTGATAATTCCCGTGTTAATGAGCTCGGATATAGCACTGAGACAACGCAGAAGGGAATGTGACGACCAGTACAAGGTACCAAATCGTGTTTTGCCTATCTTCTCGAGTCCCTTGTTGATGTCAAGGATGACGCGCAACGCTTTGAGATGGGTCGCGGAATAGGTCGAATGCGAAAAATAAGTGATTGTCGTTCGCATTTTACCAATACACTGCGCAGTGGCCACTGATCAGAACATATTCATCGGTAATGACAAATGACTTACATCCACGAAATATTCGATCACACAAATATCCTCAATGGTATTGGAAAGGTGATGGCAGGGATCAGGCACGATGAGCACGGTAGCGACATCGGCCTGCACGAGTTCCCTGCCAAGCTTGGTATTGCCGGTGCTGTCAGAACCGAGGGACGCAAAGCGTTGCCTCCCAATCAAGTCCATGACCTGCAAACTGAATCAGCGCGGGCATCGAAGCGAGAAACCTAAATAAGAGCTCACCTCGAGGATGAGATTCTTTATATGTACGCCGGTGTGCGAAAATCCCGAGGCTTCGTCGCCTTTGATAAAGTAGACTTCGCGGTCGGGTGTCGTAACGTGGACAGTATAAATTGATTGCTGCCCGAGTGTGGTGCCTCCGTCGTATCCTAAGCTCAAATTATCCTGCTTTTTGAGCTCCTTGATTGCCAACAGCGTCACGCGGGCAGCTTCGGCTGGAATATAGCTCGAAGAGAAGGTAGACGCGACCTTGATACCATTAACGGGGTCCAGATGATTCACAAGCGCGCGGAACGATGGATTGCCAACAAGTGCCGGTGGAAGGCCAGCGTCACACAGAAGGTTCATGGTGAGAAAGTTTGTTTTCTCTTCACGCGCCTTGCGAGCGGCAGCCTTGCTCTCTGCCCCGGCAGCTTTGAAGCCCGCAAACATGTCTCCAGTGTCGCTGGCGTGGTTCGCGTCAATCACGCGAGCACCCAGTGACGCGCCTGCATTTTGTTGAAGTTTGACAAACACCGAGCCATCGCCGAGATCGCCGAGGCGCTTACTCAGCTCGACGCGATGCGCCGCCCTCTCGAATATTCTACCCGACAGTTTCTTACTCATTCTATTATTCAGCTAGTTACTCATCTTCAGGCAGAACTCACTAGAATATTTACAGTACAGTATAAATACTTAGTTTGGTGTCGTAGTAAAACATTGAATTCTAATTCTTTCACCGGTACATTTTCAACAGGTTATGGGCCCCGCCAGCCTGAACTGAAGAAACTCATTATCCCTGCTCTACCACTACACTCACCTCTCAACACATCACTACATCACTCCTCACATTCCTAGCTTACGATGTCGGACAGCAATTCTGCATACCGGATCAAACAGCTCGAGGACGCTCACGGCTATTCAGCTTGGGCAACAAAGATGATTGACGTCTTGACAGATCAGGACCTAGACGACTACATCATCGGCTCCAAGACAGTGGAACCGATAGTTGGGCAGAACGCGTCTGCGCAAGCTGTGGCTGCACACGCGGAGTGGAAGAAGAAACAGCGGAAGGCATTATCCGCCATTCGTTTGCGCGTAGGCGACGGCCCGATGGCATACGTCCAGACGGCTACGACCGCCGTAGATGCGTGGACGAAGCTCGCGCGTGTTTATCAGCCCAAAGGGGCAATCTCCATCATTCGGCTCCGTCGGCAACTCTTTCGCACTGCCTGTGTGGAGGGGGAGGACGTCGAGCACCACATTCGGAATCTGACACAAATACGGAGCACACTCGAAGGATTCAGCAGCACCATCGACGAGGCAGAGTTTGCAATAACTCTTCTCACATCCTTACCAGACTCATGGGATAATTGGGTCGGAGGAATTGACTTAGCGACAATCAAAAGCTCAGACGACATCATCGCACGCATTCTGCAGCAGGCAGGACGCTCCCACGCCAGGCCGGACGCTGACGACGAGACAGCTACGGCGTTGCCCGCGCTTGGCGGCTCGGGAAATAAACATTCCCACGGTTGTTGGAACTGCGGTCGGCCCGGACACCGAGAGAACGAGTGCCGCGACAAGCAGAACGGGATCACTTACACGGATCAGCAGAAACAGGAAAACTACGCCCGCACCACGCGTAACAGTAAACGCAACGGTGGCCCGGGATCATCAGCATCAGACTCGGCAAATCTGGCTCGAGAGCACTCGCCGGATATTGCATTTATGGCTCTCGGGGAGGACCAGGAACTCACCCGAAAATCTTGGTTGCTTGACAGCGCAGCCAGTGTTCACATCACCAACGACAAATCACTCTTCCACACGTACACGCCGCTTGACAGCCATACCGTCGTCGGAATCGAGAAGATAGCCGCACTCGGACAAGGATCAGTCCAGTTGAAATTCAAAGTAGGAACCAGGCTCACCACCGTGACGCTTGCGCGTGTCCTCTACATCCCATCATCCCCGCACAACCTTTTATCACTCGGCAAACTCCATCGCGCAGGCTATGGCCTCGAATTCCCATTCGGATCAAACGACGTGATTATCTCGAAGAACGGATCACGGCTAGCACACTGCCGAAATATCGGAGACGTTTACGCACTCGGCAATGTAACGCCAGTCCACGGAAACCTCACAGACGACGACGACGACTACAGGTATCAGCCAGCTGTACCCACAGGATCAACATCGAGCAAGGGGGAGAATCAATCTCCGGCCAATGGTGCGCCTCTCACGGTCACTCCGCAGGCCCATTCGGCACCATCTCCGGCGCGTATCAACGCCCAGACCCCCAGTCCTACCATCCCAATGGCACCGCTCACATCGATTTCATCGCACGCACCGACCCCGGAGCAAACATCACCACAGCCCAAAGCTCCGCGCAATATTGACAGCTCCATCTCCACCGAGAATATTATTCTGGGGCCTCGCACACGAAAATACGCGAAGCCCGGACATTCATTCATTGCCATAGAAACAACACCGGCACAGGAACCTCTCACGGAGGTACAGTTCACCACTGCGCATCAGACAAACTCACGATGACTCGAGTTTGAGGGGGAGTGTTGAAGTTTGACAAACACCGAGCCATCGCCGAGATCGCCGAGGCGCTTACTCAGCTCGACGCGATGCGCCGCCCTCTCGAATATTCTACCCGACAGTTTCTTACTCATTCTATTATTCAGCTAGTTACTCATCTTCAGGCAGAACTCACTAGAATATTTACAGTACAGTATAAATACTTAGTTTGGTGTCGTAGTAAAACATTGAATGCTAATTCTTTCACCGGTACATTTTCAACACATTTGCCGTCATGGCCTCGTTACGAAGCTCTCGGGAAAGAAATTTGCACTCCGACGAGTGCGGCAGAATACGAGTGCTTGAGCGTGGATGAGCCCAGCTCTCATGGCAGCCAGTACCAGCACAGCGAACACGCCGGGTGTCCGGTTCTTTGATGCTATGGCACGGGATGACGAGTTTGTCGAGGAGCGCCAGTTTGGGCTTGCCTCGCACGTTACCAGTGGGTGGTGGGGGAGCGGGGTCATCCTCCAAATCATCAAAGTGTTGAAGTGTGGGACTTCCAGCATTCTCATTTGTCTTGTTGTGTTTCATGGACACTTAGTTTAGGCTCATGAAAGGTGTCAGGGGAGGCGTAAGTACTTAAGCCACATCCCGTGATTGATGCGACTGATCGCAGTTGTGATCCGTCCGCGAATCGGTCCGTAACCACGTCTTATGGCATAAGTCACGCGTGATTTTGAAACGCGACGCGTATCTCTCTGAGCTTTCATGGCACCTCGAAGTCACCGCAAAACTGGTCCACCCAGGAACCCCAAGAAGCCAAAGGATCCTAAAAAACCAAAAGGAACTCACGGTGGTGCTCGGGAGGGAGCGGGAAGACCTCCTAATGAAGCAAAATTGCAAATTCTCGGCCGTTCACCTACGCCGCTGCTACAGGAACGCGCTCGGGCATCCACCTCCCATACCAGTGGCTCTCGGCGGCCCATTGCCCCATTTTTTCTTCCTCGTAACACCCATGCTGCTGTTCCTCGAGGCAACCCCGCCACTGCTTCTGCCTCAGCTGGGAGATCAACTTGGTCCGCTCTCGGGCCTTCGCGTGCTCAGGCAGCACCCATATCCGCTTCGACGATTCCTGGTATTTCAATTCAATTTTAATGTGATGCATGAGTATCAATTTACACACAAACAGTCACCCGTCCACCACCGATTTCCGTAGGTGATCTTGCACAGCTCAATGAAGAGCTGGCGTACATCGACGAAAACGATGAGCATGCGGATATTGCTGCAGGAGATTGCATCATCGACGAAAGTCTCATAGAAGATCCCCCGGAGAATGGCGAGGAAAATCTAGATACAGAGGAGGCTGCATTTTGCGATCAAGAGTCCGCAATCTCAAAGCAATTGAGCGACGCGAAGAAGAGACTCACTGATGAAATTAAAGCTCATGGACAACCCCTCTGTTATCAACGGGGTGATTTTTATGATAGGCCCCCGCATCCTGTCTTCGCCCTTGGCCGCGGCCTTGATCCAACTGCCGTATATCACCGCAAAATATTTGTGTGGTTGCCGAACTTCCTTCCCGGCCATCCTGAACGCTTCAAGTGTACTTGTGGTAAGCCTTTATCTCGCAAAGGTCTGTCCCATGTTCCAGTCGCACACCTGTTTTAATTATTTTTTTCGCCAAGGCTTCAATGACAATCCTATCGCTCGCCGAGTTCGTTCAATGCCAGCTGATTTTTTCCTTCTCACAAATCGGTTTATTTGCGATGACCGACGGAAAGATTCACCGGGATGTGGAACCAACCACCAGGGTACCGATCCCCATATTATTGCGCAGCTTCCGCGGTTTGTACAGGTGGCATTCCCAGGTATCTGTCTTTCCAAAATACATCTATCGAGTCGCTCACATTTATGCAGCATATATATCCGCACGCGGTGCCATTTCAAAGCTCATGATGGCGCAAATGTCAAATACATTTGCCGCACACTTCGGTCCTGCTCCGTTTTCTGAACTAGTTTCCGAGATCCAGCACCGATATCATGCAGACGGGGAGCTGATGTACCTTTCTGCCGCAGATTTCTATGGCCGGACCAACGTTCAGTCATTTTCTGCATTTGATGACCCACAAGGATATGCAGGGTCTCCACCGTCTGTCCCTTATCTGAAGGCACTCTTCACAGATAATGTTTCTGCGTATCGCATCTTCATCGAACGATTTATTGCATCATTGCCATTGACCGTGGCGGCAGGGGACCATACATTCCAGGTTAGTGTCAACTTACAAATATCGTAAATGACGGCCTGACCCTCATTTTATTTTAGCTCCTCAAGTACATGGGGGACTTGAAGGGGGAACAGATCTTCATCGCTGCATATACTCTGCTTAACGAGTTCGAAGAGGTCCGAGCGCACTCCTTAACTCAAACCAAGTCGTTGGCATTTGTTAAAGAATTGTTCGAGAGAATTCAGGAAGGGTTAAAGAATGCGAACCATCCGCCAACCGAGATATTTTACACAGATTCACCACAACGTGAGCAGTTCATTCTTCCGTGGTGAAAAGTCTGATGTTTTTCAGTGGAGCGGTCCTTTCACGAGTCTATCAACAGCTCGTTGATCAAGGACGTTGAGCCGATTACCGAGTGGACAGACCTTCCCACCTTTGAACCAAGTTCTGGAATCCCAACCACCATCGTCTCTGATTCAATGGAGATTGAGGACGAAGCAAATGATATTCTCGTGGATATTGTTACTCCAACCACACCGCTTTCTTTGGTCGCGCTTGCAATCAAGACACAACAACGCAAAGACGGGCCCCTCGTCTGGAGATTATCCAACTCCGGACGCAGGATAAGATTGTCGTCTTCGAGGTATAGATTTACATACATACTCTATTCAAGTACATTGATTGATTCGATATGTAGGTTGCAGCTCTGACTTCGCGGAGCGAGATTCTTCCTTCTTTGCGGGCAATTCTCACCAACCCCACAATTATCAAGATCGGACATTCGATACGCGAGAACCTCCAGATAATTTCGGATGCATTCTCACTCCCCGAAATCGCGACACTCGCAAAGGCAAAAAATGCGCCCATACTCGACTTGGGAAAATATGCCAAATTGAAAGCGGTGGTCGATGATCCATCAGTTTCACTTTCTGCACTTTCGGGTCTCGTTGTTGGCACACTGGTCGACCAACTTCTGACAAGTGGCGGTATGGACACGAATAGTCTCTATTCTGGAAGTAAGCTGGTGAATTTATATATATTCCAACAGGTGAAAAGAAGATGTGCTGGTAAAGATGAAAGATGGAATTGTACAAGACAAAAGATGCTCAAAGATGTCTTTCAAAGACAGAATATCTCCATCAAAAGACAAAGATACCAAAAGATGCCTTTGAAAGACAAAAGATGCCAAAGACAAAAGTGTAGTTTTACTGATGATTGCTGTCCTTCCAGGTACGCTGGCTTGTCTTCCGTCTCTTGTTGGCCCCTATATCCCCTCCGACCTTTTCTACCTTGCGGAAACAGGTGTTTTGAGCACTGATTCTACGGCACTGTGACGCGTCTAAGGTACCACTATCAGTGAGGAATACCATGAGAACGCGAAGAACTGTGTATACCATCGTTTTCGGCCATGAGTACGCGTATGACGACAGCGGTGATTTTCAAAAATTTCGTGATCTCCAAAAGGAAATCCGGTAAGGCCGGATTTTTTGATGGTGTATGTATGCATATAGAAATTTCCAGAGTATGGTATCGCAAATGTAATACAAGAAAACACGCCGCTGAGGAAGGAGAGGTAAAAATGCAAGGCCGAAAACATGCCAAATAAATAAATGGGCAAAACTAAGTGTACTAAGACAAAATTCGAGACTAGTAAGGTGTCTCGTCCGCCGCGCGATCAATAAACCCGCGAGAATGGCGATGGTTCCTGCCACGACTCCGCCGGCTATGGCAGCAATAGGCAGTTTCTTTCTGGCGCTCGAGGAAGTTCCCGAAGGTACATATGATGCGCTAGAGTCGTAAGTAGGGGAAATGGAACTCGAGAGGGAGGGATCCGGGTCGTCCGAACTACATAACGAACTCAGCGCTGTGGTCCCATTTCGAGAGCTGAAACATACGTGTAGATCGCGTAATCGATTCCCGGCATCTGAATCGAGTTTTTAGTTCGAGAATACCAGTTTCATAGTGTTTCTACAGAGGACATCTGTAACTTGAGTAATAGTGCCTCAATTCATGTAGAATTAGAGTCGGGGTGGCTGTTCTGAGCAAAAAATGCCAATAAATCTGATTATTGATACCAGGAAGGCCTTTTGCAGGCTGCGTTAAAAATCTGAGAACGCGGGTCGCGGCGTATTTTCAATGCAAATCGAATGGTCCAACTCTTGAAGAAGATGGGCCGGAATTGAGGTTGGGGCGGCTGTCCTGTGCAAAAAAATGCGAATACAACTAGTCTTTGAAACGGTGGGTCATTCCTTATTCCTCAGACTCTTGGTTCATGAACAATTTCTAGAGTTCGGATGCAATGCAGGGGATTGAGACCGACCCACTTGGCTCTTACGGCGATGAGAATGTATGTCACACTCTTCACTTCTCTCTGCGGAGCTCTTACTGTCCCATAGAATGTTCCTGAGGATGTCCTCATGGCAAATCTCGACAACACTTTCGAACTATTGCGGCAATCCGAAATCCTCCCTTCCCGTGTGCTCGACGATGCATTCCACTACATGGACCGGCTTCTCCGGCTCTTATCGAAGAAGCACTCCGCGTTCAAGGCATTTGCTCATGATTTCAGCGAAGCCATATTTATTCGCGACAAGTCAGATACCCTCGCAGTTCGTGCCGTACTCGAAAAGAACAATGTCAGCTGGGAGTATGCGAAGCGCGCAAAAGGAGACGCCCTCAACCGGCGTATTCGACGGTACATCCCAGAGCGCACCATTCTTTTGAAGAGGCTGGAGAAGCTGTTCACCGCCTATGCAAACATCGAGTGTACCGTCAAGAAGAGCCGTGGGGCTTTTTTCTCCGACGAGGCCAAGGAGATGGTAGTTCACCTACTTGACACCGTGCGCAAAGGGTATCTCTCCGACCCGAACGGAATCTCCCTCTATTATTTAATGGGGAAGGATCGTGACGGGTTGAACCTGTACCGCACTGTGCGCGGGACGAACTCCGTCGAGGGCGGTTTTCATATGGCAGTCCGCCGAATCTTTGGTTCGTTGCGTGCTTCTCCAGAATTGGCGGAGTGTTTGATGCTCAATTGGATCCTTCGGAGAAATAAAAGGGTAACTACCTCCTCCATCTCTCATACACTATTGTTTTGATGACACACCAGGTTGGGTTTCATAATCGCACGGCAGAAAAATTCCGCGGACTCAACTGTTCCCCGCTTTGAAACTCGACCGAAACAAATGACGGAAATGGCCCGTAACTACCATGAGGCTACACAACTCGTTGATGTCCCCGAGGACGACTACGGTCGAATGATGTGCACTGAGGAAGTGCTAGAAAAATGTGATGTTCGGTTATCTCAACACCAACACAATGAAATGAACCAGTATCTGACTGAAGATGATTTACGAAATGCTCTTACTGCTATTTGCGGAACTTAGGGCGCGGATCAATTTTTTTTCAAAAAATGATGATTTCAGTATAACACTCATAACTCCCTCAATTCTTAGTCTTTTCTCTTGATTTTAACACCATTGTACTTGTACACAATGTCCCCGCCTGCATGCACCCCTGGATGTGGGATGATTATATAATTTGTACCATATATGGTAAGTCACCAAATTTTGCATATATCACCTCCCGTACAAACATAAAGAGTCTGGGCATTGTGATATCTTTGCACATGTCTACTAATATATATATCTAGCTGCAGGCATATTCAAAATTTAGATATCAGAGCCCCATATGGTGCTGGATATGACCCAGTATATGTAGGTCAACGGTGTACCATAACAACAACATATATACACAAAATGGGCTCACAGGCGCCTGTATATCATAAAAAAGATATATATTCCCAGATATCCAATGTTTTAATTACCTAGTGCATGTACAGGAAGTGATATACACAAAATGATCCTGATTTCCATATTTGGTTTGGATTATATAATCAGTATTCATCCATGAGTACATGCAGGTGGGGGCATTGTATACAAGTAAAATGGTGTTGGAATCAAGAGAAAAGACTAAGAATTGAGGGAGTTATGAGTGTTATACTGAAATCATCATTTTTTGAAAAAAATTGATCCGCGCCCTAAGTTCCGCAAATAGCAGTAAACTGTCTAGCAACGGCAAAGCTCCAGGAGTCAATGGCATCCGTTACGAATTTTTCAAAGCCCTGGACATTGAATACAAAAAGTCTAAAGACAAACCGGGAGGGGCTTTCAATATCTTGGGCTTCCTGGCAGACTTATCCCATGATATCGAAGACTATGGATTATCAGATGGATGCAACTTCAACATGGGCTGGTTATGCCCGGTGTTCAAAAAAGGAGACACAGGCCTTATTAGCAACTACAGGCCAATTATGCTCTTAAACACAGACTACAAGCTTATTACAAAGGCCTATTCTATGCGCTTAATGGATGTTGCCCCATCTCTGATAAGACCTGACCAAGCTGGCTTCATGAAAGGGCGGAAAATTGAAGACCAAGTCAAATCAGCGAAATTCCTGCTTAACTATGCTGAAGTCGCAGAAGAAGATGGGGTACTTATCGCCCTCGATCAAGAGAAAGCATATGATCGAATTAACCATAACTACCTTCTCCGTGTTCTAGACCATATGAGATTCCCTCCCAAATTTTCAAAGACAATCAAAAGCTTATATACTGATGCCAAAACCGTAGTTATGATCAACGGTGAAGTCAGCAAACCATATGTTGTGACCAGGGGAGTGAGACAAGGTGACCCCCTCTCCTGTTTATTATTCAATCTGGCTATTGAGCCTCTTGCATGTCTACTGCGGAAATCTGATATTGAGGGAGTCATCATTCCTGAAACAAATAAAAATCTTGTGGTCTCACTTTTTGCTGATGACACAACAATCTACTTGAAATCCACTGACTCCATGAAGACTCTGTGAGGTATTCTACGCCTCTGGTGTGGTGCCTCTACCGCAAAATTCAACGAAAATAAAACTGTGCTTCTCCCCTTTGGGAGGGCCTCCTATCGCCAGAAAGTCATCACAGAAAGACGAATTAACAATCAGTCCCTGATCGGCGACATTGACCGAACTGTTAGAATTGTACCTGATGGCGAAAGCTGCCGGATGTTAGGTGCTTTGATCGGAAATGACATCCCTTATACCACACCATGGCCTTTAGTCCTTGAAAAAATTAATGCAGACCTCATGCGTTGGCAAGCAACAAACCCTTCTCTAGAAGGGAAGCGCCACATCATCAGTATGGTGATTGGAGGTCGAACACAATATCTCACCAGAGTCCAAGGAATGCCGAAAGACATTGAGGACACACTTGAAAAATTGATACGCTCCTTCCTATGGGGATCTCGACGATGAGACACTCGCACTTTTGCGTAATCCCCCGACAGAACCCCTCGATGTTTCTGACCCCGCCTTGCGCTACTCGCTCGATCTCTTCAAAGCGACAACTCATGGCTCCATTGCGGCTTATAACGAGTCCTGCATTGCCTACAAACGCCGTCATCCCACAGAAGAGGTTCTAACACACGCGGCAATCAAGAAAAAGGTCCAGGAGTGGAGTGGAGTCGTGCCGATCCGCTCGGAGATGTGTCCCGACGCCTGCATTGCATACACAGGCCCTTTTGCGACGCGTGACGAGTGCCTCTGCGGAAAGCCGCGCCTCGATGACACCGGGTCAGCGAAGATATTGTACACATTTCCCATCGGCCCGCAGTTGCAGGCTCTCTTCCGCTGGTGGGCGCAAAAGTGACGGCGCCGGCAGTCTGCGGACTCGTAGAGGTGTCCAATAGAAGAGTAGGTGAATGGGAACAATGTGATGTTGTTTGTGAGCGTCGGAAAGGCAGCATGAGCTGGATGCGCGGTATTAAGTGCAGATGAGGATGATCAAAGTGGCAAATGCGAGGGGCGAATTGGGCAATTGGGCAAGGGGCAAAGGGCAGGGGGCAATGGGGCGACCATGTGGAACAAGGCGATGAACTATCGTCCCTGCAGACTGCCTGAGGCTCAGCAGGAACGGAACGAAAAACCCGGGGTGGTGGTGGTAGCGGTTGTTGTTGTTGTTGTTGTTGTTGTTGTTGTTGTTGTTGTCAACTCATCGATGCCTAGCCAGAGCTGGCGAACGCCTCCCCCACAATGACATTTCCTTAAAAGGCATATCTAATCTTATCTTATCGTGTCACGTGTGGGTCCCTGGTGGCTCTAAACCCATTACAAACAAGCTTGAGTTGTATCCGGTATGGCGTAGTGGTTATGCCCTTGTATTGTTATGCTCACGTAAGTGGCTGTTTCCGTGCTCTGGGTTCAAGCCCATGTCAAAATACTTTTATTTTGCGTCCTTTTTTATTTTTTCAAGCCCCACGCAGTGGGCCTCCGCGGCGAGCGGACGCAGTACGCAGTGGGCCCCGCGGCGAGCGTCAGGGGGTCCGCGGGGGTCTCCCCCGCGCTAACTAGTCTTGAAAATCTCGGAAAAAGCTTTGAAATTAGGAACATATGTGAAAAAATATTTTTAAAGCTCCACGCAGTGGGCCCCCGCGATGCACCACGCAGTGGGCCCAGCGGCGAGCGTTCAGGGGGGTCCGCGGGGGCCTCCCCCGCGCCAGATTTAATTTACAACAGAAATTAAGCTTAAAAATGAATTAAAACCCTTAATAATTTAATTAGGACGTGCCGTCAGGCGAAAAGAGGGGAACATCGTTCCCCCCAGCAAATAATGCGGTGAAACTAGTGTTAAACGTGCTCTTTCGAGCTGTTGACGACACGTCGCTCAGGCACGTGATGGGAATGTCACGTGTGTGTCATTGTGGGGGAGGCCAAGGGGTGTTCCTAGCCAGGCAGCGTCCAGCTCTCTTGCTCATGCGTCTCTTCGTGCTTACGCAGGGGTGTTTCTGCTCAAAATCCTACCCCGAACTAAGAGACGGACGAAAGGAAAGGAGAATGACTCTGGGAACATCGGTTTGGGGACCACGACGCCAAAGACAGGCAGCGACGGGAATCAACGCAGGACGTTGAGTATCTCTGCCTCCCCTTATTCCCCAAATATGGTCCCACCCACACAGCCCGCGTTATCTGGGTCCAATCCACCACTGTTTATCCCACAGATGGACGCCATTTCATCTCGGGCGCGGAGCGCAATATTATCCCTTGGCCAACCCTGAACAGATTTCTTATGGAGTCTCCCAAGTCAGGCCTGCAGCCCCCACCCTTGCGTCTCCAGTCTTCGGCTCCGAGTGTCTCCACATCGTCGCCAGAAGGGCTTGCCATGTCCTTTTTAATTTCGGCTCATGAAAGGTGTCAGGGGAGGCGTAAGTACTTAAGCCACATCAAAAAAAAAAAAAAAAAAAAAAAAAAAAAAAAAAAAGTACTTAAGCCACATCCCGTGATTGATGCGACTGATCGCAGTTGTGATCCGTCCGCGAATCGGTCCGTAACCACGTCTTATGGCATAAGTCACGCGTGATTTTGAAACGCGACGCGTATCTCTCTGAGCTTTCATGGCACCTCGAAGTCACCGCAAAACTGGTCCACCCAGGAACCCCAAGAAGCCAAAGGATCCTAAAAAACCAAAAGGAACTCACGGTGGTGCTCGGGAGGGAGCAGGAAGACCTCCTAATGAAGCAAAATTGCAAATTCTCGGCCGTTCACCTACGCCGCTGCTACAGGAACGCGCTCGGGCATCCACCTCCCATACCAGTGGCTCTCGGCGGCCCATTGCCCCATTTTTTCTTCCTCGTAACACCCATGCTGCTGTTCCTCGAGGCAACCCCGCCACTGCTTCTGCCTCAGCTGGGAGATCAACTTGGTCTGCTCTCGGGCCTTCGCGTGCTCAGGCAGCACCCATATCCGCTTCGACGATTCCTGGTATTTCAATTCAATTTTAATGTGATGCATGAGTATCAATTTACACACAAACAGTCACCCGTCCACCACCGATTTCCGTAGGTGATCTTGCACAGCTCAATGAAGAGCTGGCGTACATCGACGAAAACGATGAGCATGCGGATATTGCTGCAGGAGATTGCATCATCGACGAAAGTCTCATAGAAGATCCCCCGGAGAATGGCGAGGAAAATCTAGATACAGAGGAGGCTGCATTTTGCGATCAAGAGTCCGCAATCTCAAAGCAATTGAGCTACGCGAAGAAGAGACTCACTGATGAAATTAAAGCTCATGGACAACCCCTCTGTTATCAACGGGGTGATTTTTATGATAGGCCCCCGCATCCTGTCTTCGCCCTTGGCCGCGGCCTTGATCCAACTGCCGTATATCACCGCAAAATATTTGTGTGGTTGCCGAACTTCCTTCCCGGCCATCCTGAACGCTTCAAGTGTACTTGTGGTAAGCCTTTATCTCGCAAAGGTCTGTCCCATGTTCCAGTCGCACACCTGTTTTAATTATTTTTTTCGCCAAGGCTTCAATGACAATCCTATCGCTCGCCGAGTTCGTTCAATGCCAGCTGATTTTTTCCTTCTCACAAATCGGTTTATTTGCGATGACCGACGGAAAGATTCACCGGGATGTGGAACCAACCACCAGGGTACCGATCCCCATATTATTGCGCAGCTTCCGCGGTTTGTACAGGTGGCATTCCCAGGTATCTGTCTTTCCAAAATACATCTATCGAGTCGCTCACATTTATGCAGCATATATATCCGCACGCGGTGCCATTTCAAAGCTCATGATGGCGCAAATGTCAAATACATTTGCCGCACGCTTCGGTCCTGCTCCGTTTTCTGAACTAGTTTCCGAGATCCAGCACCGATATCATGCAGACGGGGAGCTGATGTACCTTTCTGCCGCAGATTTCTATGGCCGGACCAACGTTCAGTCATTTTCTGGATTTGATGACCCACAAGGATATGCAGGGTCTCCACCGTCTGTCCCTTATCTGAAGGCACTCTTCACAGATAATGTTTCTGCGTATCGCATCTTCATCGAACGATTTATTGCATCATTGCCATTGACCGTGGCGGCAGGGGACCATACATTCCAGGTTAGTGTCAACTTACAAATATCGTAAATGACGGCCTGACCCTCATTTTATTTTAGCTCCTCAAGTACATGGGGGACTTGAAGGGGGAACAGATCTTCATCGCTGCATATACTCTGCTTAACGAGTTCGAAGAGGTCCGAGCGCACTCCTTAACTCAAACCAAGTCGTTGGCATTTGTTAAAGAATTGTTCGAGAGAATTCAGGAAGGGTTAAAGAATGCGAACCATCCGCCAACCGAGATATTTTACACAGATTCACCACAACGTGAGCAGTTCATTCTTCCGTGGTGAAAAGTCTGATGTTTTTCAGTGGAGCGGTCCTTTCACGAGTCTATCAACAGCTCGTTGATCAAGGACGTTGAGCCGATTACCGAGTGGACAGACCTTCCCACCTTTGAACCAAGTTCTGGAATCCCAACCACCATCGTCTCTGATTCAATGGAGATTGAGGACGAAGCAAATGATATTCTCGTGGATATTGTTACTCCAACCACACCGCTTTCTTTGGTCGCGCTTGCAATCAAGACACAACAACGCAAAGACGGGCCGCCTCGTCTGGAGATTATCCAACTCCGGACGCAGGATAAGATTGTCGTCTTCGAGGTATAGATTTACATACATACTCTATTCAAGTACATTGATTGATTCGATATGTAGGTTGCAGCTCTGACTTCGCGGAGCGAGATTCTTCCTTCTTTGCGGGCAATTCTCACCAACCCCACAATTATCAAGATCGGACATTCGATACGCGAGAACCTCCAGATAATTTCGGATGCATTCTCACTCCCCGAAATCGCGACACTCGCAAAGGCAAAAAATGCGCCCATACTCGACTTGGGAAAATATGCCAAATTGAAAGCGGTGGTCGATGATCCATCAGTTTCACTTTCTGCACTTTCGGGTCTAGTTCTTCGAAAGTCCTTTTCATTTCCCTACCATCTTTCGTATCCTTGGTCCTTAACGCCCGCGGAGCAAAATACCTTGCTGTTTCGGGAGATCGACTGCCAGTGGCAAATTTATCTTGCGCTCAGTCATCTTGATTCTCTCGGGTTACCGTTACAGCCCACCCAATCGGTGACTCACGGGCAGCGTGTAACACTCATCCAGGCTTGCAAGCCGGTGGCGGAAGGCTCAATTGTTGGTCACCATCCGGGCTACCTCGACGCGATTATGGATGAGCACGGACTCACAAAGCGAATTAATGTGAGCGCGTCACGTTCTCTCATTGAGATTTCGAAGGTTGGTTCTCTTCAACTCCTTGTGTTGATATTTCTTACGGCGTCCCGTAGGTTCTAGTTCCAGGCTCACTTCACAAATTGCACAATCAAACACTCGAATGGATCTTTGCGCATGGCGGACAAGCGGTTGTAAGCACCTCACAGCTTATTTCTCGCGGCGAAACCGCTCCAGTGCCGGCTCGCATTGTTTCCCGTGTATTTTCTGTGCCCGCTCCGCCCGACAACTCCCAACATATCCCAGAGTTTACCCCTTCAATTTCTCCTTCCATCGAGTTCGAAAATTTGACCGAGAAGGACATGGAGGATACATTCGCATGCGAGGATTCAGACCAAGATGACGATGATTTTGACTTTGACTTTGATGAAGACACCGAGTTCGAGGGCAATCCGGTATTTAACACTGCTTCCAGGTGTTACATTTTTAACAGTTTAACCAGGACAACGAGATGCCTGGAATTGATAGCAGCTTTTTCAACAATACATTCTTTGATGACAGCGTCAACGAGGTGCGCAACATGGTGTTATTTTCGATCCAGATTCATTATATATTATAGGATACTTCCGTGGCTGCACTGATGGAAGGCATCGAGCGTACCTTTACCCTCATGCAGCAGTCGGAGAAGCTTCCCAGTCGTGTTCTCGATGACGCGTTCCATTACATGGACCGACTGCTCCGCCTCTTGTCAAAAAAACATTCGGCATTCAAAGCATTTGCCCACGACTTCAGCGAGGCCATCTTTGTCCGGGATCATTCGGACGAATGTGCTGTCCGAGCTGTCATCGAGAAGAACGGAGGTGACTGGGAGTATTACAAGCGCGCAAAGTCTTCGACTCTTAACCGCCGTATCCGCCGCTATATTCCGGAACGCACCGTGCTATTGGGCCGACTCGATAAATTGTTCAACGCATACCAGGACATCCAGTGCTCAACGAAGAAAAGCAACGGCCCCTTCTTCTCAGATGAAGCCAAAGAAATGGTCCAACATCTCCTTCAAACCGCGCGAGAGGGGTACCTCTCGGATCCTCCTGGTATCCCCCTTTACTATCTAATGGGAAAGGACCGTGATGGGCTCAACGTCTACCGCACCCGCACCGTGCGAGGAACGAACTCGCTCGAGGGTGGATTCCATATGGTCGTTCGTCGCATTTTTGGCTCCCTGCGAGCTTCTCCAGAATTGGCAGAGTGCATTTTAATTAACTGGATTTTGCGTCGAAACATGAGGGTATTCTGTTCATTTTTTTCGATCCTGTTCAGTCTTCTGACGCTTGCCAGGTCGGGTTTCATAACCGCACGGGCAAAAAGTATCGCGGCCATTATGCACTTTGGATCAGGGACGAGATCGTCGAACTTGCTATTGAAGTCGGCTGCAAGCCCTCCTTCCCTCTTCCCCGTGTGCTCCCGACTCGGATCGCCACTTCCGAAACCATTGGCATCCTCCCTATCGCCAAATCACTTGCTGAAAATCTCAAAATCACTACACTTCCTCGCCCACACATCACTGGTCTACCTCACCATCGTGATACACCAGTGCATGTCATGACGCGCCTCTGTACCAAGTCCATAAACCGGTACCGCTACCTCCAACTTCGTCAGCGGACTCTTGTGGCGGTGGTTCCAGTGCATACGCACCAGGAATACATCACTTTCAAGGCACATATTAACCACGCAAAATTCAGAAAGGGTGCCAAGGTTTATCCACCCCACGAGCACTGGAAGAACATCGACTTCCTCAAGCTTGCACAATTTTGGAACGAACTCGTGGACGCCCAATCACGCTCAGTAACCGACTCCAACCTCCGAATTTACTACAAACTACCTCAACAACTTGAAGCGCACCATAAAAAGACCATTCTCTGGAAATCGGAACGTTCCACACTGTCCACCGGTATCAATTTCACTGCGCGGAAGCCGCTTCTCGACATTCTCAATTCGGACGATAATTATACTAATGCTCTACCTGCGATTCCGTTACCCGAAGCTGTTCCCGACGGCGAAGTGGACCTCTCTATTGCAGGTTTGACTCGTCTTCTTTTCTTCCAAAATCTGCGCTGATTTTATCTGTCGCAGGCGACAATGTTCCAACTTCTTTCAATCCGATGGCCGAGGAAGAAGATGGAGAAGATGTTGGTGACTCCCAGATCCCTGAATTGGAATCTGGCGAGTCGTCCATGCAGAGCGATGAGGTAAACGAGACTGCGGAGTCAATGTTGCCCTCTGTGCAATTTACTCCACAGCCGGCCCCACAGCCTGCGCAGTTGGCTGCACCTCAATTCATCCGGCCTGTCGTCGTGCAACAGACATTGCTGCCTGGTGCCTCCACACCTACACCAGGTCCTGCAACTCAGAAGGCAAAAGTAACGAGACGCTGTGCCCTGTGTGTGGAGGCTGTTTGTCCGAAGCGGCACAACTGTCGGGGTTCGGGCGGCAAAAAGTGGTGTATATGCGGGCATCCCCCTTTGAAGAAGAACCGGGCACGCGAGAGGGAGGAACGCACTTTGCAACGGGAGAATGCAGCGCAGACCCGCGGAAGCTGATCGTGTTCACGCTAGTAGTTTCAGAGCAATTTATTTACTTCATATTGTACCTGGTTTTGAAGCTCAGACGGCGAACTAAGCGGGCGGGAGCGAGTGCGATAGAAAAGCGGTGCCTTCCATACAAGTACAGAAATAGAGAGCACCAGAGAGCGCAGAAATCGAGAAGCGACGAGACAGCGCTTGTTGCGGCAACAGCGGGCTGAAACAGGCGCCCGCTGACAACACAAACATCTTGAATTTGATTGGCTGAGACTTAGGCCATCCGGGCCGGTGGCACTTAGTACTTGAATTCTCGGAACAATCCACGCGGAGCCGAGATTCAAGTTAATTCAAGTTTTGTGATTTGTCTAGGGCAGACTACGGGACGGTTGGGACTCCGATTTCGCGGTCAGGTGAGCTCTTTGATTTTCTGATACTCCCTCCCTTTTTCTCTCATTTTTCGCTTTTTTTGCAACTTGAAAAACTTGAATTTCACGTTCTCTCCCCAGACATAGTACATAAGCCAATTTCGGCTCATGAAAGGTGTCAGGGGAGGCGTAAGTACTTAAGCCACATCAAAAAAAAAAAAAAAAAAAAAAAAAAAAAAAAAGTACTTAAGCCACATCCCGTGATTGATGCGACTGATCGCAGTTGTGATCCGTCCGCGAATCGGTCCGTAACCACGTCTTATGGCATAAGTCACGCGTGATTTTGAAACGCGACGCGTATCTCTCTGAGCTTTCATGGCACCTCGAAGTCACCGCAAAACTGGTCCACCCAGGAACCCCAAGAAGCCAAAGGATCCTAAAAAACCAAAAGGAACTCACGGTGGTGCTCGGGAGGGAGCAGGAAGACCTCCTAATGAAGCAAAATTGCAAATTCTCGGCCGTTCACCTACGCCGCTGCTACAGGAACGCGCTCGGGCATCCACCTCCCATACCAGTGGCTCTCGGCGGCCCATTGCCCCATTTTTTCTTCCTCGTAACACCCATGCTGCTGTTCCTCGAGGCAACCCCGCCACTGCTTCTGCCTCAGCTGGGAGATCAACTTGGTCTGCTCTCGGGCCTTCGCGTGCTCAGGCAGCACCCATATCCGCTTCGACGATTCCTGGTATTTCAATTCAATTTTAATGTGATGCATGAGTATCAATTTACACACAAACAGTCACCCGTCCACCACCGATTTCCGTAGGTGATCTTGCACAGCTCAATGAAGAGCTGGCGTACATCGACGAAAACGATGAGCATGCGGATATTGCTGCAGGAGATTGCATCATCGACGAAAGTCTCATAGAAGATCCCCCGGAGAATGGCGAGGAAAATCTAGATACAGAGGAGGCTGCATTTTGCGATCAAGAGTCCGCAATCTCAAAGCAATTGAGCTACGCGAAGAAGAGACTCACTGATGAAATTAAAGCTCATGGACAACCCCTCTGTTATCAACGGGGTGATTTTTATGATAGGCCCCCGCATCCTGTCTTCGCCCTTGGCCGCGGCCTTGATCCAACTGCCGTATATCACCGCAAAATATTTGTGTGGTTGCCGAACTTCCTTCCCGGCCATCCTGAACGCTTCAAGTGTACTTGTGGTAAGCCTTTATCTCGCAAAGGTCTGTCCCATGTTCCAGTCGCACACCTGTTTTAATTATTTTTTTCGCCAAGGCTTCAATGACAATCCTATCGCTCGCCGAGTTCGTTCAATGCCAGCTGATTTTTTCCTTCTCACAAATCGGTTTATTTGCGATGACCGACGGAAAGATTCACCGGGATGTGGAACCAACCACCAGGGTACCGATCCCCATATTATTGCGCAGCTTCCGCGGTTTGTACAGGTGGCATTCCCAGGTATCTGTCTTTCCAAAATACATCTATCGAGTCGCTCACATTTATGCAGCATATATATCCGCACGCGGTGCCATTTCAAAGCTCATGATGGCGCAAATGTCAAATACATTTGCCGCACGCTTCGGTCCTGCTCCGTTTTCTGAACTAGTTTCCGAGATCCAGCACCGATATCATGCAGACGGGGAGCTGATGTACCTTTCTGCCGCAGATTTCTATGGCCGGACCAACGTTCAGTCATTTTCTGGATTTGATGACCCACAAGGATATGCAGGGTCTCCACCGTCTGTCCCTTATCTGAAGGCACTCTTCACAGATAATGTTTCTGCGTATCGCATCTTCATCGAACGATTTATTGCATCATTGCCATTGACCGTGGCGGCAGGGGACCATACATTCCAGGTTAGTGTCAACTTACAAATATCGTAAATGACGGCCTGACCCTCATTTTATTTTAGCTCCTCAAGTACATGGGGGACTTGAAGGGGGAACAGATCTTCATCGCTGCATATACTCTGCTTAACGAGTTCGAAGAGGTCCGAGCGCACTCCTTAACTCAAACCAAGTCGTTGGCATTTGTTAAAGAATTGTTCGAGAGAATTCAGGAAGGGTTAAAGAATGCGAACCATCCGCCAACCGAGATATTTTACACAGATTCACCACAACGTGAGCAGTTCATTCTTCCGTGGTGAAAAGTCTGATGTTTTTCAGTGGAGCGGTCCTTTCACGAGTCTATCAACAGCTCGTTGATCAAGGACGTTGAGCCGATTACCGAGTGGACAGACCTTCCCACCTTTGAACCAAGTTCTGGAATCCCAACCACCATCGTCTCTGATTCAATGGAGATTGAGGACGAAGCAAATGATATTCTCGTGGATATTGTTACTCCAACCACACCGCTTTCTTTGGTCGCGCTTGCAATCAAGACACAACAACGCAAAGACGGGCCGCCTCGTCTGGAGATTATCCAACTCCGGACGCAGGATAAGATTGTCGTCTTCGAGGTATAGATTTACATACATACTCTATTCAAGTACATTGATTGATTCGATATGTAGGTTGCAGCTCTGACTTCGCGGAGCGAGATTCTTCCTTCTTTGCGGGCAATTCTCACCAACCCCACAATTATCAAGATCGGACATTCGATACGCGAGAACCTCCAGATAATTTCGGATGCATTCTCACTCCCCGAAATCGCGACACTCGCAAAGGCAAAAAATGCGCCCATACTCGACTTGGGAAAATATGCCAAATTGAAAGCGGTGGTCGATGATCCATCAGTTTCACTTTCTGCACTTTCGGGTCTAGTTCTTCGAAAGTCCTTTTCATTTCCCTACCATCTTTCGTATCCTTGGTCCTTAACGCCCGCGGAGCAAAATACCTTGCTGTTTCGGGAGATCGACTGCCAGTGGCAAATTTATCTTGCGCTCAGTCATCTTGATTCTCTCGGGTTACCGTTACAGCCCACCCAATCGGTGACTCACGGGCAGCGTGTAACACTCATCCAGGCTTGCAAGCCGGTGGCGGAAGGCTCAATTGTTGGTCACCATCCGGGCTACCTCGACGCGATTATGGATGAGCACGGACTCACAAAGCGAATTAATGTGAGCGCGTCACGTTCTCTCATTGAGATTTCGAAGGTTGGTTCTCTTCAACTCCTTGTGTTGATATTTCTTACGGCGTCCCGTAGGTTCTAGTTCCAGGCTCACTTCACAAATTGCACAATCAAACACTCGAATGGATCTTTGCGCATGGCGGACAAGCGGTTGTAAGCACCTCACAGCTTATTTCTCGCGGCGAAACCGCTCCAGTGCCGGCTCGCATTGTTTCCCGTGTATTTTCTGTGCCCGCTCCGCCCGACAACTCCCAACATATCCCAGAGTTTACCCCTTCAATTTCTCCTTCCATCGAGTTCGAAAATTTGACCGAGAAGGACATGGAGGATACATTCGCATGCGAGGATTCAGACCAAGATGACGATGATTTTGACTTTGACTTTGATGAAGACACCGAGTTCGAGGGCAATCCGGTATTTAACACTGCTTCCAGGTGTTACATTTTTAACAGTTTAACCAGGACAACGAGATGCCTGGAATTGATAGCAGCTTTTTCAACAATACATTCTTTGATGACAGCGTCAACGAGGTGCGCAACATGGTGTTATTTTCGATCCAGATTCATTATATATTATAGGATACTTCCGTGGCTGCACTGATGGAAGGCATCGAGCGTACCTTTACCCTCATGCAGCAGTCGGAGAAGCTTCCCAGTCGTGTTCTCGATGACGCGTTCCATTACATGGACCGACTGCTCCGCCTCTTGTCAAAAAAACATTCGGCATTCAAAGCATTTGCCCACGACTTCAGCGAGGCCATCTTTGTCCGGGATCATTCGGACGAATGTGCTGTCCGAGCTGTCATCGAGAAGAACGGAGGTGACTGGGAGTATTACAAGCGCGCAAAGTCTTCGACTCTTAACCGCCGTATCCGCCGCTATATTCCGGAACGCACCGTGCTATTGGGCCGACTCGATAAATTGTTCAACGCATACCAGGACATCCAGTGCTCAACGAAGAAAAGCAACGGCCCCTTCTTCTCAAATGAAGCCAAAGAAATGGTCCAACATCTCCTTCAAACCGCGCGAGAGGGGTACCTCTCGGATCCTCCTGGTATCCCCCTTTACTATCTAATGGGAAAGGACCGTGATGGGCTCAACGTCTACCGCACCCGCACCGTGCGAGGAACGAACTCGCTCGAGGGTGGATTCCATATGGTCGTTCGTCGCATTTTTGGCTCCCTGCGAGCTTCTCCAGAATTGGCAGAGTGCATTTTAATTAACTGGATTTTGCGTCGAAACATGAGGGTATTCTGTTCATTTTTTTCGATCCTGTTCAGTCTTCTGACGCTTGCCAGGTCGGGTTTCATAACCGCACGGGCAAAAAGTATCGCGGCCATTATGCACTTTGGATCAGGGACGAGATCGTCGAACTTGCTATTGAAGTCGGCTGCAAGCCCTCCTTCCCTCTTCCCCGTGTGCTCCCGACTCGGATCGCCACTTCCGAAACCATTGGCATCCTCCCTATCGCCAAATCACTTGCTGAAAATCTCAAAATCACTACACTTCCTCGCCCACACATCACTGGTCTACCTCACCATCGTGATACACCAGTGCATGTCATGACGCGCCTCTGTACCAAGTCCATAAACCGGTACCGCTACCTCCAACTTCGTCAGCGGACTCTTGTGGCGGTGGTTCCAGTGCATACGCACCAGGAATACATCACTTTCAAGGCACATATTAACCACGCAAAATTCAGAAAGGGTGCCAAGGTTTATCCACCCCACGAGCACTGGAAGAACATCGACTTCCTCAAGCTTGCACAATTTTGGAACGAACTCGTGGACGCCCAATCACGCTCAGTAACCGACTCCAACCTCCGAATTTACTACAAACTACCTCAACAACTTGAAGCGCACCATAAAAAGACCATTCTCTGGAAATCGGAACGTTCCACACTGTCCACCGGTATCAATTTCACTGCGCGGAAGCCGCTTCTCGACATTCTCAATTCGGACGATAATTATACTAATGCTCTACCTGCGATTCCGTTACCCGAAGCTGTTCCCGACGGCGAAGTGGACCTCTCTATTGCAGGTTTGACTCGTCTTCTTTTCTTCCAAAATCTGCGCTGATTTTATCTGTCGCAGGCGACAATGTTCCAACTTCTTTCAATCCGATGGCCGAGGAAGAAGATGGAGAAGATGTTGGTGACTCCCAGATCCCTGAATTGGAATCTGGCGAGTCGTCCATGCAGAGCGATGAGGTAAACGAGACTGCGGAGTCAATGTTGCCCTCTGTGCAATTTACTCCACAGCCGGCCCCACAGCCTGCGCAGTTGGCTGCACCTCAATTCATCCGGCCTGTCGTCGTGCAACAGACATTGCTGCCTGGTGCCTCCACACCTACACCAGGTCCTGCAACTCAGAAGGCAAAAGTAACGAGACGCTGTGCCCTGTGTGTGGAGGCTGTTTGTCCGAAGCGGCACAACTGTCGGGGTTCGGGCGGCAAAAAGTGGTGTATATGCGGGCATCCCCCTTTGAAGAAGAACCGGGCACGCGAGAGGGAGGAACGCACTTTGCAACGGGAGAATGCAGCGCAGACCCGCGGAAGCTGATCGTGTTCACGCTAGTAGTTTCAGAGCAATTTATTTACTTCATATTGTACCTGGTTTTGAAGCTCAGACGGCGAACTAAGCGGGCGGGAGCGAGTGCGATAGAAAAGCGGTGCCTTCCATACAAGTACAGAAATAGAGAGCACCAGAGAGCGCAGAAATCGAGAAGCGACGAGACAGCGCTTGTTGCGGCAACAGCGGGCTGAAACAGGCGCCCGCTGACAACACAAACATCTTGAATTTGATTGGCTGAGACTTAGGCCATCCGGGCCGGTGGCACTTAGTACTTGAATTCTCGGAACAATCCACGCGGAGCCGAGATTCAAGTTAATTCAAGTTTTGTGATTTGTCTAGGGCAGACTACGGGACGGTTGGGACTCCGATTTCGCGGTCAGGTGAGCTCTTTGATTTTCTGATACTCCCTCCCTTTTTCTCTCATTTTTCGCTTTTTTTGCAACTTGAAAAACTTGAATTTCACGTTCTCTCCCCAGACATAGTACATAAGCCAATTTCGGCTCATGAAAGGTGTCAGGGAGGCGTAAGTACTTAAGCCACATCAAAAAAAAAAAAAAAAAAAAAAAAAAAAAAAAGTACTTAAGCCACATCCCGTGATTGATGCGACTGATCGCAGTTGTGATCCGTCCGCGAATCGGTCCGTAACCACGTCTTATGGCATAAGTCACGCGTGATTTGAAACGCGACGCGTATCTCTCTGAGCTTTCATGGCACCTCGAAGTCACCGCAAAACTGGTCCACCCAGGAACCCCAAGAAGCCAAAGGATCCTAAAAAACCAAAAGGAACTCACGGTGGTGCTCGGGAGGGAGCAGGAAGACCTCCTAATGAAGCAAAATTGCAAATTCTCGGCCGTTCACCTACGCCGCTGCTACAGGAACGCGCTCGGGCATCCACCTCCCATACCAGTGGCTCTCGGCGGCCCATTGCCCCATTTTTTCTTCCTCGTAACACCCATGCTGCTGTTCCTCGAGGCAACCCCGCCACTGCTTCTGCCTCAGCTGGGAGATCAACTTGGTCTGCTCTCGGGCCTTCGCGTGCTCAGGCAGCACCCATATCCGCTTCGACGATTCCTGGTATTTCAATTCAATTTTAATGTGATGCATGAGTATCAATTTACACACAAACAGTCACCCGTCCACCACCGATTTCCGTAGGTGATCTTGCACAGCTCAATGAAGAGCTGGCGTACATCGACGAAAACGATGAGCATGCGGATATTGCTGCAGGAGATTGCATCATCGACGAAAGTCTCATAGAAGATCCCCCGGAGAATGGCGAGGAAAATCTAGATACAGAGGAGGCTGCATTTTGCGATCAAGAGTCCGCAATCTCAAAGCAATTGAGCTACGCGAAGAAGAGACTCACTGATGAAATTAAAGCTCATGGACAACCCCTCTGTTATCAACGGGGTGATTTTTATGATAGGCCCCCGCATCCTGTCTTCGCCCTTGGCCGCGGCCTTGATCCAACTGCCGTATATCACCGCAAAATATTTGTGTGGTTGCCGAACTTCCTTCCCGGCCATCCTGAACGCTTCAAGTGTACTTGTGGTAAGCCTTTATCTCGCAAAGGTCTGTCCCATGTTCCAGTCGCACACCTGTTTTAATTATTTTTTTCGCCAAGGCTTCAATGACAATCCTATCGCTCGCCGAGTTCGTTCAATGCCAGCTGATTTTTTCCTTCTCACAAATCGGTTTATTTGCGATGACCGACGGAAAGATTCACCGGGATGTGGAACCAACCACCAGGGTACCGATCCCCATATTATTGCGCAGCTTCCGCGGTTTGTACAGGTGGCATTCCCAGGTATCTGTCTTTCCAAAATACATCTATCGAGTCGCTCACATTTATGCAGCATATATATCCGCACGCGGTGCCATTTCAAAGCTCATGATGGCGCAAATGTCAAATACATTTGCCGCACGCTTCGGTCCTGCTCCGTTTTCTGAACTAGTTTCCGAGATCCAGCACCGATATCATGCAGACGGGGAGCTGATGTACCTTTCTGCCGCAGATTTCTATGGCCGGACCAACGTTCAGTCATTTTCTGGATTTGATGACCCACAAGGATATGCAGGGTCTCCACCGTCTGTCCCTTATCTGAAGGCACTCTTCACAGATAATGTTTCTGCGTATCGCATCTTCATCGAACGATTTATTGCATCATTGCCATTGACCGTGGCGGCAGGGGACCATACATTCCAGGTTAGTGTCAACTTACAAATATCGTAAATGACGGCCTGACCCTCATTTTATTTTAGCTCCTCAAGTACATGGGGGACTTGAAGGGGGAACAGATCTTCATCGCTGCATATACTCTGCTTAACGAGTTCGAAGAGGTCCGAGCGCACTCCTTAACTCAAACCAAGTCGTTGGCATTTGTTAAAGAATTGTTCGAGAGAATTCAGGAAGGGTTAAAGAATGCGAACCATCCGCCAACCGAGATATTTTACACAGATTCACCACAACGTGAGCAGTTCATTCTTCCGTGGTGAAAAGTCTGATGTTTTTCAGTGGAGCGGTCCTTTCACGAGTCTATCAACAGCTCGTTGATCAAGGACGTTGAGCCGATTACCGAGTGGACAGACCTTCCCACCTTTGAACCAAGTTCTGGAATCCCAACCACCATCGTCTCTGATTCAATGGAGATTGAGGACGAAGCAAATGATATTCTCGTGGATATTGTTACTCCAACCACACCGCTTTCTTTGGTCGCGCTTGCAATCAAGACACAACAACGCAAAGACGGGCCGCCTCGTCTGGAGATTATCCAACTCCGGACGCAGGATAAGATTGTCGTCTTCGAGGTATAGATTTACATACATACTCTATTCAAGTACATTGATTGATTCGATATGTAGGTTGCAGCTCTGACTTCGCGGAGCGAGATTCTTCCTTCTTTGCGGGCAATTCTCACCAACCCCACAATTATCAAGATCGGACATTCGATACGCGAGAACCTCCAGATAATTTCGGATGCATTCTCACTCCCCGAAATCGCGACACTCGCAAAGGCAAAAAATGCGCCCATACTCGACTTGGGAAAATATGCCAAATTGAAAGCGGTGGTCGATGATCCATCAGTTTCACTTTCTGCACTTTCGGGTCTAGTTCTTCGAAAGTCCTTTTCATTTCCCTACCATCTTTCGTATCCTTGGTCCTTAACGCCCGCGGAGCAAATACCTTGCTGTTTCGGGAGATCGACTGCCAGTGGCAAATTTATCTTGCGCTCAGTCATCTTGATTCTCTCGGGTTACCGTTACAGCCCACCCAATCGGTGACTCACGGGCAGCGTGTAACACTCATCCAGGCTTGCAAGCCGGTGGCGGAAGGCTCAATTGTTGGTCACCATCCGGGCTACCTCGACGCGATTATGGATGAGCACGGACTCACAAAGCGAATTAATGTGAGCGCGTCACGTTCTCTCATTGAGATTCGAAGGTTGGTTCTCTTCAACTCCTTGTGTTGATATTTCTTACGGCGTCCCGTAGGTTCTAGTTCCAGGCCTCACTTCACAAATTGCACAATCAAACACTCGAATGGATCTTTGCGCATGGCGGACAAGCGTTGTAAGCAACCTCACAGCTTATTTCTCGCGGCGAAACCCGCTCCAGTGCCGGCTCGCATTGTTTCCCGTGTATTTTCTGTGCCCGCTCCGCCCGACAACTCCCAACATATCCCAGAGTTTACCCCTTCAATTTCTCCTTCCATCGAGTTCGAAATTTGACCGAGAAGGACATGAGGATACATTCGCATGCGAGGATTCAGACCAAGATGACGATGATTTTGACTTTGACTTTGATGAAGACACCGAGTTCGAGGGCAATCCGGTATTTAACACTGCTTCCAGGTGTTACATTTTTAACAGTTTAACCAGGACAACGAGCTCAGACGGCGAACTAAGCGGGCGGGAGCGAGTGCGATAGTTCGATTTCTGCGCTCTCTGGTGCTCTCTATTTCTGTACTTGTATGGAAGGCACCGCTTTTCTATCGCACTCGCTCCCGCCCGCTAGTTCGCCGTCTGAGCTTCAAAACCAGGTACAATATGAAGTAAATAAATTGCTCTGAAACTACTAGCGTGAACACGATCAGCTTCCGCGGGTCTGCGCTGCATTCTCCCGTTGCAAAGTGCGTTCCTCCCTCTCGCGTGCCCGGTTCTTCTTCAAAGGGGGATGCCCGCATATACACCACTTTTTGCCGCCCGAACCCCGACAGTTGTGCCGCTTCGGACAAACAGCCTCCACACACAGGGCACAGCGTCTCGTTACTTTTGCCTTCTGAGTTGCAGGACCTGGTGTAGGTGTGGAGGCACCAGGCAGCAATGTCTGTTGCACGACGACAGGCCGGATGAATTGAGGTGCAGCCAACTGCGCAGGCTGTGGGGCCGGCTGTGGAGTAAATTGCACAGAGGGCAACATTGACTCCGCAAGAAGCTTCCAGTCGTGTTCTCGATGACGTGTTCCATTACATGGACCGACTGCTCCGCCTCTTGTCAAAAAAACATTCGGCATTCAAAGCATTTGCCCACGACTTCAGCGAGGCCATCTTTGTCCGGGATCATTCGGACGAATGTGCTGTCCGAGCTGTCATCGAGAAGAACGGAGGTGACTGGGAGTATTACAAGCGCGCAAAGTCTTCGACTCTTAACCGCCGTATCCGCCGCTATATTCCGGAACGCACCGTGCTATTGGGCCGACTCGATAAATTGTTCAACGCATACCAGGACATCCAGTGCTCAAACGAAGAAAAGCAACGGCCCCTTCTTCTCAGATGAAGCCAAAGAAATGGTCCAACATCTCCTTCAAACCGCGCGAGAGGGTACCTCTCGGATCCTCCTGGTATCCCCCTTTACTATCTAATGGGAAAGGACCGTGATGGCTCAACGTCTACCGCACCGTGCGAGGAACGAACTCGCTCGAGGGTGGATTCCATATGGTCGTTCGTCGCATTTTTGGCTCCCTGCGAGCTTCTCCAGAATTGGCAGAGTGCATTTTAATTAACTGGATTTTGCGTCGAAACATGAGGGTATTCTGTTCATTTTTTTCGATCCTGTTCAGTCTTCTGACGCTTGCCAGGTCGGGTTTCATAACCGCACGGGCAAAAAAGTATCGCGGCCATTATGCACTTTGGATCAGGGACGAGATCGTCGAACTTGCTATTGAAGTCGGCTGCAAGCCCTCCTTCCCTCTTCCCTGTGTGCTCCCGACTCGGATCGCGACTTCCGAAACCATTGGCATCCTCCCTATCGCCAAATCACTTGCTGAAAATCTCAAAATCACTACACTTCCTCGCCCACACATCACTGGTCTACCTCACCATCGTGATACACCAGTGCATGTCATGACGCGCCTCTGTACCAAGTCCATAAACCGGTACCGCTACCTCCAACTTCGTCAGCGGACTCTTGCGGCGGTGGTTCCAGTGCATACGCACCAGGAATACATCACTTTCAAGGCACATATTAACCACGCAAAATTCAGAAAGGGTGCCAAGGTTTATCCACCCCACGAGCACTGGAAGAACATCGACTTCCTCAAGCTTGCACAATTTTGGAACGAACCGTGGACGCCCAATCACGCTCAGTAACCGACCCAACCTCCGAATTTACTACAAACTACCTCAACAACTTGAAGCCGCACCATAAAAAGACCATTCTCTGGAAATCGGAACGTTCCACACTGTCCACCGGTATCAATTTCACTGCGCGGAAGCCGCTTCTCGACATTCTCAATTCGGACGATAATTATACTAATGCTCTACCTGCGATTCCGTTACCCGAAGCTGTTCCCGACGGCGAAGTGGACCTCTCTATTGCAGGTTTGACTCGTCTTCTTTTCTTCCAAAATCTGCGCTGATTTTATCTGTCGCAGGCGACAATGTTCAACTTCTTTCAATCCGATGGCTGAGGAAGAAGATGGAGAAGATGTTGGTGACTCCCAGATCCCTGAATTGGAATCTGGCGAGTCGTCCATGCAGAGCGATGAGGTAAACGAGACTGCGGAGTCAATGTTGCCCTCTGTGCAATTTACTCCACAGCCGGCCCCACAGCCTGCGCAGTTGGCTGCACCTCAATTCATCCGGCCTGTCGTCGTGCAACAGACATTGCTGCCTGGTGCCTCCACACCTACACCAGGTCCTGCAACTCAGAAGGCAAAAGTAACGAGACGCTGTGCCCTGTGTGTGGAGGCTGTTTGTCCGAAGCGGCACAACTGTCGGGGTTCGGGCGGCAAAAAGTGGTGTATATGCGGGCATCCCCCTTTGAAGAAGAACCGGGCACGCGAGAGGGAGGAACGCACTTTGCAACGGGAGAATGCAGCGCAGACCCGCGGAAGCTGATCGTGTTCACGCTAGTAGTTTCAGAGCAATTTATTTACTTCATATTGTACCTGGTTTTGAAGCTCAGACGGCGAACTAAGCGGGCGGGAGCGAGTGCGATAGAAAAGCGGTGCCTTCCATACAAGTACAGAAATAGAGAGCACCAGAGAGCGCAGAAATCGAACTATCGCACTCGCTCCCGCCCGCTTAGTTCGCCGTCTGAGCTCTTGTCCTGGTTAAACTGTTAAAAATGTAACACCTGGAAGCAGTGTTAAATACCGGATTGCCCTCGAACTCGGTGTCTTCATCAAAGTCAAAGTCAAAATCATCGTCATCTTGGTCTGAATCCTCGCATGCGAATGTATCCTCCATGTCCTTCTCGGTCAAATTTTCGAACTCGATGGAAGGAGAAATTGAAGGGGTAAACTCTGGGATATGTTGGGAGTTGTCGGGCGGAGCGGGCACAGAAAATACACGGGAAACAATGCGAGCCGGCACTGGAGCGGTTTCGCCGCGAGAAATAAGCTGTGAGGTGCTTACAACCGCTTGTCCGCCATGCGCAAAGATCCATTCGAGTGTTTGATTGTGCAATTTGTGAAGTGAGCCTGGAACTAGAACCTACGGGACGCCGTAAGAAATATCAACACAAGGAGTTGAAGAGAACCAACCTTCGAAATCTCAATGAGAGAACGTGACGCGCTCACATTAATTCGCTTTGTGAGTCCGTGCTCATCCATAATCGCGTCGAGGTAGCCCGGATGGTGACCAACAATTGAGCCTTCCGCCACCGGCTTGCAAGCCTGGATGAGTGTTACACGCTGCCCGTGAGTCACCGATTGGGTGGGCTGTAATGGTAACCCGAGAGAATCAAGATGACTGAGCGCAAGATAAATTTGCCACTGGCAGTCGATCTCCCGAAACAGCAAGGTATTTTGCTCGCGGGCGTTAAGGACCAAGGATACGAAAGATGGTAGGGAAATGAAAAGGACTTTCGAAGAACTAGACCCGAAAGTGCAGAAAGTGAAACTGATGGATCATCGACCACCGCTTTCAATTTGGCATATTTTCCCAAGTCGAGTATGGGCGCATTTTTTGCCTTTGCGAGTGTCGCGATTTCGGGGAGTGAGAATGCATCCGAAATTATCTGGAGGTTCTCGCGTATCGAATGTCCGATCTTGATAATTGTGGGGTTGGTGAGAATTGCCCGCAAAGAAGGAAGAATCTCGCTCCGCGAAGTCAGAGCTGCAACCTACATATCGAATCAATCAATGTACTTGAATAGAGTATGTATGTAAATCTATACCTCGAAGACGACAATCTTATCCTGCGTCCGGAGTTGGATAATCTCCAGACGAGGCGGCCCGTCTTTGCGTTGTTGTGTCTTGATTGCAAGCGCGACCAAAGAAAGCGGTGTGGTTGGAGTAACAATATCCACGAGAATATCATTTGCTTCGTCCTCAATCTCCATTGAATCAGAGACGATGGTGGTTGGGATTCCAGAACTTGGTTCAAAGGTGGGAAGGTCTGTCCACTCGGTAATCGGCTCAACGTCCTTGATCAACGAGCTGTTGATAGACTCGTGAAAGGACCGCTCCACTGAAAAACATCAGACTTTTCACCACGGAAGAATGAACTGCTCACGTTGTGGTGAATCTGTGTAAAATATCTCGGTTGGCGGATGGTTCGCATTCTTTAACCCTTCCTGAATTCTCTCGAACAATTCTTTAACAAATGCCAACGACTTGGTTTGAGTTAAGGAGTGCGCTCGGACCTCTTCGAACTCGTTAAGCAGAGTATATGCAGCGATGAAGATCTGTTCCCCCTTCAAGTCCCCCATGTACTTGAGGAGCTAAAATAAAATGAGGGTCAGGCCGTCATTTACGATATTTGTAAGTTGACACTAACCTGGAATGTATGGTCCCCTGCCGCCACGGTCAATGGCAATGATGCAATAAATCGTTCGATGAAGATGCGATACGCAGAAACATTATCTGTGAAGAGTGCCTTCAGATAAGGGACAGACGGTGGAGACCCTGCATATCCTTGTGGGTCATCAAATGCAGAAAATGACTGAACGTTGGTCCGGCCATAGAAATCTGCGGCAGAAAGGTACATCAGCTCCCCGTCTGCATGATATCGGTGCTGGATCTCGGAAACTAGTTCAGAAAACGGAGCAGGACCGAAGCGTGCGGCAAATGTATTTGACATTTGCGCCATCATGAGCTTTGAAATGGCACCGCGTGCGGATATATATGCTGCATAAATGTGAGCGACTCGATAGATGTATTTTGGAAAGACAGATACCTGGGAATGCCACCTGTACAAACCGCGGAAGCTGCGCAATAATATGGGGATCGGTACCCTGGTGGTTGGTTCCACATCCCGGTGAATCTTTCCGTCGGTCATCGCAAATAAACCGATTTGTGAGAAGGAAAAAATCAGCTGGCATTGAACGAACTCGGCGAGCGATAGGATTGTCATTGAAGCCTTGGCGAAAAAAATAATTAAAACAGGTGTGCGACTGGAACATGGGACAGACCTTTGCGAGATAAAGGCTTACCACAAGTACACTTGAAGCGTTCAGGATGGCCGGGAAGGAAGTTCGGCAACCACACAAATATTTTGCGGTGATATACGGCAGTTGGATCAAGGCCGCGGCCAAGGGCGAAGACAGGATGCGGGGGCCTATCATAAAAATCACCCCGTTGATAACAGAGGGGTTGTCCATGAGCTTTAATTTCATCAGTGAGTCTCTTCTTCGCGTCGCTCAATTGCTTTGAGATTGCGGACTCTTGATCGCAAAATGCAGCCTCCTCTGTATCTAGATTTTCCTCGCCATTCTCCGGGGGATCTTCTATGAGACTTTCGTCGATGATGCAATCTCCTGCAGCAATATCCGCATGCTCATCGTTTTCGTCGATGTACGCCAGCTCTTCATTGAGCTGTGCAAGATCACCTACGGAAATCGGGTGGACGGGTGACTGTTTGTGTGTAAATTGATACTCATGCATCACATTAAAATTGAATTGAAATACCAGGAATTGTCGAAGCGGATATGGGTGCTGCCTGAGCACGCGAAGGCCCGAGAGCGGACCAAGTTGATCTCCCAGCTGAGGCAGAAGCAGTGGCGGGGTTGCCTCGAGGAACAGCAGCATGGGTGTTACGAGGAAGAAAAAATGGGGCAATGGGCCGCCGAGAGCCACTGGTATGGGAGGTGGATGCCCGAGCGCGTTCCTGTAGCAGCGGCGTAGGTGAACGGCCGAGAATTTGCAATTTTGCTTCATTAGGAGGTCTTCCCGCTCCCTCCCGAGCACCACCGTGAGTTCCTTTTGGTTTTTTAGGATCCTTTGGCTTCTTGGGTTCCTGGGTGGACCAGTTTTGCGGTGACTTCGAGTGCCATGAAAGCTCAGAGAGATACGCGTCGCGTTTCAAAATCACGCGTGACTTATGCCATAAGACGTGGTTACGGACCGATTCGCGGACGGATCACAACTGCGATCAGTCGCATCAATCACGGGATGTGGCTTAAGTACTTACGCCTCCCCTGACACCTTTCATGAGCCGCTACTAGCAGCTGCACTGGGGATATATATAAGCGACGGAATGATCCGAGGCAGACATTTTGATGAGATTTGATTGCGGAAGACTGCCCTATAACGTCTGGTGCAGTTTGTATACAAAACGGGCGATCGAGTCACGCCCGCCTTCCTCTGTTTCGTTTTTGCTCATTCCTCCACCCTAGGGCTCCAAATTTTTATCTAGGACATTCCCCAAGACTTTGCCATCACAATGGAACCCATAATGGCGTTTTCTCTGCCGTAAATTAATTAATATTGGCTATTCCATCAGACCACTGCCTTTGCTATGGTGCGCATCACCTAGCTGCCACCACCACGTGCTTGAAAATTTCCGGGCTCAAAAAACATATATTTCTTATCCGTCTAGTAGAAGTGTTCCTTTTGAGTGTAGGAAGATAACTGCTAGAGGATTTTCGATTGGATCAAAACTGAGTGAGCTCGAAATTTCTTCCAGACCCAATTTGGCCACATTCTCGAATATATTCAAAAATCGGTCGTCAGAGTCGTAAGTAGGCTTAAAATGACGCTAAATTACAGGAGAGTTCTACTGGTCGAACTGCCATGCAGCGCGCTCGAAAACACGACGGTGGGAGGTGTATTTAGTCGAACTGAAGGCACGAACCACCCGTTGAGCCTCTTTCGGCCCCAAGTTATTGCGATAAGCTCCATCCAACGAATCATGTGATGCTCCCATTTGCGAATCACGGAGAGTTGAACGGAGGGAAGTGCAGCCGGCATGTTTGTTTTCAACCCCTCGTAACTGTAGTCACAGTGGTCACGGAGGTATTTCTTGATGGCGCCCCAGAAGAACTCGATAAAGTTCAACTCGCAGTGATATTTGGGGGTAGATGACCTGCTGCTTCGATTTTTTCTGCCACCATTGACTGTTGCTCGAGGATGTCAGGCTGCAATTCCAACAGCCTCAATCACGGGCCGCAGTGTGCAGCCCTTTATTGCACTCCTTCACGAATCTTCCCGAGGGCCAAAGGCCACGTTCTTCTAGAATTGTGTTCATCCCCTTTGGCTCGCCTGGAAATCCTGGATGATCTGCAGCATAATCCATCTTCTAGACCTTGCGAACACTGCCATCCATCCACCAACCATTGCACATGTGTGCTTGTTTCCCTCCAGGGTTGAGATTCATGCGGCTGACAAGCAAAGCGTCGATGTTTACAGTAAGCGGAATTAATCTAATCGAGATTTGATTATCGTTTGCCGCCATCAGATCAAACGATACACGCTGTAAACACGCTGTTGCGGACCGCCGAGGGTGAATATAATGTACAAAGTAGGCTCCGGAATCCACTCAGAGGTACACTTAATTGAATTTTTTTCTCCGGCCAATTTGGCCACTAAATTTTGGTGGCGGCAGCTAGGTGATGCGCACCATAGTGATGCTCAGGGCCGGGCTTCAAGCCCGAAGCCCGCCAGGCCCGGCCCGATGAAGCCCAAGCCCGGCCAGGCCCGGCAGCGGGCTTGAGCGGGCTTCGGGCTTGGGCCTCGACAAGTTCAAGCCCAAGCCCAGGGCTCAGGCCCGGGCTTGAGTATGGTTGCAGCCAAGACTTCATGTCAAGCGCAAATTTGGCCTAGGACCTTGGAGATTCAGGATTAGGCATAAAAGTAGGTATAGTTAGTAGGTAAAATTTTCGTTTCAAAAAAATCTGGGTGTATCATAGCGTGGGAAAAAAAAGCGCAAAATCTCGGGCAGAAATTTCAAAATTCAGTGTACCTATTTCGCCTTCGCCTTGCCCTTTCCCTGGGTCCGAGTCAGTACCACCCCTTTCAACACTGCATCTGCCTTGGCCTTCCACTCCGCCTTTGCATCGGCCAATTCAGTTGCACGCACTCCGCGGTGCGATCGATATTTCTTCACAGCAAACTCGGCAACCGGCCCTGTGGCACCTAGCCGGTAGACACTGGCATAGCGATGTGCATGTCGATAGAATCGCCGGATGGTGGGAAGGGGGCAGAGACAAAGTCCATCATCAACGAGGTCCTTGGCTTTTTGCCAAGTTCCGTTAGAACGCTCCCGGAACCACCGCTTCACCCAAGCCCAGAAATATTCGATCGGATTCATTTCTGGGTGGAACTTGGGCAGGAAATGGCACACCATTCCGGGTGCTGCTGCAATTAGCTACAATTTGAATGAGTAATTAAATTGTCAGAAGTAAAATGAACGGCACCAGCTCGAGTTGAGACTTCTGGCCAGCAAAATCCGGTTGAAGCGAGAGCAAGCGCCGCATGCAACAATCAACAGGGTGTTCTTCCTCTTCCTCTTCCGTGTCGTTTCCGTCATCACTGTGCATTTCTCGTTCCTCATCGGCCGAAGCACCGTTGAGATGAGGTTTGCGAGACTTCACAAGTTTGCACGCTCTGCAGTCACCGATCAATGTCTTACCATTGGTGTCCTTCGTATATCCTCGCTCTGCCAAAATCACCTTCATTCCTTTCGGAAGTCCTCGAATTCTTTGTACGGGTGATTGGCGGGCAGACTCTTCTCGAAGGTCATCTTCTGTGCTTCACCTGCGTGGCCGTGCGGATTGCTGTCAGGAATTATGGTGTCGCGCATTTCTGGAACCTTCCCACCCGGGTTCACATTCATCTTGGTGGTGGTTAAGGCGTCTGGTGCAAGACTCCCGTGGGCGGACGAATTATCGAAAATCCAGTGAATGACAGCTTTGGGGAACATACGACGAGCAATAAGAATGGCGATGATGAGCTATTATTCGATTAGAATTGACAAAGAAAGTTCAATGCAGAAAGAAAAGGACTTACCTGCTCAATCATCTGCTTCATATTCCAATAGTCGTCGCCTGAGGCCTTGTTATCTGGTATATCACTGTTGTCGAATCTGTGATTGCTAAACGAAGCTCAGCCACCATTTTCTCGTTTTCCGCTATCATCTCTGGAGTAAGAGCGAGAAGACCATAGCGTTCGCACAAAAATGCGGACACCATGATCAAACGACCACGACCTTTCTTTTTGGGACCTGCTTGCCAGGCTTTAGCCAGTATTGGTTGTTCTGGTAGTCATTTGAATGAAAGCTGGCCTCGTCATGGACGATTTCAACGTGCTCAATGTTGTCGCCTAGAAGCTCGGGCAGAACCTCCTGCATGTCAGGCTCAGCGTACATCGGGCGGAGGTGTTCATAGGCAAGCAGCTCTGCAAGGAATTCTTCGCGCCGCTGCCTCACATCCTTACGCTCATGCCCGTCCCAGTAAACACCCTTCTGGTGGCCTCTGCGGCGGTATCCGAGCCGCCAAAAGCCATCGCTGACAGTGCCGGATCGAAATTGTCTTCTTCTTGAGCGCGAGCGAGGGAAGTAATGTTTCATTGATATGGCGCTGCAATAATTTCGGATTGACCTGCAATTAAAGTCAGACACGGAATAGGATGGAGGCGAGGGAAAACAGATTTACGGTGCCAACCTCGAGCGTTCGCAACCATCGTTGAACCCCGAGATAAAATCCTTCATCGTCGAGGTATTTAGCAACACGGAGTGCCGCCCGGAGACGTCCCATGCGAGGCATCCAGCGATAAAAATCGACTAGAGAGGCAAACAGAACCTCACTCCGATAATCCCTCTGCTTGCGTGCTAGTTTGAGAGACGAGGCGGCGAGAGCACCGAGCTCTTGGGGTTCCTGCGGGGCTGCGTCATCGAGAATGGTGTCCACCCACTCCGCAACATTGTCTGCCAAGACAGTAGAGTTAACCGCCTCGTCCCCATGCTCCTCCCGTGCCTCTTCCTCAATCTGCTCCGGCGGCGGCTCCACCTCCTCCTCCTCATCTAATTCGTCAGACGAAGACTCCTCCTCCGTGGGAAGCTCGGGGGCATCAGTTCGGAGGCGCTTAAAGGAAGCAGCAGGAGCGGGAATTTCTTCCCATCCATCATTCGGAGAGGGAGCGCGGGCACGTTTCTGGCTCGCAAACATATTGATGAGAGTTCGCTGAGCCGGCAGTGAACCAGAAGCGAGGGGAGTCGATTTTTTGACAGCGGGGGCCGCGGTTGCATCAATGATGGCCAGCTGGCGATCCAATTCAGCCCGTGAGATGTTCAGAGAACCTGAATTGAAGGCGTCCCGCAGCTTTTTCTTGTGTAATTGAACGGTTCGCTTGGACGCACCACCGACACCGTAAGCTCCCCTGTGGGTGCCTACACAAGACGATTAATTTACTGTCCATATTCCACCATGAATATACGCACCTGCATTTTTATTCAAGGCTCCGCCTTCCCGATTTTCGGCACTCCGCATCTCAGCGGCACGGAGTTTGGCAGCCGCCTTCTCCCGCTTCTCACGTCGTCTCTCTTCGCGCTCATCATAGGTCCGTGGCTTCGGCTGCACGTCCCAAGCCTCGAAGCAGTCAATGTCTTCTTCGTCGGTGTCAGATTCTGCATCACTCTCCCACAGATTGTCTCCGTTGTCGTCTAATTCAGTTTGAGAGGGAGCGGAGTTAGGCTGAGAGGTGGCGAACATCCCCCGCTACCCCTGTGCTGATGAAAGGTGCCCTGGGATACCCGCGGCATAGTGTGGAGCCAGAGGAAGACGACGAGCGCGAGTGATGGCGGGGCACAGCCACCGGTTATGGCCGGCCCGAACCGAAAACGCAAAATCTTAGTGGACAAAAAAACTTTTTCACTTTTCGAACTTTTGCTCCGGGGGATCTGTAGATATATATCCTAGCATGCTATTTACACAATGACTCAATCTCCCACTAAAAACTCGAGACGTAGTAGCCATTTCCAAATCGGGACAAAAGTTTGTCACGAAGTCGTGACTGCAACCATACCTATATAAACGTCAGGTTGACCTAGTCCTGTGGTTATTGCGCCATCACAGCAGGCGGTCGACCTTATTATATAAGCACCGCATTGGGAATGCACGTGTTCCCATCAAACACGACAACACTCGACAACTTCCACGACGCGTTTGTGTACTCCATCCAATGGCTCCCTCCCGAGGCCGCAAATGGCAGACCGAATCGGGCCGCACGACCATCCGACACATCGTTGCCGAAAAGATTCCTCAATGGACAGGCGGGCTCCACGAATGGCAGGTCACCATCGTCGCCTGGATCCTCGACGGTGAAGACGTCTTGTGTATCACTGGGACTGGTGACGGAAATTCCGCCTTTTTTACGGTCCCCATAATCGTCCTCCTCGAGGTCGCGAGCAATCCAGCGGCATATCCGGGGTTTGGGAATCAGAAGAAGCCTGTCGCACTGGTGATTGCGCCCACAAAAGGGCTGTTGGCAATATAGTGCGTGATTATAATCTCTCTTTCGCGTGTTTGTGCTCACCAACGCATGTCTCGAGGTTTTCGAGCTTAAAGCCCTTGGAGTACTGGCTCTTGCATGGACCTCCGAGGCACTTCAAGACGCGCGGAAAGCGGGGCGGAACATAGCCTCGGAGGTCGCTTCATGTCAATGGCCTATCATCTGCATTGATCCGGAGCACCTCATGGACAAGCAGTGGGAATACATCACGAACTGTCAGCTATTCCGCGACAACATCGCCTATACCACCATCGACGAGGGCCATCTCATCAACGAGTGGGGAGGCGAGTTCGACCAGCCTTCAGGTACATCGGCAACTTCGTCCGTGGCCGCCTTCCTCCACACGTCTCTCTCTGCTTTAACCGCGACGCTCCAGCCGGGTGCTCCTACAAAACGGTGTGCAAAAGCCTCGGTCTTCAGCCAGGCATGTTCCATCTATACGCCGCTCGAATGAGCGTGAAAACATACAATTTCTCCTGCGCGCCCTCACACACACGTTGGGTGGAGACTCTTTCCCCGACCTTCTCCAGTATCTTCTCAGCAAACGCAAGACCATATTTATTGCGCCACCATCGAACTCTGTTGGCGTGTCTATGTTTACCTCCTTCGGCTCCTTCCTCCAGGTCCGCGGCGGCTTACTCGCGTTCGGCTCTATCACGCGATGTGCTGGCCGGACGAGAACGAAAAGACCGTGGCCTTGATGCGGGATGACCCCATGTGCCAGATTATCGTCGCGACCGTCGCGTTCGGGCAGGGATTCAATGTTAAAACCCTCCTTGACAGCGTTCAGCTTGGAGTAGCCAAAACCGTTGCGCAAACGATCCAGCAGGGTGGTCGCGTCGGACGGATCCATCCACCGTTGGCCGAGCTGTTATTTTAGCTCAAGCACGGTCCTTCACATCGGCGGAAAAGTATCTCGCGCGCGGTGAGTCATTATACGCCCAGTTCCATTACACCTAGTTCCTCATGATACACTCAAAGGTGATTCTGCATCTCGTGTACCCGCGAAGGCCAGCAAGAGCCTAACGACAATGAATAACGAGAAGGCCATGATGCTCACCACCACGGACTGCCTGGTCGTATTTTTCAACAAGGTGTTTGGCAACAGCACGGCGGGTTCACATTTGGATTGTATTTCCCTCCCACGACGCCTCCCAGTTCCAACTGCCTGCCTCGCTTCTCGGCTCACTCGCCTTCGAGCCATCACCGCTTCCATCCGGATCCCAATGCCTCCGGCCCTTTTCTGAGCCTGCAGCTAAAACCGCAGCTGCAGCACCCTTTAGACCGAAGAACACCAAACTTACTCGTAAAATGCGCTCAGAGGCTGACGCGGAGCTCCGAAATTCAGAGTGCGAGTACAGAAGCTGGAGCGCGATTACGACATCTACGGATGCACGCCAGCGTCCTCTTACCTCTCAAACCCCATCATTGCTTCCCTACTCGACAATCTCTTAATAATTTGGACGCGGGACGTTGTTGTGACGAAGATCCCGCTATGGAAGCACCACGAGCGCCACGGGGACGCACTCTGGGCGGTCATTCGCAGCTTTCAGCTTGAGTTCGCGTCCCAATTCGACGCTGCTAGGTTGGCGAAGAACAAGAAGGCACGACTGAAGCGCAACGGTGCCGCGGGGAAGGAGGAGATGTCGGATTGAGTCTGGAGATGGAGATGATGAGGGAGATGTAGATGGGCCTGTTGTGGGTGCAGTCGCCGGTGTCGCTGCCGCAGCGGAGGAACCTGTAAGTCCTCCCACCGAGTCAGTTAAACGGAAGCGCCCCGTCCTGGAGGACACCACTAATGTGCCGTCTGCCTCGAAACGTGTTCGCGCGGCCCGGGAGCCACTCAAGAGCATTGACGATACCGCTGGATCGTACGGACCCAAGTATAAGCCTCGTATTCGCCATGGTGATCTCGAAAATTAAGTAGTACAGCTGTTTAATGAATTATTTTGCCCCCTCAGGAGCAGGCTCTTCAATGACCGGAACGTACTTATCCATCTCCTCCTCTTCCATCTCCGAACGGACCTCGTCTTCCTCATCTCCCTCCGAATCTTCGTTGGGCTCTTCTGCTCCGAAATCCAATGTCTCTCCATCAGATTCGGATTCGTCGTCGGAGTAGTCGATACCGCGAATGCCAGGATCACCCGAGTTGTCACCAGCCATCGATTCCGTCTCGCTTTCGTCCTCCGAATCTGAATCCTCGCTGGTATTTGTTGCATCTGGTCGTACTTCCGTTGCTGTTCCTCGTCCCAGTCATCGTGCTCTTGGCCATCCAGTACATCCTTGGTGATATCCGCGTAGGCCGTGCTGTCGCGAATAAATTTCGTGAGCTGTGTATCCTCGAGTTTTTCATAGCCACGTTCGAAAAATTAACCGCCGCATGGCCCATGCTCCGACCAGGTCGAAAGAGATGCAGCTGATCCTCTTTATGCATCCGTAAGAGTTGTTGAAACTCGTTTCTCAGGTGGGGGTAAACCGTGGGTCTTTCCGCGAGGCGTGAGGTCGAATGCAGTTTCCATCTTCTCCTTCATCCGAAGGAAATGCATGACGTTCGGCGCCAAGGTATGCCTGTAAAAATGGTCATCAAAATCGCCGCCCTTGTGTTCCACCATTTCTTCGAGCCATTTGTTAAAATCCTCTTGGACCCAGTCGCATTCGATATACTTGTGGCCCCGTAAATTGATGAGCCAGTTGTTAAACATCGCATTTGAGAAGTCTTTGGAGGCCTCGTATCGATGCAGACAATATGTCTCGAGAAGGTAGTTGGTGTAGTTGCGGTTTCCAGAGCCGCAGAAGGACAAGATCCATATCTGTGTGACGGTCAAGTAGTCTTGATCCAATTTCAAGAGAGAAATAAATACCTTCATGATTTCCCAGATTCGCCCGATTTCACCGTCGGTACAGCATCCGACACTAGAATCCACCAGCCCATGTCTTGGAGAAACAAGGCTTCATTAGCTACAACCCGATCACCCATAAAATCATCGGCCTCAACGTGCACAGAGGGTCGTTTCTTCTTCTTCTTTTGACCTCCATCCTCCGATTCAGAAAGGATTTCTCCTTCCTCATCGGGTTCATCCAGAATCACTGGATCTGCCTCATTGTCTTCGGGTTCACCCTCTCCCTCGTCATCTTCTGTGCGTGAGCTTTCGACAGGAGATACCCATGGGGTTCCTAATGGGATTTTCATCTCGACATTTGCAGAGTCCACGAAGTCTTGGTTCAAAGCTTGCGCGTAGGCTTGTTGAGATGCATATCGTCGGACCAGTATTCGGGCTGCCTTCAATAGCCCGTGGATATCCGGCGGGTTACGCATTGGCTTTGCGAAGTGCTCAATGATGTCCGCGGCGTCAAACCAAATGCTGAGAAATTGATTAGATGTTGAGGATATATAAGTTGATGGTCACGTACCGCCAACAGTCCAAAACCCGAGCTTCAAAAATAGTTTCATGCTTCGTGATGTGGGAAAGAAGTCGACTTTCTTCAGGTTCGACGGCCGCTTTGCCCCCGCCGCTGTCGCACTTTTGGAGAGTGCCGAGGGATCCGATGAGGAAGCGGGCCGTACGAATTGTTGGACATGGCGTTGAGCTGTGTCCACCGTGTGTGGAAAATTTCTGGACCCGGAGGGACGCGGTTCCGGAAGGCCTTGTAATGTTCTGGATGCGCAGATAAATATTTTTTTATCCGCCAGATGGCTGCGATCGAAGCTCCGTCCCCTCGAGGCATGAAAATTAAGCCTTCCATCGCCTGTTCATCCAGTCCCATCTGGCCTTCAAAGTCGAGCATCGCGCGCATCATGCCCTGGGTCTCTGTTGAATGTTCTGCATTGGTTCCGACAGGTTGCATCACCGTTATGCGACCTTTTGGCAGCCGATGCTTGGTCATAGCGTCTGAATTAAATAACGCTGCAACGTCCTGGCGAAGATAGGCGAGTTGCGGAATGAAATGAACCAAGATGCGAACCCAAAGAAGTGCCGTCAGTTCATGAATGTACTTCCAATCGATGTCCGCATACAGGGCATCAATTGTTAATTGACGCCGCTCCTGCTTCATTACACGATCCAGGTGATCCTGCAGGTTGAATGCACCAGGGGCACAATCCTCCAAGAGAATTGCGGTGGCCGCAGTGCCAACTTTGAGAACATCCTGCCGTCCGAGCCGGTGATCACGTTGGCGGCAATATTGCTGTATATTGTCAAGCACAATTTGCCAGTACATGGTACCGTTTGCGATTCCCTCTGCGACAGATTCTCGCAGTTTTCGCCAAGCTGGAGTCTGTAAGGGAGTTCAAGCAGGCCCGCGCCGTGGTATCGTGAACAGTGAAGCCAAATCGGCTGAATATCCGTTTCTCGTCAACGTGGGTCTTGCACGCGAACTGCCACACAGCGAGCGGAAGCGCGAGATAACCGCTTGCATAACGATTCCGGGAGAGTGCCAAGCAGCTGAGAACGCCAACCTGAACCTATGTTCTGCGTTAAACCATTGAAACAATGAGAGTAACTTGAATAAAAATACCGCGTTGTGAGGCCGTCTCTTTCTCAGCACGGTTACACATTTACGGTCGGAGCTCCCATTCCTTCCGTTGCGTACCAAGCCGCTGGAGCCCTACGCTTGTACGCTGAGGCAATGCGTGGTATGCTGACCCGGCCAAATGCATCCCAAGTTGCGAGCCGTACATTTTTCGCTCTGCCATTGGTGGTTGCGCGCAGCTGAGTCGCGTCGATGGGATCAGAGGGATCGTTCTGTGTAAGTGCCAGACCTGGCGACGAAGCTCTGGGACAACGGTTTGCAAAGCCCAGGTTGAGAGAGCAGGTCGGGCATAATCAATATCCCGAGGTGATGCAACGTCAGGTGGGGAGAAATGCAGCGAGTAATCCAGCGCGTTCGATGGAGCACGGCTTTGTGGGTGGTTGTAGAGTAAGTTGATGAGAGTGCCCATTGTTACGTTGTTCGTTCCATTGAGGAAAGCAGCCACTGACTGGACATGGCGGTTTGTGCGTGGATCAAGAACCCCGGAAATGCGATTGTAAAAGAGCACCTCCAAAAAGCGTCCGAGGGAAGCAAAGTCCTTGTTTATTTGAGCCAGCAGCTGGTCGGCCTTTTCCCATTCAGATCTTTTCTTGCCCCGCAGCATGGTTTGGCTAGAAGCTGTGTTGGTGACGGGAGCAGCGAGTGGCCCGTTACGGTTTCCTTTGGCCCCTTTCGACTTTTTTGTGTGCTGCGATGCTGCAGAGAAATCAATTGGATGTCTTCGGGCACAGAGGTGGGCTTACCTTGCTCTGTTTCCACTTGAACTGGGTCCGCCAGTGCCCTCGAAATCACCGCAGATGTCGTTACGACGTCTGATGCTGAGCGAGTGGACGTTTCGGTCGTGGATTGTTTTGGAGTGGAATAAAAGTTGTCGGGAGTGACAATTCCCATCGCAAAGATATCCTGTGCCATTGCGCCGCGTTCAATGGTCGAAATACGCGTCGAATGGGGTGAAACGCGTGAAGATAAATGAGTTGTTTGGTCGTGCATCTCCCATCATTACATAATAAGGTTGGCCGCCGCTAATCAGACGCGGTAACTAACAGACTGTGATGAGCGAGGAACGAGCTGGTATCATTACAGCGTCTGTCTAGAGAGACTAAGGTTGACCCCCGTCATAAAAAAAACTTTAACATCTTCAACTGACGTTTTCCCAACCGTAGGATTCTGCTGGTTGACCATGCCGATGATGCCGAAGGCTTAGTTTTGATGATAAGTAGATGCGGTGTGTACTCCAAGTGCTCGCCGTTAGCAATGCATGTGTTTTGCGGGCTCTCGAGTCACCGGTGCCACGTCTTGCTACGTGTTCATTTGCCTATCGTCGAATCCCGAGTCACGGCACCTGGTCACGCATAAAAGTGTGATATCGTGACAGGACGCGTCAAACTTTTCCTCCCTTACCACCACCATGGGTCGCGACAATCCGGACCCCGCCTCATACTTCAATCCTCACGACAGCGGAAACCCGTTACGGATCCCACAAATGGTGAACCTGTTGGTACGTCGACGGTCGAGCATTTTTGACGCGTCCAAGACGCGTCTTCCTTTCTCACGTTTTGACGCGTCTTCTGTGTCTAGTTACAGCCATGGAAGCTCTCGTCACCCGGATCGACCAGCTCTCACACGCACTTCCCAAAACTGTTGCCCTCGGTACACGCGACGAGGTCTACAACACGAAGTACGAGGCCGGCGCTACCTTCCTCGTCGAGCGCAAGATGGTGCCGATGTGGTCGGCACCCCGGCGCATCACCAGCCGCTCGCGAAACTCATACAAGCTGGAGACGTTGGAGGTCTGCCGCTAAGCGGCAGGTGGAGCTCGAGACTCTTGCGGCAATTCATCCCGCGGAGAAGCACGCTGCTTCACGAGCTACAGTCGGAATGGGCCACGGGGCTTGAGGAGTTGGCGCTTCCATGGCATTTATGTGTCTTTTGTGTCAAAATCCCACAACACCTTGCTTGACTCTCAATTTACCCGTCAAAAACGGCCGTCACCCGTCGACGGACGGGACCCGTCCGTCGCGCTACCTTGGAGATGATCTTGACGGACGGGTGGGCTCGTCCCGTGCTCAGCGACGGCCGTTTTTGCGACGGCCGTCCCGTCGGACGGACGGGTGCAAGCCCTAACTTTGCTTGCTCGTCATTGTGCGCGCACTATAACGGCTGGACACGAGCCTATGCTAGGGACGTCGCAGGGACTTATCACAGCGATTTTGGGTCGCTTGGAGGTGTAGCGCCACGACAGGAGTGCGAGACATTATTCACCCCTATCTACCCGTGCCAAACAAAGATTGTGTTGCCGCAGACTCAGTTCTCAAAATTGTAGAAATCAAAGAACATAGGAAGTCTTAGAATTAAATGCGCTAGAGAACTGTCTATTCAGATTCGTGAATGGAGAAGGTCGGTCCTCGACCGTCATCGAAATTGCACTAAGTTTTTTACATAATAATGTTCGGCAACTCCCGACTGTACTAAAACCGTGATTAAGTTCCAGTCGCTATTTCACCGACCGGTTGATCGAGATTCGACTGTCATCAATCTCTCGATAGCGGTTCGAGTCTACGATATATTCTAGTGATTATGGTTCCATGCTTCTCAACAAGTTCCAACCGTATTATCAATCATCGACCCGGGCATATATATTACGCCTGTAGCCACTGTGGTGATGTACCCCCTAACACACAAATTTAGGAAATTAGCATCCAAGGTAAAGAGCAACCCCTCTGACTGTGACTGCTTCCCAGTTTCTATCCCATCGTGATACCACACAGATCCATTCGGTCTGATGATCCTAGAAGTGAAGTGTACATTGCCACTGTAAATAACAGCTCTGAGAGCATATCTCTCCTTATTGTCCCCGACACTTAATGTAACAGCAGAATCTATCAGGATGGGCGAACATTTCACTAATGGTGTTTACCCTTTGGGGCGAACACTGCAATTTTGTCAACATTTACAAATCAAATCAAATTTCTTTTGGGGTGCGGGTACCGAAGAGCGACTTTGCCGTTTGCGGTATATAAGACTCGCGAGTCCTCCAGCGGCTTCGTAAGTACTGGATTGCTTATGATTATAATTCCCCTGACTCCACTGCGAATTGTACTGTATTTGTTGTTTGTACAATGCTGGGTCTTTCGAACTTATATGATATGGTTTATAGTTGACTCGACAAATGCATTCAAAACATCCATCTCCATTTCCTCGATCCCCTCTGCAGAAGGTAACGAGCATACTGACTACAATATCATGCCGGTAATATCTATCTTAGGCTCGGAGCCCTCATCATCAATCTCCTTCTCTTCGGCCAACCTGCCGTCATTCGTGACTAGTTCAGCCCCGTTTCTTACATTACCGCCATCCGCTCTTTCAAAATCCACAGCGCAGTCAACCTCAGTCACAAATATTACCACATCTGAGACTGTCGCGGAAGGGGATACAAAGACTTCCAGGCACTTGACCTCAAGTTCATCGTCTTCCAAAATCCGAGAATCAACAACTCTCTCAAAATTGTCTGGGACTGTCAAAGAAGACACAACTTCAAGTTCGCTGTCATCTTGAACCACACCAGAAACAGTTGTACTGACTGGAAGCTTAGGTTTGGGCCCGGAAACAACATCAACTGCGGGAGGGACAGCGTCTTCTTCCTCTGCGACAAAACTGACCATTCTTTCCAACCTGGCTATGATACCAGGCATAACTCTAGCCACAACTCCGACTAGTCAATCCATGCCAATCCTGAGATCCAAGCTTGGAATTGCACGCACGCAGTACCAGCGTGGCACATGAAAGCGCCCATTCCTCTTCAATTTTCTTAAGCCAACCGGCCTTCGGACCGAATCAAACCCATGCTCCAACAACCTATTTTCTCCTTCGATCCTATGGCCACAATCAACCTCCAGTGCATCCACCGGGTGCGCCCATTCATTTTTGTACAAAAGAGAAATCAAATCAAACGGTTACAGAACGGCAAAACAATACATCCAACAGGTGCGTCCATTGTACGAGGGAAAGGAAGCAGATTCAAATCATTCACAACGGAACACAGCAGTGCTATTATAATTGGATCATCAGTGGGCGGAACATTTATGTTGGTTTCGGCTACTCTTTTGGTATTCTGGTTCCGTCGCAGGAAGCAAAAGCATAAACATTTGGAGGACTTTGCCGACTTTTTGAATGTCACCACGATCAACCCGTTCTCCGGTATTCAGGAAGTTCCTCTACATCACAGTCGGCCACCTTCGTATATGTCTGGAAGGGAAAATTCAAATATAGTCACTCGGATACTATGAATAGATAATGTATGTGCAGGGGAGCAACTATACCTGCAGGAACCGAGAAGTGCCTGTCGTCGACTCTTCTGCACATTCTCCCGCCCCGTCCGAGGATGATGATCCAATGGGACTTGCCGATGGATTCGTCGCTCCAGCTCCACCAGAGTCCCCCCCGCCACCGGAGCCTATTCAGAGATCCCGACGTGCCACGGCCGAAGAAGTTCTTGACGAGGATGACCCGCAGAATTTCCAGCGCTTTGTGGACATCTTTCCGGGCAGTGACGCTGTGGCCGGAGAGTCCGAGGCTGGGAAACTGTTGAGACCTGGGGAGACACTCTTTGAACGCATGCAGAAAGAGTAAGAGATGGCGGGGGACTCGAAGTTCGCTCCCTTCATGAGCAGGTATAAATGGGACTTGGCAAAGTGGTTGTCAATGCCCAAAAATGTGAGCCAAACCGCCACCGAAGAATATCTGAAGTTGCCGGTAGGATGTGGGGACAGCGAGGGCGAGGATGTCGTAGTGGGCTGCGAGGGCGTACAGATCCAGCGGGAAGAGTGGCGCGTGGGACAAAAGGAGCGTGAAGAGCGGCGTCGACGGCAGGATCTGTAGGACGTGTGTCAGCGGATACGTGTGAAGAGTGGGTGCAGGCGCATGCGGTCGATTTGGGAGCTATGCCATATGTCGGCATCGCGTCAACTGCGTGGACGAGGTACAGCTCAGGCTCTGTGTATTTGTGTGATCTATGATGGAATAAGCTGAGAAACTACCCATTATCATTCTATTGAGTGTCCTGGAGGAGTCCCACGGCTCGGATTTGCTCTTGTACTCCCTGTACAGCACCGCGAGACAACTCGATCACAACGATTCTGGGCACGTGACCGCGCTTGTGATCACATTGGGACGTGTCGCGTCGCCGGACGGGAATGCACAGAGCTGATCTGAGGCATGCAATCTCTCGAAAACACCTCAAAGTCAGAATATTGACAATTGGTTCACTCGCTGGAGGATAGAGCACACAGATATATAAGGCCTAGACTGTAGGAATATTTCAAAGCTTCAATTCCACTGTTCACGCGCTCCGGGTGCCATACCTCAATTACGAGGACGATGTGCCTCCGCCATCTAAATAATTGTTTTTAGAGCCATACAAAATCCCACACAACCTTCAAATCACGACACAAGAGATGATCTCCGCAAAACACGGAAAATAATATATTATAATTACTACCGGCGGGTATGAAAGGATTCTGAGGACGCCATGCCCTGTGGAATTGTCGTGTGATTCTGCTCATATAGTTTTCAGAAGTGTATGCTGGGAATTGAGGTCAGAACAGCTGTTCTGGCTGAATGATGAAAAACAGCTCAAAAAGGAAAAAAAATTGGCCGCGCCCTAAGTTCCGCAAAGAGCTGTAAAGACACTGGACAAAAATACTTAGTCGTCCCCCGCTCGAGCCAAACGCTCTCGATGGTTCGTAAAAATGCGGATAAAGTCCTGAACCCCACTGTAGGCTAGGTGATTGAAGTCCGGTAGGCCAACTCCGCCCGTCGTGCTCGCCTTATGCTGCGGTCCGTCCAGGCATCCTCCATTCGATCAAGAGCTGAGAGCCAGTCCTTGAAAACAGGCGCCATGGCTCGGAGCATCGGAGGGAACTGTTTTTGAAAATCTTTGACTTGGACGATCCTCTTGATAGTCCCCTCACGCTCATCGCCGAGCGCGACCTTAAATGCAGCCGCCACGTTATCTCTTGGCTCGACATGGGAAGCACCTCCGTACTTGGACGGCGGGCATGGAAAAGGGTCGCCCAAACCGCGGTGTAGAAGAACGCCCAGAGGTCGTCCAGGGGGATTGTAGATAGTGTTCTGAGGCACTGAACGCTTCCCGTAAGCGAACAGACATGAACTCGACCGTTCCCTATGCCAGACTGAGTATATGCAAGTAGAGTTGAATAAAATCAAGGACTTACCGATAATGACCTCGCATCACTGTGGTCTGCGGCAAAGTAGTCTTGCAGATAAGCCGACAGATCGAAATCAGTCAAGATAGCTTTACAGACGCGAGGTCTGCCAGAAACAACCAAAGCATTTTTGAGCTCCAAGGCGCGTTTCGGGTCCCAGGTGCCAACAGTCACCGAGACAGGTGATTCGAAGTGCATTGACTGCAACTGCTTCGTGAGATCCTCCGATTCCTCTTTCAACTTAGTATCGGCGCCCCAAGACTGAACTCGAACCTGACAAAGTCTTAGAATGTTCCCGATGCTAGGGTCGCGTTGAAGCCAGCCTCGCTCGTAGGCAGCCAGCCACCCTAAAGATAGATTAAAGAAGGTCGATGCTCTGGGAACTGTCGCACCTAGAAGCGCGTGGAGTATCGATTCACACAGATCTCCAGCACTAGCGCATCGTTCCAAGACATCCCCTCCTCCTCCATAACGCAGACAATCATTGGTCGACGGTCAGGATCGGGGCTAACTTTGTTATCCTTGGAGAACGCCCAATGAAGAGTGTCCTTTTCGTTTTCTGTGGGCTCGAAAAGAGCAGAGGAGACAGGTCGCCCGCTTTTGAAGCAGCCTTGGAACCAGGTCTGTGTAATGGGAAGTCCGAAAAGGCGGAACAAGCGGAAGCCATCGCCGTTTCGTTCAACGGCCCTGGGCCAGAGGTCGTTGGAGAAGAAATTCGGACAACACAGGTCGCAGACGACGACAAACCATCGGGAGCCGTATGAAAGCGCGAGGCTGGGGTTTGAAGGGTCTCCAGATCACCCTCGGGAGCGAAGGCTGCGCCAAGTGTGCGAACTCCG
>JARGXW010000616.1:0-83473 GCA_029204085.1 Mycena sp. CBHHK59/15
TTTCATCCCTACCGTGGCGTACGTCTGTTGATTTGACAGACCTAGACATCTATCCATCTCACCTCGTAGCCATCACATAGACCAGCAAAGAAATGGAAGCATGAGGATGCGTCGAGGATGGTGTTCAACTACCTCTTGGAGGAAAGTGAAATAGACCCAAAGAAGATGTGCGGCTTACCTTAGCTCTCACGATCATCAATGCGAACCAAACCAATGCAGGTTTGGATCTGTATATTCCCCGTCACCCTATTGTCTGATTTTGACGTAGTCCAAGCGAAAAGTCATTGCTTTTTGGATGCTAAGTAGGCAACCCCCCGTACACTAGCACGGGGGGTTGCTGAATAGAATTATCCTTTCTTTTTGACATCGTCGCTAACAGTTGTCATGGACTGGGTGTCAACAAATACTCATGGCTTACCTTCGGCGGCCATTGGCCCGAGATCTACAAGAATTTATAACACTGGCTTATCCTGTCGGCCCGTGGCAACGAATCGCTCATGGCAGAAATCCACAAGGTTCTGCAGCTTACGCGCCTTGCTTACCTCGCCGGCCCGTGGCAACGACTCGCCCAAGTAAGCTAGTTGTTCAAATTCGCTGAAAACTTACAACGTTGCTAGAACAGTGTCGCATGCTTCGTAGTTGCTGCTACTCTACTCGGATTAATAGTAAAATATCAACTGGTTTTCTTGCGAGAATCTCCATTCCCTCTACATGAGCCTGGATCTATTTCCGGTTTTTTCCCCATCGAGCATGTCTTCCCTCGGCAAGGACAACTTAAATACAGAACTGGTCGTTGTTGGTCAACGTCCAGCCCAAGATGTCCCCAGTTTACTACTTCAGCGTTCCCGGGCTCCTCCTGCTTCTCTCAAGTCTCTGGCTGGCCACCAAGGTCCTGCAATACATATTCGCCTGGCGTGGAACACACACCACCAAGCTCAACGGTCCTCCCAGCAAGAGCGTTATCTTTGGCCTCTCCCGTTACATCGCGCAGTCCCCGGATATCCATGTCGAGTACGAGGAGTGGGCGAATCAATATGGACCTGTCTACCAGATACCTGTCGCCCTCGGCCAAAAGCGGATCGTGCTCACCGATCCCAAGGCGCTCCTTCATTTCTACAGCTCCGAGCGGTCGGTGTACACGAAGACCAGAACCGATAGGTTGCTCATTGACACATTAGTACGTGCATTTCATCAGGGATACTGCCTTCGAGTGTGTTCATGTCCTTCACCACAGTTAGGTCGAGGGATAATATGGGCGGAAGGCGACATGCACAAGAGGTCAGCGCTCAACCCGTCATGCGACGGGATCGCGTGTATAACATTCTGCAGACAGAGGAAGGCCCTGACGCCGGCATTCAGCAACGCTGCAATCCGCAGATTGACGACAGTCTTCTTTGATACTACGCACAAGGTTCTCTACCCAGCCCTCCCTCTCATGTGAGGATGTTGAATTTTTTCCCAGCTCAAAACCTTCTGGGACGCGACCCTCGAATCGCAACCCGACGGCGCGATCATCGAGGTCGAAGAATGGCGAGTTGTCTTACCCCAGTGTCCCGTTCGACCCTTTTCTCACCATTCAACCTCTCAGGATGAATCGAATCGCGTAAGCCATATCACGCATCGGTCCGCCGGAGGTCCTAACCCGTCCGCCAGTATGGACAGCATCGGATTAGCTGGATTTTCGCATGACTTCAAGTATCTGGAGGGGCAGCAGTCGCCCGTCACGAAGGTGTTTGAGGCCATGCAGCACACCAAGACGGGCCTCATGTCCGACCTGGTCTTCAGTCTGAGCTTCACGTTCCCCTTCCTGTTGAATCTGCCGACGGGACGGCTCAGGCTCTTCCGGGAGCTGCGCCGCAGTATGAACGTCGTCGCTGGAAGGCTGCTGGAAAATACGCGGCGCGAGAAGGAGAATAATGTCACTGAAGAGTTGACTGACAAGTCCGTGATCGGCCTACTTCGTATGTGTGAAGTTCGACAACTGTGGATTTCACATGCTCATGTCGTGTTTAGTGAAGGCCGAAGGCCCACGCGCCGAACTGCGTATGACACAGGAAGAAGTGGCTTCCCAGGTAGGCGATAGACAGCCCTCCTTGCACACGGTAAAATTAATTGTTTTCACAGATGGTATGAAACATACCCTAATTGATTTTGCCGCTCATTGATTTGGCTTAGAACGTCTTGCTGTTGGCCGGTGTGTTCATCTCTTTGATTTATTTTGTGTCAACTCAGTTGACTTCTAGGATACGAAACAACGTCGGGTAAGTCTTCTCCATATCGCCGCACAAACAAACATGCTTCTGAGCGTTGTTCAAGTGAGCCTCACGGTACGTATGACGCCATTGAATATATACAAGGCTTACAATGATGAAACACATAGTGGGCACTCATCGAGCTAGCAAAACACCAAGACAAGCAAGACAAACTCCGGAAAGACGTCGCGCGCTTCGGCGGTGTTGATCCCACTTGGGACCAACTCGTGTCTGACTTGCCGTACCTGGACGCGACAGTTAACGAAGTATTGCGACTACACCCTTCGCTGCCAGGGCTCTTGCGTGAGGTAATAATATCCAGATTTTCTTTCAATCGTTCCTCGCCAACCTTCTCCCGAGGCTGGCACAGACGACGTAATACCCCTCGGCACCCCCATCGTCACGCCCTCAGGCGAAACGATCTCGAGCCTCACCGTCGCTAAGGGAACGACCGTCTTGGTGCCGATGCGCTGTATCAACAGATCAGAGGCGTTCTGGGGACCCACCGCGAAGGTATTCGAGCCAGAGCGGTGGTTCGCCGATGTTACCGTCAAGGCGAAGGAGTTGCAGGGCTACCACCATCTCCTCACATTCCACGACGGGCCGCGAACTTGTCTCGGGAAAGCCTTCGCTCTGGCTGAATTCAAGGCACGCATCATTTTTTTTCATATCTGTTTCTGCTCCGCACATGTTGACGAGATTCGCAGGCGGCGTTGTTTGTCCTCATCCGGAACTTCACCTTCGAGTTTCCTGACGGCCCCGAGACGCCCATCGAAACTCAGATCGCGCTGGTGCCGCGGCCGAAAGTCGTGGGGCACAATGGCGCCACGGTGCCGTTGAGGGTTAGGAGAGTGGAAACTTTGTGATGCCAGTTCCTGGCTACAGGAAAGGTGTAACGGAAGTGACGGTCAATTCGTGATGTCCCCATCACACTCCTTGATTTCTTTTCCCGTCCTTTCCTCCCTCTCCTTTAATTTCTTTTTATTCACTATTTGTCGCGCGTCGTCAACAATCACTCGTTAGCCTTTATTTCTCTCTTTCTGGACGGTTCTGACATCTATTTAATTTTCTACACTGCCACCCTGATTCTGCATATAAAAGCCTGTACGCGTAGTTACGATCCTTTGGTCAATCTACTTCTTACAATAGTCGGAGTGGTTGGATTCCCCAAAATTTTGTGTGCCGGAACTCGTGCTTCACGCTTCCTTCACAGCACTTGCCCCCCCATTTCTCAACATGTACCAAGTCTGCCACAACTCGGATTGGGTGTTTCTGTACACAGTCTGAACTTTGGATCCAGGATATCTGACACATGTATGAAGCTTTGATATCACCTTACTCTGAGTGAACTCTGAGTATAGTTCACTCGTAAATACAAAGCGAAACGTTTGGCAAGCGAGCTCGCTATTTACGAACCAGAAACACATATTTTTCCCAAACCCTGTCTATGATGCCCGGTCAAAGAAATGTGCCATCATATGGGTATCTGATGAGAACAAAGTCGAATAATCAAAGTCCTGGCCTCATGATGTTGTAGTGAAACATCATGATGGTGGCCAAATTATGGAACCTAAGAAATCCGCAAAATTCATATTTGTGTTCTGCATCCCAGAAACCCTCCAGGTCATGTTTGCGTGTGATTGATGAGGTGTCAAATTATGCATTCAAGTTGTCGGAGGCCTTGAATTTGGACCAGACAAAGGGTTTGGCTCTTGCACGTCTGCCACAGTGGTTTTTCCGTAGGTCTACTGTTAAATAAGGAAATACTAGTCCTAGAAAACATTGTCCCCCGACAGTTCCCTGGAACATAGGATTAGGAACCTGCGTGTTGTTTCGTTACTACGCAACTACTGCGTAGATTTCGTTATGCCTGTGAATTGGGCACTTTTTAGGGAAGACCAAATTTTACTCTCTTTTAATACACAAATCCGTCACTGCAATGATTTTGAACATTGAAAGGCATGTTAGTTGGCCTCTGGACTTCGAGTTCTTGGTACAGGCACGTGTGAGAAACGATCAAAGCGCAAAATAAGTCCAAATAGGTACTCACACAGCCACTGATGGAGAAATTGCTTCCGTTTAACTTCGGTTCAACTTCCGTTTGTGTAACTCTAGGCCTGGAAGGTCTATGCAATATGAGTTACTCTAAACTAACTAGTTATGTATGTGTATACTATAACTCAAGTTTGCCCCCGCCGGAGCAATAGGTGTTGCGCCCTAATGATAGCTATCGTTGTCAAGCCAATATCTAAACGTGCAAGCAACGTGTAAAATGCAGAGTGTCAACTCCTTGTCAAAAGGAGGGTTTAGCGGTGTTTCATTTATTCGCCTCCAGGCCGCCACACGTCGCGGCGTCGGTGTGCCCATGGTCCTATTGTTGTGTTTTTCGAGACACGCCGTGCGTTGGAGGCGGTTATCCGACAGAACTGCCGGACTTGAACAGTCACCCCGACGCACGTGCTTAACACGGCGCGGAGTCCTCGATGCGCCGGTGCAGCGTTTGAATTGAATGTCGGGTATCTGACATAGCCAATGCAATCAAGCGGAGGTATGCTGTCTCGCGTCGGCGGCGTGCAGGTGCAACTTCGCGTCAAGTTTCAAGAAAGGATCGGGCATGCCAATTTCAGCGACAGAATGCGCCACCGACGGCACGGTGCGAAACTGCCGGGAATTCAATCCTGGGGAATAGTAAGCAGGTCAAATGCACAGTCACTATGGGCAAGACTATCGAGCGAAACGAGAGAAACCGGCGTCGAAAGGACAGCCGAAAAATATGCAGATGGTTTAGGCTAGCTCTCCATTTTATCTGATGAATTGTACCCTTGTGCTTTTGTATATCCACGCCAATTACATGCCCCAAACCCTGTTCCAATTTAGGCGAATGGCTATATCAAGGAGGATCAGCCATCCGCCTGCCTATCTGGGTCCATCGTTATCTAATCAAATTATACCGTGACGGGGACAATAAATTCACACTCAGCGGTACTACTGGTGGCTTACTTCCGTCCACTTCCACCTACGCCCTATAATCAGCGTTTCCTCCAACCTGGACCTCCCAGCCCACGGGTAGAAGCCTCGATAATACTATGCCTACCACCGGCTTCACCCCACTATCCTTGCTCTTTCTCATGACTGCCATCATTAACTTCACAAGCACCCACGCCCGCGTCCTAGAGTCTCTTAGGTCCAACTTGAATGACAGCAGCGAATTAATCTCTGAGGCCATTTCGCTTGCCTCCTCCAGCCCGTTTGTAGCCACATCGGTGAAAAGTCGGCGCTCCGAGGGAAACCCAGTAGAGAAGATAATAGTTATGGTTTTTCTTGTTGGATTGCGTACGTCATTTGTCCTACTGCAACCCACCCACTACGCCTCTCTGGACGGTTGCTTTCGATGCTCTTATCTGACGAAATCTTCACCAGTGAAATATTTCATCTTCAATCTAGCGCTCGTCGTCCGGCCCAAAATCAATTTTCCCCGCATCCGGCTCAGGCTGAAGTTGGATGCGGGGGCACTAGTCGCCAAATTAAATTCCAAAATCACGCCATACTTCCGCTGTCTGACCCCACATCGCATGCCTTCAGAGGACATTCCACTGCACCATGCTCGAGAGCCGCCTCAGCCTCCGGCTCAGGTCGATTCCACCGCCGCCCCGCCTCCCATGCGCTGTCGCATGGCCCTTCAATACCGCCGGAATTACTGCGGTCAGATACGGCCAGCGAGCGCTCGCTAGCCGTGTCCGAGACCTCGACCGCTTTCTCAGAGGAATCCGACGACACGTTGCAGCCGTACCGTCCCCAGTTGAGGGGATTTTATAATCAGCGCCCGCCCTCGAATCTTCCATTTGCCTCCTCACCGACGCCAATTCCCTTCATCCTCCCCATCCTTCTTTACGCCCCTCATTCCTTGCATCCCTTTCGTCGTGCGGTCTCGTCTGCAGCATACTCTGTTCTGATGATCGAATTGGCGCAACGAACGGCTTGCTTCATATGTCTGTCCCTACCTATCTGTCTCTCGTCTTTACGTCCACCATCCCCTGCTTGCGTTTCGTTGTGTGGTCTCATCTGCAGTACACTCTGCTCTGATGATCGAATCGGCACAACAAACGACTTGCTTCAGATGTCTGTCCCTACCTATCTGTCTCTCGTCTGTACGTCCACCATCCCCTGCTCCCGCTTCGTCGTGCGGTCTCGTCTGCAGCATACTCTCAGCTCTGCTCTGACGAGGGAATTAGCACTGGGAATGGCTTGTATCATGGGTCTGTCCCTACTCATCTGTCCTCGCGTCGGCCGTGCTCGTCGCTCGTTGTTGGCTCCCCTGCATCGTACCCATTGTTAGTATTGTCTTGTCGATTTTGATCGATTCCTACAATGTACACCAGTGGGGGAAAAATCAAAGTGCACGCACGCGCTTGCCCGCGCCGTTGGTCCGCGCCGTTGGTGACGACTCCTTTACGTTGGCGTACCGTGACATGCCGAGAGCGACACACGTCGTGAGCGGTTTGAGCGGACCTTGGCGGCACTGGTTCCGTGCTGTGAAATACTTACTCAGACGGCCCATGGCGCCATGGTGAATAACCGGAGGCCAGAGTACTCAGTTTGGGTTTTGTGGGCAGCGACCGACTCGCCAGGAATTCAACCAAGTACTTCAATACCTGGACAAAGTGCAACAACGCGTCATCATGTACAAATAACTCGTCGGGAAGTAATTACATCGGCGGACTGCAAGAAAAATAGCCTCAGAGCTTTGGTTATTTTTATATATAATTCAGGATTAATTTGAAACAATTTTTTCGTCCTCAAACTTGGGGATTGCTTCTACCTCCTCGCATCACTGGCTTGCCTAATTATTGGGCGGGAAGTACAAATAGAGTCAAATAGACTACGGAAGACACCCATGTTCCTGTATATCCTCCAGTTTTCCCTCCTCCTAGACGTCCCCTCTTCTTATAAAGCTTGCGCGAGACCCACACAAACAACCTCGAAAAGCATCTTAGCTCAATTTGCTGCCTACGCTCGGGGGGAAGGCATGGAAGTGAAGAGCCATCTTTGCGTTGATGGCACAACATCTAGTGCCCTGGACTTCGCCAGGCCTTTTTCGCTGGAGTATTCTGCAGAAGCAATCAACGAAGCACCCCCCACCTGGGGGCACAAAAGTCTCATGGTACTCGTCGCGATTTTAGGTTCGCGTCATCTGCATCTAAAGCTGTTAAGCTGCCCTAACCTCCGCCCCGACACAGTCGCGACCGTTGTATTATCTCTGTTCTTCACTGCCCTTCTACTACTGGTCATACGACGCCAGCGCCGACGGCTCCTTGTCATCCAATCACGAGAGCACCAACTTCGATATTTGATGCGGAGACAGGCGCTTCCCAGTCTTTGGACTGTCAGTGTTCCGCAGCGGCCACCTCCTGTCGGAACTTCCATCTCTATGCAGATGCTCGGCCAGGAGTCGACTACGACTCTGGTGGCGTATACGCCCCCCGCAAGATTTTAGAGAACTAGGTACTTAACTGGAGTCTTTTCCGCCAAACCAAAATCGCTGATAGATGGCTTGCGCAGACGCCGCGCAAACTAAAGGCTCCGGATCCGCGGCCAGTATGATTTAATGGCTCCAAGTCCCCGGAGGCATCACCCGCGTGCCCCACACAGTAACGATATTCCCTACAGGCTCCGACCCCGACACACATCTGATCTTACATACTCATGGACTGATTTTTGTATTTCTATGCCCGCACGTCCATGGGCCCCTTTGCATCACCACATTCCCGACCTTCACTCGGACTCTCCAGCATCCTACGTGTATTTATCATCTGCAGAATTTATGACATCTTTACCCGTTGTCCGAATCCTCTCAGCGACGCATTAATATTGTAGATCTTCGCAGAAGGAAGCAGACCCACGGTACTTTCACCGGGTGTACTCAGTACACCCGATGGACGTACATTGCGCCCAAGGCTTGGGCTTGCTTGGGACATTGGGCGCAATTGGTACGTCCCAATCCGGCAGGTGCACCGCCACACGCGACCAGCTCTCCTTTCCCCTCATGAAGAGGTCGTCGCGGGACTATCCTGCGCTCAGCAGCGCGTTCACATTTCCAACAGGCGGACCGCCGCGCACACGTCGCGAGCCGTACCGCATGAAGTGGCACGTCTAGTTCTGCAGCTGGTAAATAAGTACGCCCAAGTCTTGCCCCAGGACGCACGCACGCACGCACTATCGTCGCCTGTTTCAAGCTGCAGCGAATTGCGGGCGATGTCCCCGGGCGCGCGGTCGAGGTTGGGTACGCTTGGAGTCGAGCACTGAGCGCTGTGCGCGGGCCGTTTGCAGGCAAGTGCGAGGCGTGCCGCAGCTGGTGGAGTCGGGCGCCGGTGGTGCGTGGTCGCTGGTCGAGATCGGCCCGCGCGAGGGCGACGTAGCGCATGCGTGAAGCACGCCAGCACGCGGACCCTGGCGGGGTGCAGGTGCGCGCGAACGTCGTCGAGCCAAAGTCGCCTGTATTCCCACCCGGCGCCCCACATCTCCCGCGTCGAACGCATCGCGGCCATTGCTGCGATACCGCGAGCCGGGAGAACCGGGACACCCGCGCGAAATCGTTGTGGCTCGCTGGAAGCAGCCGAACCGGGCGGCGGGCGTCGGGTGCGGTGACGCGCGTGCGGCCGCCTCACCGCGTTCCGGGCGCGTTAGTCGACGTCGGGAGCACACGAGCCCCCGCGTCTACTTGCGAACACGCTCGTGAGTACGATGTTCTGTCTTGTCACTGCGCCCACTCACAGGGACTTGCACATGCACACAGCCGTACGGATTCCGACAGTGTCGGCGACACGTCTCTGGCGGTACCAACACAGCCGTCCTTCGCGGGGATTTTGACACGGCGCTGTGACCTGCATGCACCCCCCCGCTGACCCATGGAGGCATGCGGGTTGAGCCTGCGGGTGAGCTTGCTAGAGGAACGGGACTGCTTTTGTATACGGCTAGATCCTGCTCGCCCGCTTACAGCAGGTCCGCAGAGGACGGGCCATGCGTATGGGGTGAGGCGTCGAGTGGGGGTTCAAACGTTCCGAATATGAACGCCTGGGTGCGGAACTGGACGTGTGGGGAGTCTATTGGGCCGGGCTGGGGCGGTCTTTCGGGGACGCGAGCTGGTGGGTGCCGACTCGGCCGCCTGAAATTCGTCGAGGACGGGCGAGGAATTGGTATAGTCACCGGACTAGGTGCATGAACATCTCCCTCTGTCCTTTCACCGAGTGGTCGTCAAACTTCAACAGGGAACACAAAAAGATGAGATTCACAGCAAATTCACTCAGCGTCGAGAGTTCTGTATCCCATCCAAGAGGTGCTCTCGATCGCGGACCTTTTGTTACAGGGTACTCCATTTTGACCAACAGTTCAGTCACAGGTCACAAGCCACTGAACTGAACATTTTTCAATTATATATGTCACAGGTCACTGGAGGACCGAGGTCTGAACATTCACCCGTTTTGCCCCAGCCAGGACTCAAAAAAAAAAGAAGAAATTCCCTAGTCATTCTCTGGACTCTCACAAAATTCCAACCAGCATTTTATACTTAGTAGACACAAAAAAAAGTAAGTAATGATTTTTTTTTTTGAAAATTGCACCCAAAGTTGAACTCGAAAAACCCATAATTTTGCGCTGGATCAGATGTATGTGACAATTGCAACAATGGGAACGAATTGAAAAGCCTTGGGCCAGAAATATTGCTACAGAAACATGGTAATCGGAGCTGAACATTACAACAATGAACTTCTAAAATAGAGGTCACAAGTCGCACTCCCGGCTGAACACCTGAATAGTTGAACATTTGAGGTCACTGGACACTGGCTGAACTTTCGGTCAGGTCTGAGTCAGCGCCAATTCCCGAGCAAAAATACCTGGTTTGAATAAATATTCTGTGACGCTCTTATATTCCATAGAATCATTGTAAGTACTTGTAGGGAGGCAACCGTCATGGTCACGGCGGGAGTTGCGTTGCTGAAATCGAGGGTCATGATGGGTCTGTTGCTTTGTTTGGAAACCGTGACATGCATAAAATAATTGAAAATTTGCTGAAATATGCTTGAAAACCCACCGAAAAATATGATTCAATTACTGCACAGACCTTACTCATAAATCAGCTTTATTTGCCCTCCAAAGCAGAGATCTGTTCCAAGTTGAATTTTTTGGTTGCCGAATTTTCAACAGTCACGGTCAAAATCGCGGTGGTTGTATTGCCCAAATCTATTTTGCATGTCCTGATGACTTGGGTGGCTGCCTCCCTACAAGTGCTTATAGTAGAATGTACCCAAGGGTTCACCAAATGTTCATTTTGAAGTCTGGTGGCAAAGGTATTGGTTGAACAGTAGTGCCGTTGAATGCCGCTGACTCAGACCTGCCTTATTTGGGGATAGGTACCCCATGGGAACAGGTCCGTAAGCCTTGCTCCTGTCTTCCTCAGAATAGCGCTTCCTTCGTACCTATGCAGTAACAGTCTTCCGCTAGTGTGGAGCTGTCAGATACTCTCTGGCGCCGCTGCATGGCAGTGGCATGTCTTCAGGAACTGTTGACCAAGATGGACATCGAAAGCTGTGTTAATTTGACCTTTTATGAGTAGTTTCGTCACAACATAGCCAACACCGACAAGAGATGCCGTATCTCTCCACTATGGAGTGAGACATGGCCACGGATCTCGGGTCGGGCAACCGTCGCCCAATTCCAGCTGCGAGTTCAAATATTTCATCGAATAAATTCACAGGCATGTACAATCACTCTCTCCATGCCAGTGTGTTGCCTCATCTTTTCTTTTGTAGTTGAGATGGTCAGGGCTGACATACATCCTTAATATGCGCCACTATAAAATATATTAATAGCTTCTATTCATTTCGTTACCCGCCGGCGACAACCCTTATGAGCGTCAATGTCACAGCTTTTGCTCTAGCCAAAAGCCGAGTCAAGCGTCAATCTTGCTGCTGCCTTCTCATGCTCGATCCCTCCAAAGCTCGTCGTTATGATTCCCCGGACTTGGTGACAGGAAATATCGAGTAGGACATTATATTTCAGCGCTTCCCTTTTATTTCTCACATTTGAACAATGTAGCGGCTGGCAGCCATACACAAGGCTCGATGGCAGCGAATACTATACGAGGGATGCAGCTTTGGAACTCACGAGTGACTACACCCCTGCCCACCCCACCATCGTCGTCGATGACTTGCGGCTTCGAACGACGGTCGACGACATTACCTTTGACGTCACTTTCGAGGAGCTCTATTTCGTGCGGAAGGACCAATGGTTGATTATCCTCCATTCCTCACAGACCGCTTTCTACTCGAGCCAGCACTTTGTTGATATCAAGACGAGGCGGAGATTATATTGGCAGTACATTGCCACCCACCCTTCCCACACGACCGAGTCTTTGGGGAAGTGGCTTTCGGAGGCGCATAGTTTGGCTTTGGTGTATCTGAAATGGTGTTCATTTGGTAGGATACCTCACGTTAAATTGTCCTCTTTGTAATTGACGACCTCCAATTCTGACAGAGGCGCTGACTTCGTCTACGGCCAAAATACCGTTCCCTCTGAAGCAGAGTCAAGACCTCACGGAAATATTGGCGTCGCTCAATGAGCGGCCGCCAGACTGGACATACGAAGATCAAGATCTGCATCGGTACGACGAAGACCAGAGGTTGCTGCCTGAACGGCCGGTGGATGTGGAGGTTGATGTGGCTGAAGCAGCCGCCACGGAGCGTGCACTACCAGGCGAGGGAGGTACAGGCGGCAGTTTACAGCCAATGGGGCAAATATCAGAACACGGGGATGATGCTAGCGATAAAGAGGGTCGTGATTCACTCCAGATCGGTTTCAGTCACCCGGTTCCACACCCGGTGGAAACTGCCGCACAAGAGCGCCGCAAGTTGCGCACAGCGCTCATTGCAAAGGTTTTGACTGAGAAATGCACGTACTCTAATCAGCGACAAGCAGTCTATTGACTCTTGAACCGACAGACAGTCAGCAAGGCGCAGTCGATAACTCTGCTGACTCCGAGCAACCACCTCAGCCCTCGGTGGCTCTCAATGTCCTCTTCTGGGTTGTAGACGTTACGAGTCTCGGCTCTTTCATTCGCTATCTTCGTCGCCTGGAAGAAGTACGTGCAACGATTCTTTCGGACGATCAGTGGCGAGAGCACATAATGCGTTTGGTGCGTGAATGGGAAGAGTTCAATTTGATTTCTACCGTCTTGCTCTCGTGAGTTTTGCGTTCGTCTGAAAATGTACATGAACTCACCAAAGTCATTCTTAGTGCCTCGGCCGGAATTCTCGCCTTAGAAAACATTGGAGGCGTTCCGCGTACCGCCATATTGATATCTATCTTGTCGTCCTTCGGAAGTGTCACAACTGGGCTGTACTGTATTTCGATGTATCAGCTACGTGCTCCAGATTCACGAGACTCGCTCAGCCGGACAAGCGCCCTCACCATAGTACGTGGCCACTAATCTGGAGGTGCTTCCACTGATTGCGCGAATTAGTTCAATTACAACCAGTATACGCTGACGCACAAGGGCATCGCGCTTATCCTCGGTCTACCTATGGCGTTCTTGGTCTGGTCTCTGGTGTCATTCATGGTTGGAATACTGTCATTCAACATCGTCGGCACTGAAACCCGACCTGGCCATGTCTCGGATGTGGCCTACGTCGTTATCTCGGTGGCGGCCGTCGTCTTCGGGCTCATAGCCCTCGCGTTCTATAGCCTGTCCCGTCTCTGGCAGGCTGGTCGCTCTGATGCCTTTCACAAGAACATATGGCGAAGATACAAGAAGCTCTCTCCACGTTCCCGTCCACAGCCTAAGAAGTCACAAAGCGATCTCATCTGACTAGCCGCCTTATATCTTTCTTGTCGCCATTTTTTTCGTTCGAACTACAGATGTGCAGGTCACGTTCGCGATGCTAATGTCATGCGACGACTCTCGATTTATCGGTCCAGTAATATACGTATCTACATTTTAGTATATACCCTGTCCTTAAGTAGAAATTATCTATTCCTCACGCCAAGTTGTCCGGCCTTCAGGACGTCCGGGAACAAAAACTTGGTGATTGTAGTCAGTAAGAAGTCGATCGTTGCATTTCAGCTTAGTCATGTTGTAGGCAACCCAACCGTCGTCCGTAATCCACGGCGCTTCAGAGGGTTTCCGGATGGCGTCTTTCACAGTTGAGCTACGGTGCGAGGGACGAAACCTTAGCTTGCTCAAACTTACACTGCAAGAAAAACATACCTATCACGAGAGAGTGGCATGATCACGTCCGATGTCACGTCCGTACCAAGAAGGGTTGCGAGGATGAACGGATCGTCTCCCTGTTTCTCGACAAGATATATGTCTGGCGGTGGCGGTCCCGTCTTCCACTGCACGTATTTTCGAGAATCTCGACGCGCTTCGAGCGCTTTCCGGGCCACCACAAACTCGCCCGGTGGGGTGTCTTTATGCTCTTTCGAGGTGTAGAGGATCGGCAACATTCTCATTTGGTCAATTTCGGGACAGTAGACGTTCTGGATATGGTCAGGGCGCTTGGAGCCTGGAAGAAGTCGTTGGATTCATGGAAATGCACGAGAATAAATATACCTAGGAGGATAGTTATGATGCTTCCCGACGTTTTCCGGAGAACTTGTAGTTCAAGGGGCTGAAAATGTGCCCATTCAGCTCTGTCGACCTTGTTATCGATGTATTTCTGGAATTCCGACAGATGGAGGAGATCGGATGGGTCGAGAAGCAGAAAACGTACCTGCAGTGCCTGAATCAACCTCGCTAGCTGATCAGTTGGATTTGTGAACTTCTCAAGAATTGAGTTGAGGGCAAACATGCGATACGCCATGTCGTCCCTGGGGAGTTCAATCTTGGGCTAAGAATTCCTTCAGTACGACAACTCCGAATCTCTTATGAATTTACCAGCAGTCGGTCTAAATAGCCTTCCACGGCCACCGGTCGCTTAGGAAGCAGACGGCGTCTAGGAGGATTAAATTTCTCCATCAGCTTTTCGATTTTCTCCGTCCTGTGCTGACTGTCTTTTGCAACAGCTTCGTCGATACGCTTGTTGAATTTTCTCTTGTCCAAGGCAGTGGTTTCGTAGGGTGCTGTGAGAGGTGTTCAGCATTCCGCTCACAAACATATCAGGACAATGAATACCCAATAGCCGTTGAATCTGAGCAAGCTCATTTTGAGACTCCTCCGCTTGAAACCATGCCGCTAGCAATCCCCCACGTAACGCGCGCTCCAGTGTAGCGATGAGGCGCTGCGACGGGTCAGCACATATACTTCGCTCTGAAGATCCTAACACTTACTTTCGCCGCCAGAATATCGGTCAAGAAGACATCATCGTTTGCAAGCTTCACAAATCGATCCTTCTCTATCTTGGCGAATATAGCTGAGAGCAGATGGGTTTGGTGTTTGTGATAAGTCAATAGATTCTCCAGCGCCGGGGGATTTGAAGACGAAAAGTTGTGGATAATCCTGCTGGCGTTGGCTAGGTTGCCGTCAGAGGGCATGGTAAAGGCGAAAGCCACAATTGGAGTCGTGCAAGAAAAGTAAAAAAGATCTTCATTGTTTGCATCCGAAACGGCCATAACGTTACGAGCCAGCTGTCGAAGGTGAGACGGATCTGTCAGAGTTAGCACCATAACAGCAATCAAGGTGGTCACTACTTAGTGATTGATGTTCGAGAACACTGTATGCGGGAATTTTTAGCAGCTTGCATTTGGCTAGCGCCGGCAAGAGCGCTGGCGACAAAGACAAAAACGCGCACATTCAGGTCGCTCTGTGTCACTAAACCTACTGGAGAAAACAGCCGTCCAGGGCGGAAGATAGATTAAAGGACCACGACATACGTCGGTGGCCATTGTGGCTTTCTCTGGCACTTCTTGTTCGAATTTACTCTCTTCCACCCAGAACAAAGGCTCTGGTGTCATATGTGGAACAAAAAAATTTTAATCAAAAATTATTCAAAAAGTCCCGGCACTTGCCATAGTGTAGCCGCTCCCCTTTCTTGGAAAGGCTACATTGTCTACTGGTATGTGCTACTGCTCCGTCGAGTCACGTGAAGGTGTATCGTTTTGGTCACAGGTTCGATTCCCGGCGCTGCCTTTCTTTTTCCTTCCGCCGGACTCTGGCTTTGTCCTTGTTGTTTCCCGAGGCTTCACTCAACGCCCGCGACCCAATTAAGAAATTATGGCATATCCAGCTGAGCTTCTCTTCCTAAGGACATTCCAAGCTCACACTCAATCTGGAGCTTTAAAAGTACTCAAATGGGAGTATAAAAACATCATAACAAGGGCCAGGCATGTACATATATGTAGGTAAGGATAAAATCAGAATCTTGTGCTGTTACTTAATTTGTATGGTTCACTGCCTGCAGGTCAGTTTAGAGGACCAAGAAATCGGAAATAATGAACTTACAGTGATAAACTTGCATCTTTTGCGGTTGGACTCTCCAGGGCAATCAAAACCAGATCTTCCTGCTGCTATACAGACACCACACTTTCTTTTCCTTTTTGGCCTTGCTTGGGGAATCTGATAGGTTATAAAGCTTGGCCCAGCTACTGCATTAGTCTGAAGGGGTGCCTGCACTGGGGCATCCCACTGTGGTGGTGGATTCCACTGTGGTGGAAAGTTCCACTGCATGGGAGGCAATTCTGGGGCATGCATAGAGCCCACAGACTGAATCTGCTGGCTAGTTGATGCAGCTGGCATAATATCAAGATAATCATAGGCTGCTAACTCTTGAGTAAAGCCAGAATTATCTTCAGTCTGATCTGAGATGAAGCCTTGTGGAGGATCAAAGAAATCTGGGAGGTCTGCATCCACTGTTGCAGGTGGACTAGGAATGGAGGGGAGAACACCTGGGTTTTTTCTAGAAGCTGCAGGCAGGACACGGGAAACATGAGTGGCTGATCGAACACGATCTCGGTTGGGTTTGCGCTGTTCCCTAGTGGCAACAAGTGATTGCTGGGCCTTTCGGAGCCCTTGCCAGATCTTCTGGTGTGATTCCAGATGCTCTTTTAGCTTGTAGAAAATTGTCTTTCCGTTAGCATGTGAGGACCACCAAGTTGCAAAGTGATCAAAATTTGGTTTGCCTTCAACAGAGAAAAATTCTCCCCCAGTTGACACAGCCATGTTGAAGAGATCAAATTCCTCCTGTGTATGAACTGGAGTCACAGCAAACTTTGTCTGCTGTGCTTGCGCAAGATATGCATAGATATTATCACGCTTAGCCCTCAGAGCAGACAGATGAAGGTGAGAAGGATAGATGGTAGATATATTCAGAGTGGCTTCATCAATGGCTGCACCAAGGAAATCATTTTTGGCCCGAATATTGAGAGGAATTCCGGTTATTCCAAATTGTTCATGTGTAGTAGGAAAACTAAGTGGTGATGTGTCCTGAATCACCCGTTGAGAGGAAGTTGTTGGAGCTGTCCTCCATTCAACATCTGCTCGGAGGCGGAATATGTCGTCATCTATCCAGGGATCATAGTGACCATTGTATTTGACATTATGTTTGTGTAAGGATCCACAGTCAACATTATGTCGATGTCGCCAATCAGCTGCGAGACTATCTGCCAGTTCTGGTGATGCATTGAGAGATGCAAAGTTCCGACGCAATGGATTGTGAACAGCGCCTTCTACAGAATTTGTGCCTCTGATGCAGTGGAACAAATCCAAGTTGTTTTTATCAGTGCCTTCAACTGTATAAAGCGGAATGCCAACAGGATCGGAGACCCATCCTTTCAGTACGTCACTCAGAACCCCTTGGGATTTTTGACGTGTCTCATCACTGAAGAGTGGAAGCTTGGTGACACTACACTTTACATCTGCCCATGCATCAAAAAGCTCAGTGAGCATCTTGTGCAGAACATCTTTTTGGGGAATATAACGGCGCACTCGCCGCCAAACCCAGCCAGGTGATTTAGACCTTGCTTGGTCCCAAGTAATGTTTTTGGTTGCAAGTACAGCTTCCACTTTGGCTTTATCCCCAGCATCTGGGACCAGCATTGTATCACTGAAGGCCCTAGCAAAATGTTTGCGCAGAGTGTGTTTCCTGGAAATTGTCCTACACACTTTGTCGATCTCATGAAAAATGTCTGCTAGAATTCGCGAGGGAACAGTTCCAACCATTTCCTGATAATATTGCCGTTCTGTAGCATCTTCCAAATTATTGATCCACTCCTGGCAGAAGTCTGCATCTTCATCAACATCAGCTTCCGACTCCTCAGAGTCAGATTCAGAGTTTTGTTTAGATTGAGGAATCTCTGTACTTGATGGAGCAGGCATAGGACACAAGATAGGCTCTGTGAAAGAACTCTCAGGGGGTGGGAAAAACTCTGGAGTCCCAGGATTACGCTCCGGTTCTGTAATGCATGGAGTTGTTGATGTATTATTCCGAGTTCGCAAAGATGATATACTAACAACTGCTTCAAAAGTCTCCCGCTCATTTTGGACTTCGGAGAGCTTAGTTTTATGATATGGGATCACACAATCCGGAGCCAAAACTTTGTCAACCCGAATTAGAGCTCGAGTCTTGGTAGTTGAGACCCAAATCTTAGATCCGTCAGAAGTCTGGAAGAATGCTGGCTGTTCAATGATTGTTCCATGTGCGATTTCATGGTTTCGCACATATAGACTGACAGGTTGACCAATGGGGGTTACAGATGAAAGAGGCTGTCCATCTGTATGCATTTTTCGGAGTTCTTTCAACAGGACAAGCTGCACATGTGCATCGAGAGCGGCATAACCACGCTGTTCATCTGAGTATTTTGGAGTGCTCCAAGATGAAACACGGAGATCCTTTGAAAGAGAAAACCCTAAGACTGCAGCCACAATAGATGCTAGTGATGCCGTTGCTGTAGGAACAGTTTTCTTTTGAGCTGCAAGCTGCCCAATATCAAGAGTTCCGGCAAAATTCTTCTTTCGTTTGAGCGGCAATTTGAAATCTGGAAAGTCTCGAGCCAGCTTCTGAAAATCAGCAGCTATATGACGGCCAACTTTGAGAAACTGCTTGGATGCGAGGAGAGTAAGAAGTGATCCAGGAAGTTTTTTGAGAGTGTAAACATAGAGAAGGTAGACCTCATCAGCAATTGCAATCTGGATAAGTGCAGTCTTTTGAGGTCCTGAGGCACCGATGCCAGTAGTGAACTCCCATTCCATGTCAAAGCCCACATCAATAACCAGATCATCATCGTCCTCTTCTCTGATGAGACTAAGGATACCAGTGCATGCAACATCAATTTCGGATGCATTCAGACATAGATGGCTGCGAATCTCAGTGGAAAGGACAAGCTTGGGCAAGCCAGGAAATTCAGTGGTCTCAACAGGTGTGATACCTGCAGCTAGTGATGGAATGTACTGCATAAAAGTTGCTGCATCACTCGCAACATTGTCAGTGAATCCAAGCACTGGTTGCGGAAGCCCGCGTGCAGTCAATGATTTGACAATTCCCTCTAGCGCTGCATGGAGATGAGCAAGACTCTTTGTTGGGACAAAGGCTTGGAATCGAACTTGTTCGAATTCATTCACAATAGTGAATAGTGCAACAAAGGTCATTACACCATTAAGCTTCATCAAGTATTTGGACACCTTGAAGGAATGATCCCATTTGATCATAAATGCAGTCAGAGCAGCCATACACTGATCAAGAATAGGTCGAATATGCTGCATATAATCCATGTAGACATTGTTGATATACCAGCGTGAGGGATAAAATCCAGCATATTTGGATTTATCATCGAACACAGAGAAAGGTTCAAAGCTTTGCTCTGCAATGCCCAACGTAGCATCTATTTTTTTCTTTCTGTGGATAGCATGCAGATATTGAAGCTCCCGAAGATCATGCTCTCGGACATGCAGTTCTCGCAGAATTTTAGACCATGCACTCGCACTCATGCGATGTGCAATTCCAGCGCGGATAAGTGTCATCAAAGTCTTGTCAATCCCACTTCTAGCAGTAAGGAAGGCTGGGAAACATTCAGCCAGTCCGCGGTCTAGCTGGTCCAAGATCAAAGGATCATACAGGTTCCACGACCGTCCACAACCACCATGGTTATCTAATCTGCAATGTACTCGGTTGGTCATGACATAATAGACATGGTCAAGAGCAACCACTCGACGGGCAAGAGGTTTGTCATTGTAACCCTTGATCTTCAGTTTCCGAAGCAGACTTTTGAAATGCGGACAATCCTTATTTGGACAAGTGAGAGCTGTTCCAAATTTCATCAAGTGTGGGAACCAGACAAAGACTGAAGGATAGTATAGCCCAGTAGGATCAAGAGATTTCTGCAGGGAAAAAATAGGAGCTGGAGGATGAATCCAGAAGGATCCTTCATTATAGCATTTTGGCCAAGTTCCAGATGCCATTTCTGCTATTAGCCTTGCCTTGATGCCTGTAAGATAAAGTGAGATAACACCCTCTGTATTGACATTGGCTTCATCCAACAAAGGTTTGGATGGAATAGCCTCATCCAGTAGATCCTCAAAGTCCGAGTCAGTCTCTGAATCATCATCTGAATCATCCTGTGCAGACTCTGGGGGAAGAAATGGGAAGGGAACTATAATCTATGTTATAAAAGACTTAACCTCAAAGAAAACAGTCATACCGGCAGAAGGCATATTTGCTTTTATGGGAAATTAGCCTGTGAACGATGGAATAAATGACATGCTCACCTTCAGAGTTTAATTGATCTCCTGCTGAATTTTCGGCAGTAGAATGCACTTGGTGGCTGATATCTATGAGACAGTAGGATAAGGATTGAATTAAATAAACCTACGTTGACCTCCGCACTGGCAAAGATATTTCTCAATTCCGGTGACACTAAAAGAACAAAAGAAGGACTCACTAAACATTGGGGCCAAGTTTGCAATTCCATTGCCCGTGACTGGTCTCCTTGATCGTGCTTTGCATGCCAAGATGAATATTTGAGAGAACAGAATATAAATTTAGTTCACTCTCTGAAGCACCAAGCTGTCGGACCGGCTCCGAGTCTGCGCGCACTGACCCAGAGCCACTGGCTTGACCAGTTGCCCCCGGTGGCCTTCCGGCACCCATCCGGGTCCCTCCTGCTCGGTGATCAGGCTGATTCTTGCTACCTTTTGGCCTGCCCAGGTTGCCGATAGGTGCCGACATCTTAGGGAGGGCGCAGGAGCGAAGAGATGGTATCAACGACTATTGTGTACACGTGTTTATCACAATCGGCATAATTCGGACTCCGGGGTGTGTCCCCGATGCTCCGGTGACAGCGCCACACCCAATTGGGCCTGAGGCTGTCAAAGGCACATGCCGCTGTCAAGCCAGGCCCAATTGGGCCTGCCTTTGACAGCCTCAGGCCCAATTGGGCCTGGCTTGACAGCTCCAGGCCTAATCGGGCCTGGCTTGACAGCTCCAGGCCTAATCGGGCCTGAGGTTGTTCCACACATGACACCAGAGCCAGAACAAACGTACGACAGCAGAAACATAGGGCACTGTAGCATGATCATGATGCTGTCGCGTGGCGCAATTCAAGAATCGAAGTCATTGGCGCCGTTGAGCGCTAACCTGATTCCAAAGATGTGTTGCTGTTCTTTGTTCGGGCGAATGTTATCTCCGAGGGGAGGATCACGGTACGCTGATAGGGAAACAAGGAGCTCGAAGTTGACGTTGGCGATGAATTAAGCGCCGACTCGACGGCGTTTGCCGGTTAGCCACATATGCTCCAGTCCGGCGAGGCAGCCCGACTCTGTCTGTGCCGAGTCTCCTCGAGTCCCAAGGCCTGTGGAACAAGACTTGAGCATGCTTCAGTAGGCCAGGGTAGGGTAGGGCCTTAAAAGATGTGTTACTTGACAGTGCAGGTCTTGGAGTAAACTCTGCTTTCTTTTTTCCCAGTCTAGCCCCAATCTTCTCGAAATCTCAACAAAATCTGGACAATAGAAAACTGAAGATAATGTTTATGATTGAATCCCTCAAGACGTAGTACTCGCCAAAAATATTGGCAGAATCATCAGTATTATACTCCTATGTGCACAAAGTTCACCCAGTGTTCGGGTTTTACACCTTTCTTCCGTAGTGCATTGGTGGCTCTGTTCAGTGCTTCTGCCGAGTCCTTTAGCACCACATTCTCAGCGCCATTACGAAGGAGATGGCCATAGAATGCGTTTGCTAAATCCGGACCACAGTCGTCCATCATGTACCAGAGAGATCCGACGACACTGCAAAAACCAGAGAATTGGACAGCTGCAGCAAGATGGAGGACTTCATCTGGCGTAGTGGTACTGCCCGCGGCACCGTCACAGGCCGCGATGACGGCCAGCCTCGCACGAACAGGATGGGACATCATGAACTGACGCAACCGAAGCACCTCATCATCGTGAAGAATGATCGACGAGTCCAATGGTTGCGTTTGGCTGTGCATGGCGTGAGAAGCAAAATGGACCCATGAGTGTTTCGGGAGCTCTGCGAGTACGGTCGTGCATGTTGCATCTTTGTCTATTAAATCTTTGCCTTCAGGCAGCCAAGACCGAACAACGTCACATTCGCGGCAGACAGCAGGAAGTAGGGCATACTGATGCCCAGCCGTACCAGACGCCCCAACAACGAGAAGAGTTGGCGGGGAGCCAGGATCCTCCTTGAGCGATTCCCTGGCCGTGATGAGGGCAGATAACGTTGGCGTGTAGGATGAGATATAGATATCTGGGAGATTCTTCCCTGTCTTCGTATATTGGCCTCCAGCATGAAGAGGCAAGGTTCCTAGAAAGGAAGTCGGACACCACCAGATCCGCGACATCTCCCGGACCCCGTGGGAGCGAAGCGCGGACACCACGGGCTCGAGGATATTCCAAATTCCCCGAAGGATATCGACAGTTGCTTTCTCCGTGCGCGCAAATCCCTCCATTTTTACAAATAGTCTCGCGCCGCTAGATCGTATGTATGTATGGGTCCCAGTTGTTGCTTGGAGCCGGGCAAGTTCACCCAAATCTCCAGTCAACGGAACACAGATAGCAGACTGAGCTGTCTTGAGAACGATGAGCGCGTCCGACCTGTACTGAGTCTGATTCAAAATTATCACGGGGCCATCCGCAGCGGCACGGCGAAGACGTATGAAAGGCAAGGGTTTGAGAAAATCCCGGAATCCCGGAACGTGAGCACGAATGTCCTCTAGCTTCTTGGTCCATTCGTTTGCAAGATCACGACGGGACGGCGAGCTCGTTGGGAGGACATTGGCGCGCGCCGTGCTCAGGGCGCCAGAAAATGGTACGGAAAGCGCTCTGGAATCAAACGTCACAGCAAAGCGCTCGACTTCGCCACTCAAGTGCTGGAATGCAATTGCCCTCGCCGAATCAGCCTTGCGAAGTTGTTCGATAGGATGACGATAGCCGCGCATCCTCGACCATATAAAAGTCCGTCCTTGTTCGATGATCTCTACTGCGTCGTTCCATCGGTCGTTCTCGATAGCAAAAGATGCTGCATCGGACGCGAGAGTTGCACATTCGACGCGCGTTAAATTACGAGCGAGAAATTCGTGCTGCGAGTCCACAGTAGAATACGCAGCAAGACAACGATTGAGCTGCTCCATTGCTTTGGAATATGCTTCTTCCGTTGAAGCATCCCCGTGACGTCTGGCGCATGAAGCCCAACCGACCGCGGCCGAAAGGCGCTCTTTGGCGCTGGCCGTCTCTTGACCAACAGCGCGGCGGAAGAAATTGAAACAGGCATCCAGTCTGGGTTCTGGAAAGCAGAGGTGCAGAAATGCGAGGTCGCGTTGAATTTCGACCAAAAGAGGATGACCTTCGGGAAGCAGTGCTTCCGCTTCGAGACCGAGATCTATGGCTTCCTGTGCGCGCGCAGTCCCAAACACCTCGCAATATATTCGCAAAGAGAATACGAGGGCGCTCAAGCAACGAAAGCGCTGTTCATCATACTCAGCGGAACCGTGCTCGGGCTGAATTACGGGGCAGAGGTGTAGTGCCTCGTGATGGCATTCGATTGCCTGCTCGAGATCATCTCGGCGACCGAACCGCTGAAACTCGAGCACCATCGCTCGACCAAAACTGATCAAAGAAAGGTGGCGCAGAGGATCTCCCGTGGGTAGAAGCGCGAGGGCTTCCCTATGGTGCTGCAGGGCGAATTCAAGATCAGACTCATCGTCCATCTGCTCGAAACGTTTAACCAAGTCGTTTGCGAGGTGATGCAGGGAAAAAGAACGGCTGTCGTTCCCCGGTGCACGATATCCAAGGCCCTGCTTGTGGTATTCGATGGCTTTCTCTAGGTCAGACATTTGTCCAACCATATCAAATCTAGTCGAGAAGGCGACACCGAGTTTCATGCAGGTGGAAGCGCGGCTCTCGTCATCAGGAAGGAGAGCTAGTGCCATCAGGAGATGGTCGCATGTACCATTGAGGTCGTCAAGGTTGCGCTGGAGGTTAAAACGTTCAAATAGAGCTCCTGCCAACAAACCCAGAACCCCAATTCGGGCAGTGCGGTCGGCGACTTCAAGGAGGGCGAATAAATGGGTGATGAGATCATCGAGGTCCTCCTTCTTTCCTGTCTTCCAATTGACAATGACTCCGGTTACTACTGCGAGGGATAGCGCCTGAACGCGACGAGGATCATCTGGCGGGCACTCTCGGACCAAGTCTGCAGAGAACAGTTGTGTTTGCTCAAGATGGATGTCATCCACCGTGTCTCCCCGCTGAACTTGGGCTACTAAGCCCTGGATGACCCGAAGGAGGCGTGGGGCAGATACCTCGCCTGAATCGAGGATACTGAGTCGTGATTCGACTTCGGCATGGACATCGTCTCCCCCGTCGTATGCGGTGAGGCCCATGAGCGAAGCAGTTTGGAGCAAACCATTTTCTGAGAGGATTTGCATCCATCCACTGGCATTGACATCGGGCTGTTGTAGTACCAATTTGTAAATCGATGTGACTCGCAGATTAAACAACAGGGCAATCTACCTGCGAGATCGTACCAGGATACGTCGGTGCCACTGCAGAAGGAGTCGGGGGTTGGGTCTGCCAGGCGTACATCGATTGATTCTCGAGCAGGTGGTGTAGATGAGCAGGCTCACCATCTCAAGTCACTATCCAGTCAAACGATTTTGGGAATGGAGCTGGGCTGAGATGTCTTTGACGCTGGTATTAAATGCAGTCTGCTGTTTTCTGGTCCGTGTTAACCGCGCCGTGTGGCCCAGTAATAGCATGCCGGGAAAACGTAGGCCGGCAAACGACACCGGCGTCAAGCTCTGAAGATCTGAACTTGGTCAGATGCAGGGTCCAAACCTAGTCGACATCATGATTGGCATCCAGGTTCCAAGATTACGGCCGGTGGCGGCTACAGGAATAGAAAACGGCGACCTTCCAGAAGTTCAAGTTGACGACATACTACAGTAGTAAAGGCTTGTTTAGATTCTAGAAGCTTGAAGGTCCCGGTCCCGCCGGGTCCGACGCAACTGCTGCCAGTGGGGATCATGTCTTCTGTCCGCTTCAATGGCTGAAAGCCTGAGTATGAAGCTGCGTAGATGACGGTGGCGAACGAATTGGACTTGTGGATGACGCTAGCATCGCATGGATCTCCATTCGGACAACACGGTTGTTTCGACCTTCCTCGAATCTTGCTCGAATAAATGAATAATGGTGCAAGGGTCACCAGTGACCTATTGTCATATTAACAAATATTATTGCAGCCACGGCGGCTGAGGGTAAATAGCCTTAGTATAAAGGTCCAAATCTAAGGTAAGTCCAGGTTAGGGCTCGATACCACCCTCTATAGCGCTCTACGTGCTTTTCTGAGGATAGTCGTTCAGAAGCACTACAAGTCTAAGTAAGCGATGAAATCTTCTACATGTCCCGTTCAAGATGCCGCACGGAGAGCTTTACGACACAGCGCGCTTCGACTTCGCGCGGATCGCCTTCCCATACCGGTAAAACAGGATGGGTATGGGGATCTGGAAGCGACACATGCAACATCAGGCTCGGCCAACACACACCGGGAAACTAGCAGAAGACACGCACCATGGCGAGCGAGACGAACGCCAGAAGCGACGCCGCCCAGCCGTTCCCGAGCGCGAGGAACATCTGCACGATGAACAGCGGCATGGCCGCGCCCGCGCCGGACCGGATGACCTGCCCGCGGGGCGCGTCAGACGGCAGGCAGCACTGGGGAGGGAGCGGAGCGCACGCACCGTCTTCGCCGCGAGCGCGGACGCGACGTACCCCGGGAACGCGTCGATGAGGTACGCGTTGGCGGAGAAGTATATGATGACCACTGTAGAGGGGGGTGAGCGGCGGCGCGAGTACGGGAACGACGGGAACGCACTGCCGAAGCCGAACGGGATGCCCGCGCTCGCGGGCCCGACCCAGTGGGCCCCGCCGGGCGCGACGTACGGCGGGCTCGTCCAGCCGAAGATGAACAGGGCTGTAATACAGTCGAGCTCATAAGCACACAGACGGAGAGGGGGCGCCGCGACGTACAGATGGGAACAAAGGGGCCCGCGAGGATCATCCCGACGAGACGGTCCTCCGGGTCCGCGCGGCCGCCCTTGGCTGCTGCGCGCTTGAGGTAGTTCTTCTCGAGCTGCGGCGTCACCAGCAGCGCGATGCCGAGCCCGATGAGCACCGAGCAGAACGTGAGGCCGACGAGGCCGTCGCTGAAGTCGTAGTCCACGCCGAACACGACTGCGATGTGTCCATTAGTGTGACACAGACTAAGCGGGGTGGGGTACACACCTGGGAAGCTGAAGAAGAACGCGTAGAGGAGGCCGTAGATGAGGGCGATGAAAAGGGACATGAGGAGCAGGATGGGTTCTGTCACGAGCATCTCTGCCATCCTTCGTCAGAGAGGCTCGGTGGGATAGACGGGAAGGCACTCACGGAAAGGGCGAACGAGAGCCTCTGAGAGAATGTGCGCAAACGAGGCCTTGAAGAGCTCCTGCTCAGTGACGATGTTGTCCCTCCCGGTCTCAGCCCGCAGGCGCACCGCCCGCCTGCGCAGAATCGTGGGGGCGAAGGTCTCGGGGATCGTCGCGCAGAGGATAACGCTGCACCGATGTTAGAGGCATGCTCGGATAGACGGCTGAAACGCACACAACACCCGCGAAGATCATGTTGATCCACAGTATCCACCGCCAGCCGAGCTTCTCGCCGACGAAGCCGCCGACGATGGGGCCGAGCACCGGTCCGCCGTACGGCGCAGCGGCGAAGATCGCGACGGCCAGCCCGCGCTCGTTGTTGTCCCAGATGTCGGAGATCGTGCCGCCGGCGAGCGTGAGCGGCGCCGAGGCAAAGAAGCCGCAGATGAACCGGCACACGAGGAGGGTCTGGATGTTGGGCGCCAGGGCGCAGGGGATGTTGAAGACTGCGCTGTCCGTGAGCGATGGTGCAGCGGAGAGGGGACGGTACGCACCGACGTAGAATGCGGAGGGGATGACCCAGAGGGGCCGCCGGCCGTAGAGCTCGCTCAATGGCGACCATGCCAGGGGACCGATCCTGTGCGAAGGCATGAGTGCTCGAGTGGGGACATTGCAGAGGAAAAACCCACCCGAAGCCGACGACCATGAGGGAGACACTAAGCGCGGTGACGACCTCGCTGACGCCAAACTCATCCTCGATGTCCCCAACGTCGCCGGTGACGACGGCGCTGGCAAAGGCAACCGCCACGACGGCGAGTGCGGCCACAAGCGTGATGTCTAAGCCCGGCGGTCAGCACAACCCACAGAGACAGAAAGACGCGACTTGCACCACCGCCATGCAGCCGACCAATTTCGGGGGTCCTCTGGATCATTTTCTGTCCATGTAACGAGCTGCATTTTGGCAAGTTGTTCCGCCTTTTCTGGGTCGGCCAGCGCACTGGGCCTTTCGGCGACCCGCGACAGGACTGGGTGGAGCGCGCTGCGGGCGTCCATGAGGCCGCTCTTGGTGGAGACACGGTACTCATCGGTGACACCACCTGCGGAGACGTCTGTGGTTTGGTACGGGAAACTGAGATCCGCGGCACGGTCGTCGTGGGTCTTGCTGCGTATCCGATTCAGCTCTGGCTCGGGTTCATGTAGTGTGGTCGTTGCCGAATTGCCTGGGGTACAGCCAGTAAGGACCTGCACACTGGAGGGCATCGTGAAAACGGGTACAGGGGGTGATGGAAAACCATTCTAAAATCGAGTGAGTTATATACGGCGGGATCCTTTTCGGCGCGCGCTACATCCAAGACGACTTTCTTGCCGAACGCAAGCGCCGGGCGGCGGGCCAGCCTTTTGCCGATCGTGCCAAATGTTTCGGGAGGTTTCGGGTATCTCCCTCGGAACAAATCAGTCCCTTGCAATGCAGTCCCGAGGGCTGAACGTTAGACGCTCATGCAATGAGCGTCAGCTATGAATAATATAATTAATCCTGAAGGCCACAAGTCAGGCTAGATCCAGGCAGTATAGACGTACTGGCTGTCAATTTGTCAGAGATCAAGTTTCGAACGGCTACAAGCCAGGTCCAGCAGTCCGACCATAGACGATTCCAGCGAGCCAACACGCGTTCTTGTCAACCCTAGTCATCAGAGCACTAGTTATAAGTTATCGTGCAATTATAGTTGTGCTGGTTTTGCTCTTGATTGAGTCCCTAAGAGTCGCGCGAGTCTGGCGCGCGCGTTCCGGACGTACAAGCGACGAAGCAACTTTCGTGTCGTCCGAATTGCTAACTGAGCGGTAGTGGTCGGTGGCAGTGCCAATACGTTGTTCAAGCCACAACAGACAACAACGCGACAAGCCATCTCTTTTGACAGACTCCCTTGCTCGCTCCTGTAACACGCTCAGAACACGTCAAGTCTCCACATGACTTCTGAAGCCCTGTGGAATATCCCCAAGAAGAGACAGATCTGCGTCGTGCTCAGGGAGATGCATGACGTCACAGCCGCACGAATCACGCCAACAACGACGTGCCGACTCAAAGCGCCCGCCAGGCCCGAAGCTGCTCATGCGTGTGTCGAGTCGGCGGCACGCGTCAACCTCGAGGCCGCAGGACCACTGACACAACGATGCTGGCGAGTGCATTCTGCCCGCTCTGCACCGAGTCTGACGTCGGCAGGCCGCAGTCGGCTGTGTCTCGCTCACTGCGGCTCACCCACGCGCGCTGGCCAGTCGGTCTCGCCCATGGCCATGCCCCGACCGTGTGCGCGATGCCGACTCTACCTGTCCAGTGCGCGGCTCTCGCGCAAGCGCAAGTGCGCTCACGCCTGCGGGCGGGACGACTCGGGTCGCGGGAGAGCCGACAGCACGCGGGGGGTGCGATCGAGTCAAGCGCACGTTTGGCGCCTTGCGGACACCCAGGAACGACCCGTATGAGACGGGTGGAATTTGCAGAGCTCACTCGCGGGAGAGCTCGAGCGCTCCCCCGAACGCTGCGGACGGTAGAGGGCACGAGACGGGGCCGGCTCGGACAGACTCAAGAGGACGTGCATTCGCCAGCGCTTGCGCTTGCAGGTGAGTCTGGCCCGCACCCCTCTGCATCGAGTCTGACGTCGCTCGAGCGCGCCACGTCCGAGCCGTGCTGGCCCGAGGACGACGCCGCGCTACAAAGGCGCTCGGGGCCTGCGCGCAGCCGAGCGTAACGCGACACGCTTACGCTTGCTGGTCAGTCCAGTCCACACCACTCAAGTGCTACCTAACGCTACCTAACCCTCTCCCCAGCTCGCTTTCGTCCCGCTCCAACTCCCGACTCGACGCAACCCGCGCCCGTAGCGCATCGAGCCAGACGGGGCTCGCCCCCGCGCGCATGCGTCCCGCCTCCGAGCCGCTCTGCACCGAGGACAACAGCGCTGGGGCTGCATCTGCGCCAGTTGGCAACGCTCAACGCCGCATTCGCGCTGCGCAAGGCTGACCAGAGCGCTCGCAGCCGCGTTTGCACACGCGTCGGCATCGCTCATGCGAGGGCTCGAGTGCGCCGCAAGGAATAGAGGCGCAGGCGGCCGCATCGGCGGCTTCCTTGCCCCTCTTCCACATGCCCGCTCCCTCGTGTCGCCGCCCTCGCCCTCCCTCCCGAGCCGAATGCGCCGCAGCCATTGTCGCGGTGCCTCGAGTCGGGAGGCGCGGCGAGGCCGCCCAGCGAGCATCCACCGCCGGCTCCGGAACCGCAACGAGCCCGAGTGCCCGCCAGTCGGGTCGAGCCCGAGTGCCCGCCGGTCGGGTCGAGTCGGTGGCGCAGCGAGCGAGCCGGGCCCCAAATCGCGAGGAGGGGGTCAATTCCGCGGCGCAGACGAGCGCACGTCGACAGCGCTCGCTGGAGCGCCCGTGCGCGCAAGACACCGGGCGCGCAGATCGGCGTGTGCTTGCATCGAGTTTGACACCGCCCGAGCATGGCCGAGCCAAAGCGACTCGGGAGCGCCTGCGCCACGTCAGAGAGCCCAAACGCGCAAGACGACGCGGACCTCGGCGGTGCGCGCGAGACTCCCTGGCACTCAGGGGGCGATTCGGCCACGCAAGTTCGCCGCTTGGAGTCGGCGTCACTCGCGGGAGAGCTTGGGTGGGCGCCCGCGCGCGAAATGCGCCAAGTCGGTGGCCACGACGCCGACTCGGCGGCGCGTGGGAGAGCTGCGCGCGTTGTGCTCAGGAGGTCGATTCGGCTGCGCGGACGAGCACACGTCGGCTGCCCCGCGCGTGGGAGAGGGGCAAGACAGCGAGCCGGAGTCGGGGGGCCCGGACGAGCGGAAGTCGGCAGCGTTCCGAGAGCCCAGGCATGTGCGCGCGCGGGGGGAGACTTGGCCTCGCCAGCGATCGCGGGAGCGCCCGAACGTGTGGGACGGATACGAGTCGGCGGTTGTCGCTGGCCGGGTCGGGTCGGGTCGAATTGGCGGCGCAGTCGACTGCAAGCCGGCGGGAGAGCTCGAGCGCGGGACGCGGTCGGGCGCCTTGCGCGAAACGGGGGCACGCACGCTTACCCTCGAGCTTGAGCCGGCGGCATTCGCACGCGATTGCCTCGTTCGAGCAAACACGGCGTGTTAGTCCGTAGCTCGTGCTGTGTACCTCTGTAGCGTGCAATAGTCCCGTGTTAATCTCTGCTCAAATCCAATAGATTAGCATGAATTGGATGAAATAGATGAGTCTGCGTACCTTTGACGCAAAGTCAAGCTAGTATATTAGCGCTCAAGGACTAGAACTAACTGCAGGGATTAGTCCGGGATTCAAGATTGAAAACAACGATTGCTTACCTTCAGTGGAAGCCCCGAGACAAGAGTCCAACGTCCCAGAACGAAAGCAACAAATGAACTACGCGAAAATTATTTAGAACTCAAGGTCAATCCAATGGACAAATATTTACCTTTGAGTGGATGCAATGCGACGTGGTTAGGATTGAAGAGATGAGGTCCGAATCAGACGCGCAGTCGCTGGAAGATAGGACTAAAACGAAAGGACATGGTTAGCTCTGAGGCCAAGGCAGACGAGACGATTACTTGCCTTCATTAGAAGCTATTGATGTGTTTCGAAAAGAGTGGATCGAGTGGAAGAGAGAAAACTATCGAAATCATCAATCAGTCAATATCTGAAAAAAGCGGACTAAACTTGCCATTCACTGATTAGTTTGGATGAAATATGATCTGACTTATCATGATTGAAGAGGGGAAGTCCGAATCGGACGCCAAGTCATACTGAGGAAAATGGGACAAAATGAAATGATTACGTTGGCAAGAACGACTGCTTACCCTCATTAGAAGCTATTGATACGTTTTAAAAAGAATTGAATGTCTTGAATCGAGTGGAACAAAGAAAACTATCGAAAATCAGCAGTCAGTTAATATGTGCAAGAAATCAATACAGCGAACTATAGCTTACCTTTTAGCAATGATTCTGACATATCTATAGTCCTAATACTCCAATGTATAGACGTCCCCTTGGTTAGAGTGAGAGAGACGAAATGGTAAATGAAGCCTAGGGTAAGCATGGTGAAGTCACTAGAACGACATTCAAGGGTAAGTCCTGGATCCAAGGTTAATTAGGACGACTGATTACCTTCATTAGCGGCTTTAGAGTCGCTTAGAAGAGAGTGAGGCATCAAAGAACGAAGGCTGTAAGCAAAACTAAGCGAAAATCAACAAAAAGTCAGTGGTGGCATCAGGTCAAGAGGCGGACTATAGCTTGCCTTTCAGCATTCGGGTCGAATGGAATAAAGTCTTGATGAACTATAGACAAGCCCCTCTGGCAATTATTGACGAAATAATGTCAGAGTCAGAGTCTGTTGGCAGTCGGACATGCAAGGACCAGATAGAACTGGAACGAAATGGAAAGGTGAGTTCTGGATCCAAGGGTGATTATTACGATCACTTACCTCCATTAGAAGCTAATGAGACGTCTGCGACATCCTGGATCGAATGCAGTAGGGAGGACTTTGGAAAACTGCCAGTCAATATGTACAAGAAGTCAAAATAGCGAAACAATAACTTGCCTTTCAGCGCTCGGATCAAATGGAATACCGTCTTGACGTTTAGAAGAGCACTCTGCGTCCAGGATCGAAGGCGATAAGGATAACTATCGAAAATTGCCAGTCAGTCAATATGCACAAGAAGTCCATGTAGCGAACGATAACTTACCTTTCCCTCATTTATTCGAGCTGAATGCGCTGTACATCGGTAATGTTAGGTACATTCCTCTATCCATAAGCAAATTTACAGTTGGCCGAGCGGTCAAACCAAGGTATATGTGTCAAGTCAGAGATGCAAGTCAGACTAGAACGAGATGAATGGGTCAGACCCGAAGCTAAGGTTGAAGTAAATGATTACTTACATCGAGACGATGCTATCGAGGGGTTGAGACAAGAGTTGAGCGCATCACATCGAGGGCAATAAGGAAAATTCTGTGAAACCATCAGCAAGTCAATACAAGAAGTCGATTCAATGGACCAATACTTACCTTTCAGGGTCTGAGTTCAATGTAATATAGTCCCCATTAATGTTGGATTTACTCGGATTTGAAGAGACGAAAGCGGATTTGACCGCGCAGTCAAACCGGGTCAGAACTGCCAAGTAAGGCTAGAGCGAAATGAAGAAAAGGTAAGTTCTGGATCCAAGGACAAAGAAAACAATTGTTTACCTTCAGTAGAGGCCCTACTCACTTCAAGTCAAGAGCTTGACGTGTGTGAGTGAAGGCAGTAAGCAAAACTCTGTCAACTCAATATGTGTAGCAAGTCAATACAACGACTAATACTTGCCTTTCAGAAACTGAATTGAGAAAGAAATAATCCAAATGAGCCATGAAAACGACTCTATTGATGAGCCAAAATCAAAATCCGCGTGCAGTCACATATGATGCTGATGCAGGGGGTCCGAGTCGAAGTTCGCAAGAACTGTGGAATAAAAGTGTTAGCTCTGGTGTGATAACACAGAGGTATGGTGAATACCAGTAGATATCAACATGTTGTAGGTCAAACAACCACCATACAACACTGAAATCAAGTCAAAATGGTCAGTATGGTTTGAAGCAAAAGATACGAGTTACGAAGGTTCAATACTGACTCTGAACGCAAGTAATTCGCATTTATAAAATGTCTAAAGGAGAGAGATCAGGTGAGCAATGATGTAAAGGAAGAACGCGTAAAGACGAGCCATGGCGAGAAGTAAGAGGTCACCGTGGGAACAGACAATGGTGGGAAGGGGGAAAAGGCAGAGAACTGGTAGAATAGGGAGGTGGGAGCCTGTACTTATAGATTATGAGCCAGCTTGGCATGGCAACAGAACGGCGCCAGAGAATGCACGACGGGTGATGGGACAGTCGTAATGGTACCCCCAAAAAGACTTGGCTGAAGTTTTTGTTACCCGAGTGCAAAATAACCGTGGGTCTCAAGTGGAATTTAAGGGAAAAAATTACACATCTGTTATGCATAAACAAGTTGGAGTACGTTCCGTGCCAAGGGAGGGCACAGAGAGCCACAGGGAGGCAAGAGTTCAAAAATGTGGCAAAGCGAAAAATTGTTTTGCGCCGCGACGTGGGAGATTGCAGGGCTATCAAAACATGGGATGATTTTTTACCAATACGGCAATCATTTTGAGCCGAGTCAGTGTGTCATGGGCGCTCCAAAACTTGTTCGAGAGCGGAATTTGCGCATTCCGCTGTTTTGCCTATTGTGCTGTACCTACAGCCCCAATTGCTCTAGAGATTTAGAGAGAAAATTCTAATCACGTGTTTAAATATGTCATAGGCTTCATCTATAACAATTGTGCTGCTTACATTATCTGGTAACAGTACAGATGCTCAATCTAAAAATCCATTTTTCACACAATGTTCCAGATGCCTTTCAAAGACCTTCCATCTACAGGAGGCTCAAGCATATAATCCAGAAATATAATCTCTTATTTTAGGCCGCAGGGTTTGGATCTTGGACTGTAGCTGGCAGGCTATCGCAATTTTCGTGAAAATTGGTTACTCAGCCCCGTGAGCACCTAGCAGTACAAAAACACTTCTGAGAACATATCTTGCACCAATTTTGAGAATTTCCCACGGGTATTTACTGCAGGTTCTGCAGACACTCCAAGATTTTCGCAATCAACGGGCGAGAATCCAGAATTCCCTTATTTGGGTGCGAGTGGTAGCTCCTCGGTGAGCTCGGACCGCGAAAAAATAATAATGTTTGAGTCGAGTTTTGACCTGAAAAATACGCGTTGAGCAATAAAGTAAGCGCCTCCATTTAAAGAAAAGGTCTAATGAAGTACCAGCCGTGAAGCGGCCGAGAAGAAAATATATGACAAAAAGGTGTAAGAAAAACACAAATAGCACAGTCGAACCAAAGACCACCAAGAGAGAATTCCAGCAACACATTAACACCCTGCACCATTCAGCTGTTCCGTGAGCAACGGTTTCAGGATGTAATGATCCCCACTTGCCTGGGTCTCGGCAAGTGGGCCACGGCAATTGTCAAGTTTGTGGTGGAATTCACATGCTGTAGCAGCTGCGCACGGCCAGGGCGGGCATAAGTATGAGTCAGAAAACAAGCGTCGCTTGGAGTTAGACAATGTGATTCAGGGATGCTAGCCGCCGCATCGAGTTCACCGCTGTACAAGTTTGCATTTTGATTGACACACCAAATTTCCCTCTGATCTGCTCCCTGCTGAAATCTACTCGTATTATTGAGCAATCCAAGTGCCTTGAAATACATGCACTAAAACTGTGCAAAGAAATTAGGTCACGATATATTTTAAAACTTGAATGAAAAACGACAGCTCAAGGAACTGAGGAAATCATTCGAGTTCAAGCGAAATTGAGTGGCAGCACTTGGGCAATGCAGTGTCAGTTAGCCGAAGGATGTACATAATTTCCGAGTATCACACCAGAAAGCGGCCAAAGATCGTTGACTGTTTCAGCTGCCATGAGAATTGTTTGCCGATGGACCTCTCTCAACCTCCAACCACGACCGCCCACTCGACTTCTCTCTCTTTGCCAACAACCACCGAGCCCATATCAGCATGTCCAAGAACTCACCTGCCACGTGTCCTTCAGCTTTCTGTGAGTCCTCGCCCTCTTTCGAGTTCTTGATCTAACCTGTCGTTGCAGTTATCCATAAAGAGCCCGCACGTTATTTGACGTCGAGCTCATTCAAGTTGGCAAGCACACATCAATAGCGCAACACCAACTCTCACGGTTATCATTGGCGTGGATCTCGAAGCTCCTGGCTTTGGTGACGCGTACAATGCATTTCGAGCTTTATTAGCATCTGGTAAGATGTCTTGCTCATTTTGTCCAATGGATGTTTAGATTTTTTGCTCAATGACTTCAGTTGAACCCCCCTTGGCCCCCGGATTTTTTATTCCGTTTTCCGACAGCTCCCAACATTTTATTTGTTATTTGGCTTTCCTGCCAACCGACCCTCGGTGCGCGATGCTGCGCACTGCCCTCCACCTTTCCATTCAGCTCTCCCACAGCACATTCGACTACGTGCTTGTTGCTGGCACTGCACACTGGCACCGAGTTTTTTGCACTCAATATCCGAGCTTCCCGTGCACCGACCCATGGCCCCTTCAGCCTCGCGCTCTTCGGTGGCATGCAGCACTGCCCTCGATTTTTTTATTCATTACTTTGACTCTCTATGAAGTGCCCCAGGCCACTCCAACTCTCGCGCTCGTTGGTGGCGCAGCGCACCCCGGCTTTTTTAAATCTATATTTGGCTTTCCCGCGAAATACGTCACGGCCCTTGCCCTCGTCGACGGTGCACTGCGCCGCCCTTGAATCATTACATCCACTATCCACCCTTCCAGCAAACTGACCCTAGTATCTTCAACCTTGCGCTCCTCAGAAATGCTGCACACTGCCCCCGATTATTGATATTTGGGTTTCCCACAGGCTGGACTACACCACTGCGCGCTCGCCAATGCACCGTGATGCTCTCAAAATTTTGAATCGATATTTTGATTTCCCCCCGACTGCCATTGCTGCCGCCCTTTGCTCTTTGCAGCTGACCCGGGCCCCTCCAACCTTGTGCTCGTCGGTGCATGCAGCGCCACCCCCGACTTTCTTATTCTATATTTGGTTTTCCCGCGAACTATGTCATGGCCCTTACCCTCGTCGATGGCGCACCGGGCCACCCTTGAATTATTTCATCCACTATCCACCCTTCCAGCAAACTGACCTTAGTATCTTCAACCTTGCGCTCCTCGGAAGTGCTGCACACTGCCCCGATTATTTGGACTTAATATTTGGGTTTCCCACAGACTGGGCTACACCACTGCGTGCTCGCCAACACACCATGATGCTCTCAAAATTTTGAATCGATATTTTGATTTCCCCCCGACTGCCATCGCTGCCGCCCTCATATTTATCTTGCTCTTTGCAGCTGACCCGGGCCCCTCCAACATTGTGCTCGTCGGCGGCACGCAGCACCACCCCCGACTTTTTAATTCTATATTTGGCTTTCCCGCGAACTATGTCATGGCCCTTACCCTCGTCGACAGCGCACCGGGCCGCCCTTGAATTATTTCATCCACTATCCAGGCCTTGGCATCTTGAAGCACTGTGCGTTGCTCCAACTTTTTGGTCTCGTTACTTGGGCTTCCCACGGACCGGACTACACCACTGCACGCTTGCTGATGCACAGCGCCGCCCTCAAATTTTTGGCTCGAAATTTGATTCCCCCTGTTTTATCTTGCTCTTTGCAGTTTCTCAAACTCGCCTCACCCAAATTTTCTGGCCCGCTTCACGGGGCTGAGTAAGTACGCGTGCTTGATGTCGGTTCATTCAAGCTAACATTTGGTTCAGTTCAATAACAAAGCTTCCATTCCCTGCCGAATCCGTGCATTCAAAAGCAGGCAGCTACCCAAAACTGCCAATTTTTATTCCACTGCGTGGGCCCGACTCTGAGCAGTAAGTTGTATTTCCTGTGTTAAACACTGCCCCAAAAAGCTAATTTTTTCTCCCGCTGCGCGGGCTCTGCCAGGTATGTATGTACTGCATTTTCGGCACTTTTAGACTTGCAAACCTGTGTTGAAGCCCAAGATTTTTTTTCTTCCCCTGTCGCAGTCTAACGGCCATTTCGTAGTGTGCACATAAAGACTTGAGTGCGCTTCAGTGAGAAAATGGATAGAACTTGCTTATGGCTTGTTTCGTTTCGTTTCAAACAATTTGTTAGGATTACGTAGTAGGATAAAAAGTAGCAGCAAACCGGCATCCCGAGCACAGAAAACACAAGAATTTTTCTCCTGTGACCGTGCCGTGGATGCCGCGAGGTCCGTGCACACGCAGGAAAGGCATATAGTGAGCTGGGGGTGGCGACGGAGGAGACTTGGCGACGGGTGACTTAGCGTTAGGGCGGCATGCACAGTGTTTGGTAGCACGTGAGGAGGTTCACAACACAACTGGCTACACACCTGGGAAGCTGAAGAAGAACGCGTAGAGGAGGCCGTAGATGAGGGCGATGAAAAGGGACATGAGGAGCAGGATGGGTTCTGTCACGAGCATCTCTGCCATCCTTCGTCAGAGAGGCTCGGTGGGATAGACGGGGAGGCACTCACGGAAAGGGCGAACGAGAGCCTCTGAGAGAATGTGCGCAAACGAGGCCTTGAAAAGCTCCTGCTCAGTGACGATGTTGTCCCTCCCGGTCTCAGCCCGCAGGCGCACCGCCCGCCTGCCCAGAATCGTGGGGGCGAAGGTCTCGGGGATCGTCGCGCAGAGGATAACGCTGCACCGATGTTAGAGGCATACTCGGATAGACGGCTGAGACGCACACAACACCCGCGAAGATCATGTTGATCCACAGTATCCACCGCCAGCCGAGCTTCTCGCCAACGAAGCCGCCGACGATGGGGCCGAGCACCGGTCCGCCGTACGGCGCAGCGGCGAAGATCGCGACGGCCAGCCCGCGCTCGTTGTTGTCCCAGATGTCGGAGATCGTGCCGCCGGCGAGCGTGAGCGGCGCCGAGGCAAAGAAGCCGCAGATGAACCGGCACACGAGGAGGGTCTGGATGTTGGGCGCCAGGGCGCAGGGGATGTTGAAGACTGCGCTGTCCGTGAGCGATGGTGCAGCGGAGAGGGGACGGTACGCACCGACGTAGAATGCGGAGGGGATGACCCAGAGGGGCCGCCGGCCGTAGAGCTCGCTCAATGGCGACCATGCCAGGGGACCGATCCTGTGCGAAGGCATGAGTGCTCGAGTGGGTATATTGCAGAGGAAAAACCCACCCGAATCCGACGACCATGAGGGAGACACTAAGCGCGGTGACAACCTCGCTGACGCCAAACTCATCCTCGATGTCCCCAAAGTCGCCGGTGACGACGGCGCTGGCAAAGGCAACCGCCACGACGGCGAGTGCGGCGACAAGCGTGATGTCTAAGCCCGGCGGTCAGCACAACCCACAGAGACAGAAAGACGCGACTTGCACCACCGCCATGCAGCCGACCAATTTCGGGGGTCCTCTGGATCATTTTCCGTCCATGTAACGAGCTGGATTTTGGCAAGTTGTTCCGCCTTTTCTGGGTCGGCCAGCGCACTGGGCCTCTCGGCGACCCGCGACAGGACTGGGTGGAGCGCGCTGCGGGCGTCCATGAGGCCGCTCTTGGTGGAGACACGGTACTCATCGGTGACACCACCCGCGGAGACGTCTGTGGTTTGGTACGGGAAACTGAGATCCGCGGCACGGTCGTCGTGGGTCTTGCTGCGTATCCGATTCAGCTCTGGCTCGGGTTCATGTAGTGTGGTCGTTGCCGAATTGCCTGGGGTACGGTCAGTAAGGACATGCACACTGGAGGGCATCGTGAAAACGGGTACGGGGGTGATGGAAAACCAGTCTAAAATCGAGTCAGTTATATACGGCGGGATCCTTTTCGGCGCGCGCTACATCCAAGACGACTTTCTTGCCGAACGCAAGCGCCGGGCGGCGGGCCAGCCTTCTGCCGATCGTGCCAAATGTTTCGGGAGGTTTCGGGTATCGGGCCCTATCTCCCTCGGAACGAATCGGTCCCTTGCAATGCAGTCCCGAGGGCTAAACGTTAGACGCTCATGCAATGAGCGTCAGCTATGAATAATATAATTAATCCTGAAAGCCGCAAGTCAGGCTAGATCCAGGCAGTATGGACGTGCTGGCCGTCAATTTGTCAAGTTCAACTTTAGAACGGCTACAGGCCAGGTCCAGCAGTCCGACGATAGACGATTCCAGCGAGCCAACACGCGTTCTGGTCAACCCTAGTCATCAGAGCACTAGTTATAAGTTATCGTGCAATTATAGTTGTGCTGGTTTTGCTCTTGATTGAGTCCCTAAGAGTCGCGCGAGTCTGACGCGCGCGTGCCGGACGTGCAAGCGTCGAAGCAACTTTCATGTCGTCCGAATAGCTAACTGAGCGGTAGTGGTCGGTGGCAGTGCCAATACGTTAAGCCTGATACCACAACAACAGACAACAACGCGACAAGCCGTCTCTTTTGACAGACTCCCTTGCTCGCTCCTGTAACACGCTCAGAACACGTCAAGTCTCCACATGATTTCTGAAGCCCTGTGGAATATCCCCAAGAAGAGACAGAGATCTGCGTCGTACTCAGGGGACGATTCAGAACCCGAACTAACCTCATCTATCGTCCGACGTTCAATCACACTTCTCACAGCTATCTCCGACCTCCCTACAGCATCTTTTTCTCCTTTGTTGAGCTCTCTCACAGAGGCCTACCAGTCAGCGCTTCTTGCGGAAGGGCTAGCTGCCAAGGGTCGGCGGCAGCGCGCGGAAGACTGGGACTGGCAATTGTCACCCGAACAAATTGCAGGCCTTGGTGAGGAAGAACGAGGGATATGGAAAGCGTTCCTCATGTGTCGTGAAAGTCTTCGTTTTTCTGTGTGGCATCAACCCTCCTTCAGTCATCAGCAGTAACCATGATCTTATCTAGGGCATCAAGGTCCATCCGTTTAATTACTCAATGCCAGTGGTCGATCTGAGGCAATGGGAGGCCCATATCCCTGGCACTACAGGCGTATGTAGTTCTCCTGTAATTTTCTTTACATACTGCTTACGCTCCTCCAGACGCCATGGGAAGGCGGAGTGTATACACTAAGTATAACATTCGGTCCGGATTTCACTAAATACGTTCCAAAACGTGCAGCCCATCATTCTTGGCCATAGAGCGAAAACTGACCAACCCATATTTAGTTCGCTTCGTTAGGCCTTTGTTCCACCCAAATGCGTATCCTACAGGTACTTGGGGATACACAACGGAAGACCATAAAATCGTAACCAAGGACATGCCCGCCTTGTGGAAACAAACGGACCAGCAAGACCCGCTACGACTTGCAACGGTAAGCAATCATCATTGGGATCAAATCCGCATCTCGTATAATCCGTTTAATCAGCTGCTCCGAAGCGTCATGACGAGCTTGCATAACCCTGACATCACCGACCCGTCTCAGTCTGACGCCTACACCATGTTAAAGTACGCCATCAACTCCACAGAAGTTGAATGTTGTTTGATGCGTATATTCTCTGTCGCAGGAACGATCCGAAAGCGTACGCGTATGTGTTCAACGAATTATGGTCCAGAGCTACTGATAAAATGTGGTATAATTAGGGCGAAGATCATGGCCCAAGCTCTGGTTTGGAAACCCGATTCACGAACAGGTCTTGCTGGGAGGCCAATCCTCCAGCTGTAGGGGTGTCATTGTCCGACGAGGCCACAGTCACGTTGGACGAAGCTCGAACCAATATTCCCGATGAGAACAGTGTCGTTCCACAGTACTGAGACTAACCAAGGCGCTTTGAGTCCCATTAAATTTACTCCAAAGCCTCGCTGCGATTTTCAATAAATGGTCATCGCAGTCTCTGATCCACTTCCAGATTCGACTACATACGAGGAAATTGGTTCTGGTTGAGTGCTGGCTCCCAATACACCCATCTCACCCGCAAGTCTCTGCACACGGTCCTGGCTCAGATCTGGCATTACAGGCTACTGAGAAACTCCCCGGTTTCTGATCACGTGTCCGCGTTCAACAAATAGTGTTAAGTCAGCCAAAGCGCCCAACACGACGGCTGCGCCCCAAGCTTGGGTCGGAGCTTTTCCAGACCTTCCAGCTCACCAGGGATCTGGACTTTTGAATTTGAGCTCCCCGATCCCTTCCAATCCAACTTGAACAAAGTTCTGTCACGACAGGCTGGTACATCCAACACCGGTGCCTCAAATGAACCCTGCTACCAGCAGGCAGCTCGGTCTTTTAACGTCGTCCCCACAAGAGCACGACCGGGACTGGCAACCCTCGGTTGAACAGTTCGCGGGCTTGACCGACGAGGGAACAGTTTCTTCTATGCTGGGGAGCATTTGCAGAGGCTGTCCGTCCGAACTACCGAGTGGCCCCTCCGCTACAATTTCCGGGCCACATGGGCGGTCTAAATGTGATGATCGTCGACTCACTACCACAGGATCTGGAACAACCGTCGAAGTCCTACGCCTGAAAAGCGACTCTCGGCTGCAAGGACGATCCCAATGGGTACGAGTGGATTTTCCTACGATATGTATGTCCTCAAACAGTGACGCCGAACATGGCATTGTTCAGAGAAAAGATCAGAGCTCATGCAAAATTCTGGAGACCCGATCCCACGTTTGATCTTGCCGTCCGGCCAGTCTTGACTTTTCCAGCACATCATTGCCTAAGAGCGGCCAAGGCGCCCATTATATTCCGTGGTCGATACAAGGAATAATGGATATAGATAATGAGTGTAGATGGAGTGTGTTCGACGAAGGTATATACATATTATGCGGGGCAAGCGATCAATCAGGCCTTGGTCACGGTAGTCTCCTGTACCTTGATAGTCTTCCATTCGATAACCAGCGCGCCAACAGCCGAGAGGCACGCGGTGGCCGTGGCAACGTAGAAGGCGCTTACCAGCGCCTTGTTGTAGACCAGGATGACGGCATCGACGAACTGCGCGGGGACCGCGTCCTTCAGGCTAGTCGCCCCCGCGCGCAGAATGATGCTCGGGTCGACGCTCGGCACGTCGCGCGCGAGCCCCGAGACGAGCTTGTTCTCGAAGATGTTCTGCGCGACGGAGACGAAGAGCGCGCCGCCCATCGTCTGCAGAAACATGATGAGCGCCGTGCCTGTGGGCACGTCCTTGATATCCAGCACCGTCTGCGCGGCCATCACTGGCTGATTCATCCCGGCACCACAGCCAACGCCTTGAGGAGGGATCAGTCTATGCCACACGGAGATCGGAGACGATTGAACGGACCTAGGATGACCTGATATCCGATCCACCGGGCGTGCCCAGTGCTTACTTGGAATGTCGTAAGCAGCCCGCCCCCGACCGACATGAGGACGGTTGAGAGGATCATGAAAGGCGTGTAGTAGCCTATCACGGTCGTTGCTGCGCCAGTACCGATCATAGAAAATACGAGCGAGAGAATCATGGGCAGATTATCAATGCCGGACTTCACGGCGCTGACGCCCTTGATGGCCTGGAACCAGATGGGCAACTACACAGTGTACACCTTGTGTCAGCGGTAGCCCACACGGAGAAGAATGCTCTCACGTAGTATACGAAAACGAAGAACGTCGCCCCGAGGAACAAGGCGAACCACGAGCCCGACCAGATGCTGCGGGTCTTCAGGATCCTCGGCGGGAGGGTGGCGGAATCTTGCTTCCAGGCCTGCACCGCAGCGAATGCGAGAGTGAGGACACCGAATACGACGAACAGCGCGATGATGCGCCCGCTCTTCCAGGGATAGGTCGATCCACCCCATTGGAGAGCCAGGAGCAAGCACACGACAGCCGGGATGACGAGAATCGTGCCGATGGGGTCGAATTGCTGGAGGCGCTGCTTGTAGTCCATTGCCTCGCCCTTGTCCTGGTGCGGGGACTTGAACATGAAGATCATGACAAGCAGCGTTATGGCGCCGATGGGCAGGTTGATGAAGAAACACCTGGAGCCGAGACGTAAGGATGTATCCGCCAAGGAGGATGGAGGATGCATACCACCGCCAAGTCACCTTGTCAGCGAAGGCGCCGCCCATGAGCGGACCGGCGACGCTGGCGACACCGTACATCGTTCCTATGAGACCGGTGAACATCGGCCGCTTCTCGAGCGGCGCCGAGTGCGCTACGATGATCAGGGCGCCGGAGAAAATTCCAGCGCAGCCGACACCGGCGATAGCGCGGCCGACGATGAGCGCCGAAGACGTCGGGGCCACACCGCAAATGAGAGAGCCGAATTCAAAGATGCCGATGGCGGCGATGTAAACCTTGGCACGATTGAGGGCACGGTGCGGGCTAGATAAATTGGACGCACCCATTTTATGGAAAGAAAGGTGTAGAAACGGCCCCAGAGCAGCTGGAAAGATGCAGACGTGAGGAGATATCTGTGCAGACGGACTCAGTGAGGGGGGTTATGTTAAGAGATTGTGGCGTACGCGCTTCCATACCAGCCGACGTCGTTGAGCGAATTGAAGTGGTCTGTGATTTTGGGCTAAACGGGGACGTTAGAGAGAGCGAGATAGAGATGATATAACATACAATGGCGGTCGCGATGATCGTGTTGTCCTGTTCAGCAGCATTAGATCGCTTCTTTCTCGAGAGAGCGACAACGCACCAGAGCCACAAGGAAAACAGAAATTGCGAGAGCGAACGTGAGGAGCCCTAATCTCACCCCGGTAGGGTATTCGGGCTCAAATGGAGCGACGGTGACAACCAAGTCTGCTTCTGGCTTCTGAGAGTCCTTGGATTCAGCAGATCTAAACGGCGAAAGCGACGAAGAAGAGGGCTGCATCTTCAGAGCGGGGCCGGTAGCAGGAGAGAGCGTGCTGGCGTTGCTGTCCATTGTGGGTCAACAGTGGTGTCAGGAAGAACAGGGCGTCCTCTGTCCTTTGTGTCAGCGCGACAGTGTCAGAGCTGAGTAAAATACATCAGTGATTGGAATCCAGATCATAGGAGCTATCTGTGTTCCAGGCGCTCAATATTCGAAACCCAAATAAGCAGTTTCGGAGACTCCGCATCGAGATCATCAAAAGATGGCCTCAAGACCACAGCATGTGCATCACTGCCATTTGACGGGCATCATTGGCTTTTAGGTCGCGTATCCGTGAGCATCTTTCAACACAAAGACAGATAGATGGGATAACTGAGAGGAAGAACGGAGACGAATGAGCGACTAAGTCTCGGTTATGAAAGTGTCGGCCAAAGCGCGCTTTGGCGCTTGCTTGGCTTTGTTTGCAGTTGTCACAACGTGACGGATATCCTTGATACCGAGTTTCAACATCCTCAAAAAGAGAACCAGCGAACGTTGAACTTTCGAACCCTGGCGGTAAGCGATCTGAGCTCGTATCGCGACTCCGATCAGGCTATGTGGTATCCCCACCCAAGTCGCGGCTCACCTCGAGGGTTTAGGCTGAGTTAGTGCCTTGGTTAGCGCTCACCCCTACCGCTTTGGACTCAAGCTCTGAGCGCCTGTCTTGGGTCCTAATTTCTTCACCGACGGGGAGCGACGGAGTCTGTCTGGAGACGCGTGCGCTCAGTCCAGAGTTGAACCTGGAAGAATTGTCGGCTCGAACAGAAACGGAGATAACGCTTTCAGATCTCGACGGTTATCATACCCTGATTGACTTTTGATTGGCTGTTTGTGAATACATACAGCGGCAAGAGACGGAACCATCTGAGCATCTGCCCAATCTATCGGCATTATAATACCTGCATCACTACACGGGCTCAAGAGGGCTCAAGCCGAGCAATCTTTGAGCAATCTCCCTATCGCTGGAGATGGCCCGAGCGATGGGGCTAGGCAGAGCAAGCAAGCAGAATACGATAGAGTAGATTTAAGACAGGAATAGTGGTGCTGACTAAGCTGCGGTCTGGTAAGTAGTGGCTGCACAGATCAACCACACGTGGAACTTTGGCGACAACCTCCAAGCTTCCCCCGAATCCTTCGAAATCCAATCCTTTTTTGCCTCTGGTCTTTCAACTTGCTTGCGCGAGTATTCGGTTACTTGTAGCTGCTAGCCGATGCTCTCTTGAAATGAAGAATGCCCCTTCTGGATGGTTTTCCATCTGCCAGGTTGCTAAATGGGCTGGAACCTCTTCTGCGGCCTTGCCGGCATCCGGAAATATATAGGCTCGGACCAGTCGCCCTCAGGGGACAATTGAGGACAGTCGATCAGTTGGCAGTGCGAAACGCACTCACCTCTTGATGAACTGTCATCAAAACTGAGGTGTCGGCGTCGCTGCTGGTTCAAGGAGTCTAGGAAATATGTGTGGTAATGGCTACACACATTTTCTTTTGTAAAAATCTCTCACTTTGCCTGGTTTCGGATGACGATACGGCCGCCTGACAGCCGTATACGCCCTACCGTCATACCGGCAGGCCTCGAAAAATTGGCTCGACGGTACGGTTCTGGCTACTGCCGTCACCCATAAAGCAGCCGTACGCATACGGCCGTATGCCGTATAAGGTACGACGAACAGCCCTAGTTCAACTAATCCCTCAGGCTTGTGAGCCCGGAATCTGGGGACTAGGCCTGCTTACAGCATTACATGCCAGTCTGTCTGTGCGTCCTCGAGTCGGTATCAAAATCTTGGCCTAGTCATGATTGTACCGCCACCCGTTCGGAGGTTTTCGGATGTCACCACCTCTGTTGCATGGCAATAGTACACAAATTGAACAACACCCCTCATTCCTCTTCAGGCTCAATCTTCACTTACAGAAGCATCAAAATATTTTGCCTGCCAGAATCCTCACGGACCGCTTCGTAACAAAACTCGACCGCCTTGGTTATTGTCGTCGCTCCGCGCTGGCTGATTTCCTCCTGAGCTCACGTATTTTCACGCTTACTGAAACGCTTTTGCCCTACTAATGAGACACAAGAACGGTTTACTGTACTTCAACTTACGTGGATAACCTCACTCGAAGTTGCAGTGGTGACGTCAAATTGAGTAGGTGTAGAACTTCTCATGGTCACGAACTATGCCCGTTCTTCGGTCCAAGGGAATCGAATTTTCCTCCATCCTGAAGCTTTCAAAATCCTTGCCCGATGACTGGAGAAAACAGCGCTTCGTCCACATTACGACCCTCCCCGTCCTTGTGCCAGGAAAACACTCTCGTGACGCATGAAAAGCCGGTGGAAACCTCTGTGCACTTTGTACCGAACGCTGAAGGACTCAAACTGGGTCTTTTAACCTTCGCCGTTTGTCTTTCTGTCTTTCTCGTTGCTCTCGTATGTTTCTGGAGTATTGAACTCGACCCAGACGCAGAACTAATGGCATTCGCAGGACAACACGATAATTGCGACTGCGATGGTACGAAAATATTGCCCTAGAACACCAGAGGCGTCGTTACTAACCTGTTCCTCCAGCCTAAAATCACAGATCAGTTTGACTCCCTAGACGATGTGGGGTGGTATGCCAGCGCGTGCGTTCCATGTCTTGGAGATTAATTACTGGGGTGCTACGATCACCGCAGGTACCTGCTCACAACCGCCTCCTTCCAGCTCATGTTCGGCAAATTTTATTCCTTCTTGTCTATTAAATGGGTATGTGCTTTAACGACCGTGCCCTTCCGGTTGCAGTATTAATTTTTTGATCTTGCAGGTATACATCACCGCCATATCTATATTCGAGCTGGGCTCTCTCGTATGCGGCATAGCTCCGGCGTCAAAAGCCCTGATCATCGGGCGCGCTATCGCCGGAGTGGGAAGTGCTGGCATCTTCTCCGGTGCGCTGATCATCGTGGCCAATGTTGTGCCCCTACGAAATAGGCCGCTGTATACGGGGCTAGTGGGGTCCATGTACGGTATCGCCAGCGTCGCTGGACCGCTCATGGGCGGAGCGCTGACGGACAAAGTGTCCTGGCGATGGTTCGTTCTGCTTTCTCATATGCGGCGGCACCGTGCTGATCCGTGGCCAGGTGCTTCTACATTAACCTGCCCATCGGAGCTGTGACTCTCCTGGTTATGTTTTCCTTCTCCAAAACGCCTCCCGGCATTGCTCGAGGAGAGACCACGTCCTTCGGAAAGCGCGTCGAGAAATTCGATCCGTGGGGCACTATGATTTTCATACCTGCTGTCGTCTGTCTGCTCCTCGCACTGCAATGGGGCGGCTCCAAGTATCCTTGGAACAGCAGTCGCATGATCACCTTACTCGTCCTCTCCGGCGTTTTGGGTCTAACCTTCATCGGCGTCCAGATCTGGGCGCAAGACAACGCCACCATTTCTCCCCGCATCCTGAAGCAGCGGAGCATACTAGCCGGCGCATGGTACTCGTTCTTCGCTGGGTCGGGGTACTACATTCTCGTGTACTTTGTGAGTTTCTTCGCCCGTTCGCCCGTTCGCGTCACCTGCTGCGCAGCTGCCGATATGGTTCCAGGCGATCAAGGGCGTCTCCGCGGTCAAGTCGGGCATCGAAAACCTAGCGATGGTGCTCTCACTGGTTGTCGCGACACTCATCGCAGGGACGCTTGTCACCGTCCTGGGATACTACGCACCGTTCATGACTCGGAAGCATCATTATGCCCATCGGGGCAGGCCTCATCTCGACGCTGACGGTAGATGCGGGGCGCGCGAAGTGGCTCGGGTATCAAGTGGTATTCGGTACGCCCATTTGTGCATGCTCGCTGTCCGGGGCTGAAGGTCACCAGGTTTCGGAGCGGGTCTCGGAATGCAGCAGCCCTTCATCGCGGAGCAGATCGTGCTCGACACAAAAGACGTGCCGCCGGGTACCTCCCTCCTGGTGTTCCTGCAGACTCTCGGTGCGCCTCTCGCACTCAATTCGTTCTCGGAACTCACTATAAAATACCACAGGGGGCGCTCTCTTCGTCTCCGTCGCCCAGAATATTTTCACCAACAAACTCGCGTCCGGGCTTGTCAGCCAGGTGCCCGGCCTTGACCCGCGCAGTGTTCTCAGCGCCGGGGCCACAAACTTGAAGGTCGCGATTAACCCAAAATATCTGCCCGCGGTCTTGGAAGTGTACAACCAAGCACTGGTTTCAACGTTCCTCATCGCGATCGTCATGGTGTGCTTCTCGATATTTGGTGCGTTGACCATCGAGTGGAAGAATATCAAGGGAAAGAGCGTCGAGATGGCTGCCGGTTGAACCGACCAAATTGAATATTTCTGTAGCTGACTTCAAGTTGATCTTGCCCGATTGTCCGTTAACATGTATACATTATCTGTCAAATCGTAGTTCAGAACAATGTAAGACGTCCGTTGGAGGGTCTCCTTGCTTCCAGGATTTTCTGCATAATTCTGTCGAAATCCGGTTAAATTCATTCTTCCTAGTTCCCGATGGGGATTCGGACTCCAACGTACCATCAACATATCAACATGTCAACTACCATGTTCCGCATCTCGCCTTGTATCGTTGGACCGCACGTATTCCGGGATGACTCGATAGATCCAAGTATCTCTGGTGTCCATGTCATAGGAGAATGAAGGATTCGGGTGGAATTAGGGTAGGGGTAGGGTGAAGTCAGTCATTTCGCATTTGAACGGCAAAGGGCGCTCGGCACCGCCTAGTACCTGATACTTTCAATATATTTAGCTAAAACATTCCAACGCGCACCAGATTTATGCGCTCGCGGCGGTAGCCCAATGGCTCTCATCTCTCCTGTGTGATGAGCCGGGCGCGTAGACTTGGTGACTTACGAGCTGTTACTACCTTTACGCTGCGCGGTCCCTGCCACGATTGGTACTGAATATTCCGCAGCTCGGAGAATGACTCACCTGATCACGATATGTAAGACTCCGTATGTACGTCCACGAATGCGGTCGGCAGTCGTACAAAGCCTGCAAGGTGAAACGTGCCGGGATGGACGAGAATAGACCTCCTCCCATTTATACCCCAGTATCCTCCTTTCCTAGGTTCTCCAAGCTCCCCTCCCTGCCCCAGTTATGAGCATACAGGATGACTCTCGTTCTGCCTCGCCAACATTGCGAACCTCCCCCTCCGTAGAACTGAAAGCTCCCAAGGATCAGAACGAGAAACCAGGGGATGTTACGGTGGATGACGTCCACTATCCCGAGGGATTGAAACTTGGGCTCATCACTCTCGCTCTGTGCCTTTCCGTTTTCCTTGTTGCTCTTGTGAGTTCGAAAAGTTGAAGTTGGAATTACATTAAGTTCACCAATTTACCACAGGATAATACGATAATTGCAACGGCCATCGTAAGTCGTATTCCCCGCCGCCCGTATATTTCTCTAACTGCAGTAGCCTAAAATCACAGATCAGTTCCAGTCGCTGAATGATGTCGGGTGGTACGGTAGCGCGTATGCCACCATTTTTTTCATTATCTTGCAACTCAAAATCACAAAATCGTCCCAGATATCTTCTTACAACAGCCGCATTCCAACTGCTCTTCGGGAAATTCTACTCGTTTCTTTCCATCAAATGGGTATGTATTCTTCACGCAATAAAATCGTATACTCACATTGGCTTGGCTCTGAAGGTATATATTGCGGCCATCAGCGTTTTTGAACTTGGATCTTTGATATGCGGTGTCGCACCCAATTCGAACGCCCTCATCGTCGGACGTGCCATCGCCGGCCTCGGTAGTGCAGGGATCTTTTCGGGTGCCTTGATCATCGTTGCCAATACGGTGCCATTGGGGAAGCGGCCGATGTATACGGGTCTAATTGGGGCTATGTACGGCATTGCTAGCGTCGCTGGGCCCCTCATGGGCGGCGCCTTTACTGACAAGGTGTCATGGAGATGGTCAATTTTTTGCTGGTCGTTTTGTGTTTCGAGGATGTTGATTATATATCTTTAGGTGCTTTTACATCAACCTCCCCATCGGGGCAGTGACTTTGCTGGTGATAATATTTTTCTTCAAGGCTCCGGGCGACGAACGGAAGGGTGAACCCTTGCCGTTTGCCGAGCGCATCAAACAATTCGATCCATGGGGCACCGTCATATTCATTCCTGCGATCATCAGCTTGCTTCTTGCGCTCCAATGGGGAGGGTCTAAATATCCCTGGAAAAACGCTCGCATTATCGCACTGTTCGTTGTGTTCGGCGTCTTGATCTCGATATTCATCGCCATCCAAATATGGAAGCAGGACGAGGCGACCGTACCTCCTCGTATTTTGAAGCAACGAAGCATCATGTCTGCGGCCTGGTTTGCGCTTTGTCTGGGGTCCTCGTTTTTTGTTCTCGTATACTTCGTCAGTACCCCTATATTGGCCTTCTAGATGACTGACATTCATTTATCTTTGCTGCAGTTGCCGATATGGTTTCAAGCAATCAAAGGTGTATCTGCCGTTAAATCAGGCATAGACAATCTCCCCATGATTCTATCCCTTGTCATTTCCTCCCTTGTTGCAGGGGGAATCATCACGGTTGTGGGATACTATACACCGTTCATGATACTCTCTACTGTTCTTATGTCCGTTGGTGCGGGGCTTCTCTCTACATTCACTGTCAACACAGGCCACGCACACTGGATCAGTTATCAGATAATATTCGGATTCGGGGTGGGCTTCGGGATGCAGCAGGCTATAATGGCCTCGCAAACCGTGTTAGACTTAAAGGACATCCCGACGGGCACTTCTTTAATTATGTTCATGCAAACACTCGGTCCGTTCATCCATCGTTTATTCCGACCTTGAAGCTAACCAGACCGCTCACGTTGAATTTCCAGGCGGTGCCCTGTTCATCTCTGTCGCTCAGAATATTTTTACCAACAAGCTTGTCTCTGGGCTGGTTATCCACGTCCCGAATATCAATCCAAGCATAGTCCTCAGTGCCGGAGCCACAAGTCTGCAGACTGCCGTCGACGCGCAGTATCTCCCTGCAGTTCTGTCCGTATATAACCACGCTCTGGTCTCTGCCTACTACGTCTCTATTGCCATGGCCTGTCTTTCTGCCGTGGGCTCCTTGACCATCGAGTGGAGGAGTGTGAAAGGGAAAAACATAGAGATGGCTGTAGGCTGATTCTAGTAATTGTATAGGTGCTACATGTGTTAGACTAGGATATATTTGTACTCAGCAAGTTATGTATGTACCAAAATAATATCGATGAAGTTGTACTTATGTAACTCGGTGCGCGTGCTACCAATCTGCGAATCCCACAATCTTGCCGTCCCAGCTCCACCAAATCATCTCGTCTTCCTCTGCCGTCTCTTCGGCAAATTCCACGCCAGGAGTCTGGCAAGTCACCCATACGCCCTCCGCTTTTTGTGTCTTGGGTCGTGTTTTGCGAACAGTTCGTGGGCGCTCAGTAATATCGCCGGCTTCCACTCGGAATTCCCGGAGCGCCGCGTCGAGCGTGGCGGAAACGGTCTGCCGCGGGAGCCATGCGGGGTGATCAAATCGCCGGGGCGCGCGAATGAGGATATGCATTTGCGAGGGGGCTAGAGAAATTAGGGTGTGAACGGATGCCGAAAGAAGAGGACGGGGCATACCTAGCTCGGCAGACATGCTGTGCTCGGCCGTCGCCAGGGTATGAGAGAGAAGGCGGTTGGCCGTTCGAAGGGTCTGTTCTCTCGATGTAGAGGACGGTATCGGTGCTGTAACACAAGGTGGAGTAGGCAAAGGAGATGTGGAGGGAGGGGATGGGGAAGGAGAACGGGAAGGAGGAGGTGGAGACACGTCCGAGTCACTGTCACCGTCCTGAGAGGAATCGGTATCGGACAGGTCCGAGTCATCGGGGCCCTCATCGTCTTCATCGTTGCTTTCCTCATCTTCATCCGAACTGTCATCGTCGTCCCTTTCTCCCCAAATCTTGACCGCCAGTCCATCAACAGCGAAAATAACTTTGGTTTTGGCAGAGCCGATGCTTGGGCCAACCAATATGGCAAGATAAGCACGCCGCGTCGGCCGGTCAGATTTCAAGTCAACTTGAAGGTCACTCGTGCGAGCAAAAGCGGTTGATAGAGCAGTAAAAGTGGTGTCAAGGTGAGAGCTCAGTGTGTCGAACGATGCAAGCAGGTCTGTCCGGAGTTTCAGTGCGCGTGCGCTCGACTTCGTCATCGATGAGCTTTGGTAAAGATATAAATTGCAAAGATAACGGACCTTGCCACCCGGAATTCTGTAAAGTTGTGTAATAGGGCTATATGACATGTACCAAATCAGTGAATCGGCCACACGAACTCCAAACGAAACCCACAAAGGCACTTGATTCTTCAGAAACAGGACGTGCCCAATCAAAGTCAGCGCAAGATCCGAGGCGATATCCGCGCTGATTTTCTCAATGTCCAGAGAAACCTTGGAAACCGTAGAAGACGGAGGCCCAGATAGACTCGGAGATTCCATCTGCTCGACCTGAGGTGAAATCGTAACTCCAGAAGGGGCGGCATCATTCTTCAGCGCGGTGGAATTGCTGTTTGAGATGCCTCTTGCGGAGTGCTCCGTTACTGGGGGTGCAGTGGAAGGCGTTAGTAGTGGCATGGCGTTGACCTGGTGGGGGTTCAAGTTCAAGAGCAGCCAAATATGCGCAAATGCTTTGACGCGTTTAAACCACGTGTCCGCGCTGGTTTTGCCACACAGGGGTTGGCCCCTGACCGAGAGGACGTCAACTCCGATATTCCGGGCACAATATGTGCAGTTGAGTTGATGTACACGGCCATTGGAAGTCTGATATGTATATTTTCCTTGTGAAAACCTTCGGAAAAACCCACCACTAAGACCTCAAACTATCTCCCGAGTCCCGACTCTAATTGTATTCCACAAAGCAGGTGCTCCCGCTTGATAATAGACTTGCTATAAATCATTAACTTGAAGCATACTGGATCCATTGCAAGATGAAACTATAAACGCACATCTTTCATCCTTGGACTAATACGACAGCTACTGCCTCCACAAAGTCTCCCGATCTTTCAAATGGCCACCCTCTGTAAAATCGACACCCTCCTTCTCAAGGAGAACTAATTTGCTACTACACTGTGTTCCGGTCCTGTGGTCTTTCCCCCATTCGCCCAAGAAACCTCCGATGAAGAGATTGGCAGCAATCACGCGGTGGCACGGAACGACCGGCGCGAAAGGGTTGTTTCGTAGGGCACCGCCGACTGGCAACCAGGCCAGGTCGACTCTCCGACTACCATGCAGAGCCACGACGCGTATCGGAACGGGGCGATCCACCGACCGCCAGACACACATCCTTATAGGTGGCCACCTTTCCAGAGGGTATTGTGCGCGTGAAGTCGTAGACTGTCCATTGATGAGACGTAACGCGCTATGGAGAGAGGAGTTGGCGAGAACCCTATGAACTTGAATTCAGAGGCTCCATGGCGATCACCTTCCCCGAGTCTGTTCGAAAAGCCGCTCGGAGTGAATCAGTGGTAGGGTAGTATATTCCCCCTTTGCTTGATAAACACGATTTAACATGTAGCGTCGCAGCATAAATGCCTGTTTCCACAGGTGCAAGGCTTGGAGCATACTTAGCCGCCGGCGCGTACTTCAAAGACGGTAGCAACGTGAAGTTCTCCGTTCGATTGACCGGCATGCCAATGGACGGTTGCGAGAAGAACGTGGGGGTAGCGCAGCTTGCCCTCAAGTGCAGAACAAGTTTGTAGCGGTTCACTTGGGTTGAGTTGACAAAACGGGAGCGGGTGGCGACTTGCCATGATCAGAGGTGCTCATCACGTGAAGTTCTTGAGGTGGTCAAATGTTGTGAGTCGGTTACGAGCTCGTGTCCTAGCTCGATATCGACACTTTCCATTGAAAGGCTAAAGCAGAACATCTTTTGGTGCCCTAGATGACTAAGGAGCGTGGTGAGCATGTTAGCGTGCGTTGAACGACCTGTTCTGTCCCGTTCACTTCACCGTTTGTGGGAATCTCTTTGAATTCTCTCTTAGAAAAAGGAACATGTCTCTCCTAGTCAGCCCTCGCTTGGCCCATCATCAATATCTCTTGACATCCCTGGCAGAGCCCTCTTGTACAACTTGAATTGTGTTCACTCTGATCGCTTTACTGGTTGTAGGCCTTCCCTGAATAAAGAGAGAACACGTCTCCGGTCACCATCAAGGGATGCTTTTACTTACCCTCTCGTGTTCGCCATGATTCAGCTGCCAGGCGCTCTTACTTGGGACTTCCGCAATCAATGATGACACCCAAAGCCTACATTTCTGCATTGCTACTCTCAGTGTTCCAAGTCCATTACAATCCCTACATTAAAAAGTCCGATGCCCATGGCCATAAACCCGTCACGATTACTTGCAGTCCGCCACAACGTCGCCCCCGTCCTGGATCGTGGTCGCGAGCTGGGTCTGCGCGGCCGCCACCGTCGCAGCCGCGGCCGGACTGCATCACACAATTCATTAGCGCGGTCCTCGACATGTGGTGCAGAGGCAAAGGCGAATAACACGCACTCGGTGATCCCAGCGAGCGCCGTCTTGGCCGCAGTCAGGCCGGCCCCGACCTGCGTCCGTGCGTCCGCGGGGGCAGCCTGGCCGGTGACGAGTGAGAGCGCGATGGTCTTAATGCCGTCGCCGGCACTCGTCAGGCCAGCTTGTGCGGCGGTGACGGCGCTTGCTGTAGCCGGATCGCTGTGGGACACGCGCTCACGGTCAGATGCTGTCATGTGTGACCAAAGAATGAGTGCGCGGCTCACGTCGTGTCAATGGCCTTGACGGCCTTGCCCGTCGCAGCAAGAGAGCTGACAATCTTGAAGCGGTCAACGTTGCACTGGAGGTCTCCCACCTGGCGCTGGTGCAGCGGTGCTGCGAGAAACATCGCCGCTAAGTACCACCACCTGATGATACGGAAGATGTGGGATGCTTACCAGCAACAGCGCACGACGCGGCGAAGAGAGCGAAAAGGATGGAGAAGAGACGGGCCATTTTTGACAGGATTTAGGTGGGTGGTGTGTAGAGTTGCAAAGGTGGCAAGGAAATGAAGAAAGGAAGACAAGACACCAGGTCAAAGCAGAACAGAGGGAATGGAGACCAACCCCATGCTCGCGTCCTTTTATATGCGAGGCGTTGTGGTTAGCGCCATGCTGTGCAGAAGAATGGACCATGCTGATTGCCGTGCTTACCGAGCCGTTGTCATAGGGATAGCGGGGTCAGCTCGTGCCGAGTACAAGCATATCGTACAAGCACTGCTTACCAAATGCGTTCGCAAAATCCCAGAATCCAATAAATCTGTTCTGATACTTAGACGATGCTACCCTTATGTTATAGGTAGAAGCAAGTGCAAGCGCACTGAAAGCGTTCAAGACCCTGAGGGCTTCCTGGTACTCCTGGACCCTAACAGGCAGAAGCTAGTTACCGTAACGATGCAATTGATTGGTATTTCGCTCGGCGGCCTCTTCGGACGGTCGTCGATTACCGTTAACTTTCGGTTGCAATCGGGGTGCAATAGGGGTGCAATAGGGGACTCCACATGTTCTCGCAGAGCATAGGGACCAAGGTTTCAATCTCTCAAAATTGACGGCTGTCTCTTGCATTTAATATTGTTACAATGACAGGAATGTATATAAAAGATTTCGGCGTCTCTACGGTGTCGCGCGGAATCCCATGAGGAACTGCATACTCTGGAAGGCGGCCTATATCGCATAATAATACCCCGCTTAGAAATGGCATACAAGCAAGATGCAGTGCAACTCACGAGGGGCGAATACTGGGGGACCCTGAGAGAACACATGGATCCAATATCGATCAGCGCAACCAACGAAAGATGATCAGGACGACGCACATGTGTCCGCTCAGCTCGACTTCCAAGAACGTCAGCCCGCGTTCCGTGTGGGCTGTGCCAAGCGAGCCGACGCCGTCAACGAGGAAGCTGTCATTCGCGATGGGCGTGCGGAAGCCTTGCAGGCCGTTCCCTGGAATTCAGTCGGTACATAAATCAGCAGGGTTGCGATGGCTGGGACAGACAGGTCATACTGGCAAAGCAAAGTCAGCATTGAACAGATCGATAAGGGGTGGGAGTTTTATACTTACTTTTGGATCACGATACGTGCGCTGTTCAATGAATGACAGGGAGATGAGCGAAGGGAGTCGCGTCAAAAAAGAATTGAACGCACCCTTCGGCGATGAGAATGAAGTCGGCGAGGCCATGGACGATCACGGTCCGCGCGCTCTTCTCGATAACGTTAGGGAGGACGGAGAGGGCTGAAGGGGGACTGGTATCGCGCCCGACGAAGACATTCTCGTTTGAGCACTCCGTCCAATCCACATCCGTCGGTGCGTGGATCGCTGTCTTCACATCGTCGCGATCAAAGTACAGCGGTGCCAGCTGGACGTCTGGGAACGATCCCCTACCATATCGTCAGTGGTTCATAAACAGTTGGTGGCTCCGCGGGACGCACGGGAACCCGAGCACGTCCCAGAGGACGGGGAACGTGTCGAAGATGCGGTAGATATTGAAGGCCGGGTTCTTGACGAGCGCCGCCTCGAAGACGGTGTCCCAGACGTCGCAGCCGCGGTCGGCGCTTGTTGACTTGCCCGGCAGCGGGAGAATTCCCGCGGGCGGGTACGTTGCGAACTTCTGGTAATATCCCGCGTAGTTGCACTTCACGGCGATGGCATCCAGGTCAGCCATAAAGGATTCGCTGGTGGAAGACCATACGTCAATGCTGACGGAAATCTAGATTCCGGAAGCAAATACGGACTTGAAGGAGAAGACGCTTTGGTACTTGTGCACGAAGTCGACGACGGGGATTTCGGCTTGAACCACATTCCATCCGAGGACGGCTATTTATAGCGTTTGTTTAGAAAAGAAAGACAAGTTGAACATGTAAAATGATACGCACGATCCGCGATCCAAATTCCTTGCAAGCTCAAGTTGAGCTCTGTAGGATGCTCGTAAATGTAGTTGGCGATGTCTGAAATTAATCAGAGATTTGGCTGGGCTGGGGTACCATAGGGCCCTTACAAGGCACATATTGGCCGGCGTACTGAAACAATTTTAGTTCGTGAAGGAAATAGATTGAAAATGAACGGACACTCTCGCCACTAAGGTACAGTTTCTTGCCGTTCAACTCTGAGAACACCTCGAGGAACTGTTGCATGAATCCAACGAGCTGCGCAGAAAGATCGTCCTCATTCTGCGTAGCCATTAGCACTAATCTCCTCCACCTTCACCCAATTGCTTACTTTGATGTTGGGAACTCCCTGGGAAAACCCGGTACCGACGGGCTGCTCCACCCAAAGCACGCTTGACAGATTTGTCCAGCTGTTGACATTGACGATGGGCTTCGCCGTCCCGACGCCCCATTGAATGGGCTGCCACATCAAATCAGCGCGACGCTCCACAGACTTGAACTCGGACATACGCCATTCTCTTGCAGGAATCCCTCCAAACTGCTGCACCCAGGACCACCGTTTGTCCTGTGGGTCGGAAGTTGTAATTACATTGCGCGATAATCATTGCGACGCACCAGAAAATCAGATCATCCACGCTTCCTTCCGGGCCGGGAGGGAAGAACCAGAAGAAAAGCTGCGTGTTGCAAGGTCAACCATCCGCGGGCGGTGTGTATCTACGTATCAGAACCCTACCTTGCGCGTCTCGTTCGCGTTGCCGCTGATAGGCATGAGCCCCGACCAACTGGGGCCCACGTCAAAATCGACCTCGGGGATCGTCGTGCCGTCCACATAAAATTCTGGGAGCACGGTCGCGTCAGAGCCACATTTGAATCGTGTTCAACGCACGGGAGGCCTTGGGGTTTTTGAAGGTGATGTTGTTGCTTTTCGGGTGCACGGCGCGCGGTGCAGGCCGTTCCCATCTTTTCGCCGCCGCAGCCTGCTTTGCGTGCAGCTGCGCCTTGGTGATGGGCTCCCGCGCGTCAACCGAGCCAGTGAAAGACCCCAGGACAGAGAGGGCGAGCAGTAATCCGGCGAGCATCCTTGCAGGTGTGGTGGCGAGCAGGCTGTATTACCAGTAGCACTGCGCCGCCTTCCTTTATGCCAGGCAACGCGCTGGCCCATACGCATATTTATGTTATCGCGAAGCGGAAGCATGTGTAGCAGTCTCGATTGGACTTTCGTGGGACGCAATCACTCCGCTGTGGTTTGTTGGCACCCAGCTGGCATGTGCGCGTGCTCTTCGCGTGGGCGCCTATACTCCAATCCCGCTGCACCGCACGGCGCTCGGAGAGCCATTTTCCGATTGCAGATGGAGCAAGAGGTGGTGATGTGATGATCACTGGGTTGGCTGTGCTATCCCAGAAAAACTGCGTGGAACTTCCCAGAATCCTCAAATACACAAGAAATATAAATACTGCGGGCCCTCTACATGCAGTTGGTGTATACTATATAACTGTCTAGGAGAATCTAGGTAAGTCAGAGCTAATATATTCTAAATCACAACTAGGACACTGTCGGGAAGACACATTTTCTGGCAAAATAGTCGTGGAAGCGGTCGTCTCTTGTCAGCTCAGGATGAAATGTGGTCAGAAGGTGCAGGCCCTGACGCAAGGCGACGATAGTCCGTGGGTCATTTTCGTCGTCCGCTGGCTCAGGCAGCAGGTGTGGAGGTAACCGGGCGATCACCTGGATCGGGGCGTCTGTTGCTGAGGGAGAAAGGGAGAGCACAACCTGCGATGACGGATAGTGAGTAAAGGATTGGTGGTATAAAGGGTTGGTGGTATCTGTAAGAAAACTTACAGGGGCGCGAATAAAGATGCCAGTGAATGGAAGGTCGGGATCGCGAAGACCTTTTACGTCTAGTGGGGCCTCGAAGGACTCCACCTATTATACGCGTTGCAGTCAGGCGACCTTTCAAATTTCTTAGTTGTATACACTTACCTGAGACCCCCATCCATTCCGCGCAATTCCAATCGAGACACCCCCGAGCAGCTCTTGCCCGTCTTTTTTGGCGCCCGTCACGGACTGCGAGAGCAGGATCGCACCGGCGCATGTGCCCCACACGGGTTTCGTGTTTATGAACTCCTTCAGAGGCTCCAGAAGTCCCGAGAGCCGAGCAAGCAGCGCGATCGTCGTCGACTCTGGTGATGCAACCAATTGTGTTTGGGCCAGCGCGATCACGGGGAGATAGAATAATTATGACACACCCCCGCCCGGAATGATCAGCGCGTGGCAGTACCCGAGGTCCCCCGGGGTTTTGACCAGGATGGCGCGGACTTTGCGCTTCAGACGCAGATTCTGCAGGCGCGTTTGGTGCTCTGCGAAAGCACCTTGCAGTGCTGCAAATTGGAGCCCAAGTCTGGTATGAGTCACTTCGATTCGGTATTCTGCTTGCCTAGGATTCCGATGGTCACTGGACTAGTTATGGACATGGCGAGACAGAGGATGTGCCCAATAACTTGAGCCTACGGTTTGCTGGCAGATTGCAGGAAAAAAAAAAGCATAAAAATATTCAACCTCCGCTCAGGAGTCCGACGGAGCTCCGATTGGCTCCGCCACTTTACATAGTTCGGATCAAGTCAGCCGTCTATTATGTGTTGATGCGTGGTAATTTATGGTCCGGCTCGACGGGCCGGAGGGTGGCTTGTTCCAAACCTACTTGCCTTTTTCAACTTGAACTTCCTTTCCCCCACATGCTGCTCCAATCAAAAGAAAAGGATAAGAGGCCGTTTCTTGGCAAGTCTTTGACCATCGTTGTCTGCAAGCTCTATGCTATCGAGGCTCAGCTCCATTTGCTTCGAATATTGATATTCTCCAACACGATGTATTGCAAATTGATTGAATAGACCAGTCTCCTACCCAGCCGCACGTTACGGGGTTGGCGATTCTCAGTAGCAGTATTGGCGGTCGAAATCTCAGTACTTAGGAATGCTTGAGTAATGATGATGACAATTTAGTGATGGCCCATCAATCCATCACATCTAGAACACATTTCATACTCCGAACTCTTATTTTTTCCAACCCCTCCACGACGGCTGGCGTTTTACAAATGTAAACAACATAGCCACAATCATAGAATATATTTCTTTGCTACACCCAACAGAAAACCCACTGAGCTTTCGGGGCCCACAATTACTACAATAGCCCAAAGGGCACATCCCCAAAATTTTGAGCAGGGAGGACTTTGGAGTGAGAAGTTCAACCAGCCCTCCTGAACCGAGTGGCTATGTTGTTTACATTTGTAAAACGCCAGCCGTCGTGGAGGGGTTGGAAAAAATAAGAGTTCGGAGTATGAAATGTGTTCTAGATGTGATGGATTGATGGGCCATCACTAAATTGTCATCATCATTACTCAAGCATTCCTAAGTACTGAGATTTCGACCGCCAATACTGCTACTGAGAATCGCCAACCCCGTAACGTGCGGCTGGGTAGGAGACTGTGAATAGACTCGAACCAAACAGAGTCGTCAAGTTGAAGTGGCTGTGTAGGACAGATTAGGGTCTCGATAACACTGATTCAATTGAAAATCCCACTGGCTCAACTTTGTTTCTGAAGCAATGCAGGCTGTTGTCACATACCGTGACATCGGACTCCCTCGGCCTCCGAGTATCACCGAATCGTAACGTCCCCATTCTTATTGGCTACTTCATTCACCATATGCTCGAGACTCCCTATGATTCACTATGACTTTCTTCGTCGGCGACCTCGGCCTTCCGACGTCCACCGACACAGCACTGACTTACATTGACTCCTACATACTCATTCCCATCGCGGAGCCTATCGGCCTCCAATGATTAATTATACTACGATATCATTTAAATAGCTCGATGTACTCTTGCTTCTAGTCAGTTTGAATATCGACTAAGTTTCCCTCTTCTCAGTCTGCATCCTTTCGGTCTTCCGTTCTCCTCCGAAATTGGACACTGGGTGTAGAGAAGGGCGCAGCGCACGAGCTGAAGCCAAGTCCACTCCCTCCGTCGGTCCCCGAGTCGGACCTCTGTCTGGCATCCGATAGGACTTCACACTTTTCCACGAAGTCCCCCTTTTGTGATGTTCCTCCCTTATCGTTCACATAAGATATTGTCTTGACAGGACTCTTCGGACCCCGACGGGCCCCGACGGAATTCTGGTACTTGACAGCTGTGCAGCCTTTTGTTCAGTACTTGTTTCATCCATTGCAATGTAGCCTCGCTCTTAGTACAGGGTCTCTGACTGCTTGTTGAAGAGCCTTACAACTTGACTCCTAGTCAAAACCTCAGGCAAGTGCCTAGCCTTCAAGTTGGATGGACACAAATTTTCTTGCTCTGCATGGCAATGGGAATGGCAGTCCCAGTGGTGCTCTTGCTTGGGAAACACTTGGTTGTTCTCTTGGCTCCCTCATGGGGTTCACTCTGCTCAAAAACACCTCTGGTTGAACCCCCTGTATCCCCTTCGCATCACTCAAAAGTCATCGGCTCCTTGCCAGGGCTTGTCAATTTTTTCGATCATTTTTTCACCTTGTCAGTTTCATATCACTTGGGAAAGTTGTTCTTGAAATGGTCTGAAGTGTGTTTGTCTGATTTGGTCCATCTACTGGTGTAGTGGTAGGATTGGGATGCACTTGTCTGCAGTTGCTTGGTTGGCTCAGTATCATGCATCTTGTCTGTAGCCTTTGCATTCAGTCCTTTGCATAGCTATATTGCAGGATCTGTCGGGCCATAGGGTCTTTGCTAGCACTCTGGCTGTTTCCACTGGGAACACCAGTAGTGATGTTCAATGCCCATCTTCAAGCCCGAAGCCTGCCAGGCTGAGCCCTGCTAAGCCCAAGTGTTATATCCATGCTTTCTTGGTCCTTGTCCTTCTGGTCATTGTCCGGTACCGGAGCCCGGAACCGGACAGAATATACTCGGACCCATTGCGGATCATCGGGTTTTTACGCAATGAAGGATTACTGAGTGTTTCCCGTTTATCCGTCTTTATAATCCAAGTTCTTATTGTCAATTTCTCTGACATCACTTCTCCATCCTCTTTGGGACTCGTATTATTGTTATGTCCGACAGGTCACCTGACTCGCACCTTTTTAGGAATACAATTAGGACTTGGCTATATAAACCCTTAACATATGCCATGTACTTCAGTTTGATAATTAATGTTGCTTAGCTCTCCGCTCTGCACTGAGTCGTCCTCCGGTTAATTCCCCGGTCCTCTTCCTTCACCGGCCTCGGTAGTACGCACATCCTACTGTCCTGTGGTGCTTGCGTTATCTCCCCATATACTTTCCGGAAGTTCTGATCCTCCGGTTCCCGGTTCCGGTTCCGGAGTCTTTCATCTTGACCTTCCTTCGGCTCGGTATATAACACCAAGCTGGGCCAGGCCCCATGCAGGGCTTGAGCAGGCCAAGGGCTCAGGCTTGAAAATCTTGAGCCCAAGCCCTGCCCTGAAGCCTGAGCCTGAGCAATACCTTTAGAAGTGACTTTCTGGCCAATTTCTGACTGTGAAACATGATCAGTTTGGAAACTTGGGTGAATGCTTGACTTGGATTGTATGGGCCACAGTTTCTGAGGTAGTGATGTTTTGGCTTTAGCTTGGCCTGAAATCCATGTCTTTGGCCTGGCTTTGGCTTTCCAAAATCTTGGGCCAGGCCGAAAGCCAAGCCAGGCCATGGGCTGGCTTTGGCCTGAAAGTCACAAAGCCATGGCTTTTTGGGGGAGTTAGTGCCCATTTTTGGCTTTGGCCTGGTGAAATCTCAGGCCAGGCCAAAGCCAGCCCAGGTCAAAACTGAGCCAAAAGCTTTTTTTGGCCTGCCTCCCAAGCCTGGGCCTAAGCCTCGGGCCCAAACTTCAAGCCCTGCCTGAGGGCTCGGGCTTCGGCCAAGAGGAGTTCAGAACTGTAAATCACGACACTGACTACCCCCATACCCCTCAAGTTCCTGGGGTCCTACCAAACTTTTCTCACTTTTTCCAGATGTTTTCTTTCATTCAACAGATTTGTAAGATTTTTAGCACAGATGAAAGGGAATGTTAGAAGGTGCTCAAATATGAGATTTGGGACCCAAGAGTATGCCAAAAGAAAAGATATATAGCACTCAAAGAAAGGCCCACCCTTCCAAAAGCAGATGACATTTGATCATGCGCATGATGAGACCATTTGTGATCCAACAGCTTTAGGCAGACAATTTTCCTGCGCTTTTATAAGTACCCTGGCTATGTACCTGGATTGATGGACCCTGAAACTCGCCTACCTGCCTAAAACGGGTGTCAGTATCTGGGATTACAGTCCCAAACTCCTCTTGGCTTGGGCTTGAGAAAAAATCTCAAGCCCAAGCCAGCTCAAGCTGGGCTCAAGCTGCGGCTTCCAGGCCAGGCCGGGCCCTGAACATCACTAACATTGTTACACCAGTAACACGTCTCCACATCTAGAATCAAATTTACCGAGTTCTCGTCTGCATTAGGGTCTTGTATATTATCCTGGTTTGTAAACACGTTTATAAACCGCCGTTTATAAACCCAGTTTTTAATCATTCTGGGAAGTGACCTGTTTTAAATTGTCTGGCGGAGGGTCTTCTGCAAGTCCTCTGCTGGAGAATTTCACCCAGATTTGCTCATTTGCGGCCTCTGAGAAGATTCAAGTTGTCCTCAATGATACCTGCTATAATGGTGAAAAGATGACCACCAGATTGAGCAACAAATACAATCCATACATAACTGATGGCATGGGGAAAACATCAAGAAGTGCGGAATTATCTTCCCTCCTCGACCTGTGAGCAAAAATCAGCCCTGTAGCTACCATCCATGTCACTGTGGAACAAAAAATGGCTTTGAATCATTGTCCAGACCCTCCAGGATCACTTTTGGTAGGCTGTTTATAAACACATTTATAAACAACCTGTGCACAAACAGAAATTTAAAAACAGTTTATAACCTCCCCGGGAATTATATACAAGACCCTAGTCTGCATTGGGTATCTGTACAACACATATACCTGATCCTAGTGGTCTAGGCAATATGTTAACCTTCAATTTTGCTGTGGTACTTTGAACTGACAGGTTGACTTTGCATAAGCCTGGTCAAATTGTTTATTCCTCTTGTCATCACCCTCACTGGTTTCCCATATGACATTCAAGCTTTTGTCTAGATCAATGATGGTGGAATTTTTTTGTGGATCCTACGAGAACCAAATCTTGCTCCCGTTGTTCAATAATGAGTCCTGTAGTCAAAGAGTCGGTTCCCTTTTCGTTCCGGTGTCTTCAGGGGAGAAAAGCAATCGGCGGGAAAGAAATCCAAACAAACCCCAACACGGCCTAGCTGTTTTGCGGGATTCATTCTCCTTGACGTCAGTCAGATCCGAGATTCTGTACTCAGAGTACTTGCCACTTCATGCCGCGTGAGCAGTGCACGGAGTGGTCGGGGTTCGGTGCCTCCCACGATGCGTGCGCGGGCTCGGTCGGGATGGGGCACAGAGACACTGAAGGTGGGGTGAGCGATTAGCGGGAGGAGCCCGTGCAGCCCGAGGAGTCTTGGTCTCGGCGCTAGGCGAGTAGGCATGTTTCCTGGAAGGACCCACCGTGGGAATGAAGTGCGGAGGTCGCTCGTACGGCGTAAATCGCGAAGGGGCCCGAGGAGGAATGGGATTTTGCGGAGCGGCCCTCGCGAGACCTCTAGGAGGACCACTGCGAGGGGGAGCGCCAGAAGACATATGGGTTGGAAGAGCCCGGCCAGTCCACGGGATCCTGACAGGATTTGCGGAGGCCTCAGGAGTCAGACTTGTTTTCGTGCTCAAGGTTGAATGCCACTTTAATTGGTTTTTACCTGAAAGTCCGGGACCCCAGTAATCTAAGCCTGCTGGAGGTCCTCCCCCAACCGGAATTCGAAGTTGAACAAGCTGTGGATCCTGCCGTAAGGAGGGGTTGAGCGCCAACGCGGCTCCGCATCGTGGTCAACTTCGAAGTTGGATTTGTTGACCCACGTGGCCCCGTGGGAATGTGTGACGCTTTTTGCTGTGCACGCGTCTAATAGTAACGCAACTCTCTCTCTCTTTCCTCCCACCACCATGTCCGACCTCGACGCAGACCTCTATGGCGGTATGTGGCACTAAAGTGGATTCTGGGTCAATTCTCATTATGATGCCATGCTTTCTAGACCTTTATGGAAACGACGAGGGCGACTTTGCGGATCCAGCACCAGAAGATGGGACGAGCGCCGAAGCAACAAGCCAGCCGGAACCAGCGAAGCCAGCAGCGAAGCCGGTACCAGCAGCCTCGACATCCACACCGGCAGCCGTCGACACCAGCATGCAGCCATCACAGCCCGCACCCACAAGCACACAGATCCCCATAGCCCCGTTTGTCCCCGTCACGCAGCACATCCCCACGTACGAGCAGCCTCAGCCCGCCGAATACCGCAATGCGGCTGCAGCCCAGGGCGACGGCGCCTACCAAAATATCTCCGTCTCCGAGCGGAGCGTGCGGCCGTCCGAGATGAAAGACGAAGGGTGAGATTTCTGCTCTGCATCTGCTAATTCGTCCCCCTTTTCAAGCAGAAATCTACTGTGGGCCGGTGCAGAGAACGGCAATTCATAGATTCCAGCGCGCGTAGTCAGTCCATCGTCTCTAGGCTAGCTCTACCTAGCGTAATCTGCTGCCGTCTTTACGTCTAGGCTAGGCTATGCACCCACAGTAGAGTCCTCCATTTTATTCCTCCTTGTCGCGTCACCTCTGTTCTAGCCTACCAGATACTAATAGCACCTTTTTTTTGTTTCTCCTATGTGCTTTTCACCTTGAATCGACTCTTGGCGTCACTAGCAAAATGTTCATCGGCGGGCTCAACTGGGACACCACAGATGGTACATACGTCGTTCATTTTGTCGTCCGTAGCACTAAAGTTGTACTAGAAAGTCTCCGCACGTATTTCACCCAATTTGGCAAGGTCGACGCATGCACCATCATGCGCGACGCCGCCGGCCGCTCACGCTGCTTCGCCTTCCTGACGTTCGAGGACCCCGCGAGTGTCAACGCCGTCATGGTCCGCGAGCACTACCTCGACGGCAAAATCGTGAGCTTTTTTCTTCTGACCACTTGGTTTTTTTTTTCAGACATGGCTGACCACGCACAGATCGACCCCAAGCGTGCGATTCCGCGACAGGAACACCAGCGCGCGACGAAGCTTTTCATTGGTGGGCTCGCGGGCAGCGTGACGTCTGAGTCCATGCGCGCGTTCTTCTCGCAGTTCGGCCGCGTCATCGACTCGACCGTCATGCTTGACCGCGAGACCGGCCGCAGCAAGGGCTTCGGCTTCGTCTCGTTCGAGGACACCAACGTCCAGCCCTTTCTCGGTTTCGGGAACCTCGAGATCGACGGCAAACTCGTAAGGACTGGTTTCTCACCTACGAAATTCTATAAATGCTCACCAACGCCCCCACAGATCGATGTGAAGCTCGCGCAGCCACGCTACCAGCGCGACAGCTATCCGAATGAGGACGGCGAGGCCGCGGGCAACTTCAACGGCGGCGGCGGGGGCAACTTCGCCGGCGCGCAGGGAGGCTTCGCGGCCGGCGCGGCGGGTGCGGCCGGCGGGAACACGCCGTTCGACCCGCAGGCGCTCGCGGCGCTCTACACGCGCATGTTCCAGATGACCGGCGGCGCGCAGATGAACCCAGGCATGATGGGTGGCATGATGGGCGGGATGGGCATGGGCGGTGGGATGCGGCCGGGGATGGGGATGGGCATGGGCGGCGGGATGGGCGGCGGGATGGGGATGGGTGGGGGCATGAGTGGCGGTGGCGGGATGGGCCGCGGGGGCATGATGCAGGGCGGCGGGGGCCCAGGGATGAACCAGAATATCCCCCGAGGCCCGCGCGGGGGGCCGGGGGGACCTGCGGGGCCCGGAGCAATGGGCGGCGCGGGGGTTGGGCCGCAGCGGGCGGGACAGCGCGGACAGCATAATTACCACCCGTATGCGCGATGACGGATTTGCTGGTGTAAAAATGGCGATTGGGTTGTAACGATTCAGAACTTCTAGCTGTACATATTGTCCAAAGTCTGAGCTTACTGTCTCACAACCTGTATTACTTAATCCCTAGTTATTGGCAAACGTCCTCTCATCTACATAGATATCGATCTTCCAGCCCGTGTCGCTTGAGCTGACAGTAAAAATACATAAAGGAACAATGGTAACAGCCTACGACACGGGTACATCGACAAATACACACTGATCCCAGCGAAGGACCTCCCCGCGATCCGTGACACCCTGTACATAGAATGTGATCATCTTCACTCCATCCAGCACGAACGGCAGATTCGTCTGCCGCACAGCGAACGCGTTCGCACGCCCATCATACCCCGACGTCCCGATCCACACCGCGTCCTCCGGGCGGGGAACGAACGCAGCAGACGCATGTGACTGCGCGTAGACGTTAAAGTACAGGAAGGACGGGAACCAGCGCTCCACGGACGGCGATACCGCCCACGCAGACGTCGGGTCCTCCACGCCGCTCAGGACAACTTTTGGAAGAGGCGCAAAGGTCGCGGCGACCTCCCACGTCAGCGTCCCATCCATCGGCACGTTGGGCGACGCGCCGGCGAAGTCGGCCCAGAGCAGCATGGGTGCGTGCGCGGGCGCAAAGGGCGGGGAGCTGGGGTACGCGTTGAGCTGTCCGAGGAGGAGCGAGAGCTTGAGGGGCTTCGCGGCGTCCTCGGAGACGATGGAGACGACGAGCCCGAGGGCGGCGGTGACGGGGGTATCGGCGGGCAGCGCTGTCGCGGCAGACTCGAATTGGATGCACAACTTCGTCCAGCCGCTTGCAAGCGGCGCGCTGCTGACCGACTGCGGCCTAACGTCAAAGGTGTCTGCGTGGTCGGGGGGAGGCGAGATCAACTTGACAGAAAGAGCGATGTCGAGATCGACGTTCGCGTCCTCCTTGTCGATCTTGTAGACTGCCGTAGCTTCGTAGGATTTCCGCGGGGTGATAGTCACCGACTGCACGGGCAGCCACACGCATCGGAATCCCGCGTCCTCCCCTGCATCCCCGTCTGCAGACAACCCGAGACGCAGACAGCTCCCACCGTTCCACGCCTCCTGCAGCGTCACCTCAGACGCCACCGCAGGAAGCGTGCCCGCGCTGTCGCCTTCCCATGCAAGCACCGGCATGGGCCACACCAGGTCCCCGATGCTCGTCTGCTTGTCGATGTCCGTCCAGCCCTCACCGCGCACAACCACGCGCACGCCGTCGACAAACCACGCGCGCCCGACGCCGGGGCAGAACGTCGTGTGCAGCGGCACCGCGCGCGGGTCCGGTGGCGCGCGCTGCGCGAAGAACGCCGCGACGGGCGTAAACGGCCCGTGCGCACACGCGGGCTCGCCCGCGCGATTCGGCTTCATCGCGGGCACGGCGACGTTCTCGCCCGCACGCGGGCCTGCCCAGAGACGGCGGTCGTCCGCGAACCATGACTCCCACGAGAAACCCGGCGCGTCCTGCGTGCTCTCCCACGTCCAACCCTGCCCGAAGAACGCGGTGCTCAAGCCCGCAGTTTCTGCGATGTGCGCGAGCGCCTTGTACGCGCCGAAGCCGCCGCCGCCGTGCGAGCCGCGCCCGAAGACATCGACGCCCATGTAGATGTCGCGCAGCGTCTTTCGCGCGGTGTGCATGACAGTCTGGTCGAGCGAGTGGAAGTACTGTGAGGTCTTGGCGGGATAGCTTGGGGCCCACTAGATCGACAATACTTGCGTAAGTTAAGGATAACTTGAATAAGAGTGAACCGTACAGTGTAGTTCGTGAAAATAGACGTCGAGGAGAGAAAGAACGGCAGATTGAAACTGTTGAGCCTGTCCTGCCATGCAAGCTGGCCGGTGATCACAACACTGTCGTACCTGCGCAGAATCAGCGGTGCCTCAAATCGAGGCGTTCCACATACCAAACTGCTTCCGCGTGAGGGCCGATTGTGGCTTTCATCTCGTCGACCAAAAGGGTGATCCACGCCGAAAGTGCGCGCGCCTGCTCGAAACCGCCTCTCAGCGGGCACTCAAAGTTGAGTAGGTACCCGTCAAAGCCCCGGTGCTGCGCCAGCTTCGCGAGGACGCGTGCGTAGTGCGGGGACAACGGCAAGGATCTAAAATCAGTTGGCGGGCGGGCAGAACCGGTCTTAGATTTAGGAAGCCGGCCAACGAGAAGCCGGAGGCAGTCGTCTTCGCCACTGCCTTCGAAAATTCTGTCAGGGGGAGAATCAATCAAAACGTAGTGCTCGGAGTCCTCCGGTACTCACAAAGTTCCAAGCATCTTGACGCCCTGCCTATGAGCGGCGGTAATCCATCCAGGGGGCGGGACCGTCACGCGATGGTGCGAAAAGCTAAGATGACATTAGTACATATGTCCTAAATGTGCTGACTCTATAATGAGGATTGGACACACTAGACGAACGTATCGGCGGACGACCAGAAGTTGAAGGTATACCCGAGTGAGAAAGGACTCTCTGTGTATCCACCCTGCCTTGATGAGTATTTTTATTGTCTATCTGCAAATGCCGCACACCTTGTAATCGTGGCATACCTTGAGAAGACAGTATTCAATATCGCATGCGCCACGAGTACAGGCGCATCACCAGAAGTTTTCCGCGAGTGTCGATGGGAGGTGAGCGGGGGTGATACTTCAAGACGCCGTGGAGTGCTTTCGTGGGGGTCGTCGCCCACACATCCAAAGCTTCAAGAGATGTAAAATAAGGCGTATCAACACCAGGAGATGAGCCCCGGTCAATGGCATGCTCAGATACTGTGTATTCTTCGATAAACCAAGGTTGAACTAGATTCCCTGAATCCACGAGTAAGGTGATAGGATGGATTGTGGAGAGGTGCCGCTTTGACCGCCTTTGTGATGGTCACACTGTGACGATTCCGTTCACGTGCCATCACCCACATTCTTTCACGCCACGCGCTCTCCTTCCTCCTCCTCCTCCAGCGGTATCGCTCAGAACTAGTGCAAGTCGAAGGGGAACACCTGAAGAACACAAGTCTGCAAGTTTTGTTTCAAGCCTAAGCCAGAACCTTTGCTGTTTTACACCTACTTGGCGATAAACCACTGTATCTCCGATTCTGTGAAAAGCGCGCCCTGAGCCCCGTATCTCACTCACTGACCTTTTCTGACAGGATTGAGAATTGGAAGTCAGATCCTAGCTCCTCTGAACCTTGCATCAAGTCTGTTAATGTCAAGTTCCCAATTTTTTAGATGAAACTGATTGCTTCAAATGTAGGCGTATCTCATCGCTATTGCACTTCTATCGCAGAAATAGCATTGTAGAGACGCAGTGAACAAATCGCTTTGACTAGTACTAGTCCGTGCCGACTTGAATAGCACCATGTCGTCTGAAACGCAGCCTGACCTGCCCGTCAAAGCTGAGCCCGGGGCGGACCCAGCCATCCCTCCACCTTCGGACTACGACACGTTGATGACACGCCTGCAAGAAAAATCGCATGACCCCGAGGGTTGGAAACGATTGGTCGATGTCGCTGAGAACAGTGGCGACATCACCCACATTCGCCAGACGTATGACGCACTCCTCAAGCAATACCCAAACACCGCCGCCGCCCAAACGGGTACATCTCCCATTTTCTCGATAACCCCGCGACTTTCGGCGACGTGAGGGCTCCTCAACAAATTCTTGCGCACTTCCCCGTCTGTCGAATGTGGAATTTACCTGACATACGTGCGACGCGTGAACGCGGGTCCGGCGACCGAGAAACTGTACGCAAGGCGTACGAATTCGCCTCAACCACGTCGGCCGGACCGGGAAGCGGTTCCATCTGGCCGATAATCCGTTCCTCAATGCGCAGAAGCACCACCACCTGGGAAACACAGCAGAAGATGGATGCCACTGCGCAAGGTCTACATCGGGCTGTGCAGATTCCCCTCGAGAACGTCGAGCGGCTATGGTTTGATCTCGAAGCGTTCGAACGGGCTTGAGAGGATCACCGCAAAGAAGTTCATGGAGGATCTTCCCTGCGCACATGCAAGCACGGACCGTTCTCCGACAGCTATCCGGCCATCTCCAAGGACTGGGTTTAATACCGGGACGTTGTTCCTGCCTCTTGCCGACATTTTCCCCACTAGAGCGCAATCTCGTGGCCGCTGGAAGGCATACCTCAAGTGGGAGGAGGGCAACCCGCTTGAGATCGATGACAAGGACCGCCCAGCCCTCATCTCCCGCGTTCAAGGCGTACGTAAGGCCGTCATACGAATGCGATACTATCCCGAAATATGGTGAGTCACACCCCCGCCGCTGCTGTATTCGCTTGCTTATCCCACAGGTTCATGGCATATACGTGGACCACATCTATCGGCAAGAACGACGAGGCGCTCTCCATTCTCCAAAGCGGGCCTCGAAGCAAACCCAGCTAGGTGCTTACATACCCTCCCCCCGCCACGACGCAGCCACTAACATCCACCACAGTTTCCTGTTAACATTCGCCTACGCCGACTACTCGAGGACGAAAAAGGAGTTCACCGAGGTGCACACCCTGTTCGAGCGTTTCTTCAGTGTGCTGCGCGTCGACCTCGCAGTGCTGAGTGCGAACGCCACAACCACAGCCGACCCACCCGCACCCGCACCCATTGTTGAGCCCTCGGGCACCTTCGCCGCTGTCAAGGACAACGGACTCCCCGCCCAGCCCAGCAACGACGAGCTCGTCGAGCGCAAGAAGGAGTACTCTCTCGCGTGGATCGACTACATGCGATTCGCACGCCGTGCCGAGGGGGTCAGGCGTCGCGTGAGGTATTCGCCAGGGCGCGTAAGGATGAATGGGTCGGGTGGGAGGTATACGAGGCCGCTGGTGCGTGTTCCGCTGTCGTTATCGCCTTGACTCATCTCTTATTGTTGCCTCCACCCAGCCATCAGGGAATACACTGCGACTCGGATGGACGCGCCGTCGCTACACGGATATTCGAGACGGGGATGCGCAACTTTGGGACGGACGTGGACTTCGTGCTGCGGTATCTTGGATTTTGCTTTCGGTCACGATGAGAATAGTGAGCAGCTGCTGTTGATGCTTCTCTTGTAAATCCGTTGACGTCTTATTTTCAGACGCGCGCGCTCTCTTCGAGCGTGTGATCGGGACGTTCACGCCGCAACAGGCGAAACCACTATGGGACGTTGGTCGCGATATGATACCAGTACGGCGACTCGAAGCTGTTTTGAAAATCGAGCGGCGCATGGCGGAAATATATCCAAACGGTACGTCTAGCCCTTCCTTCAGTTGCTGCTCAAAGTTGTGTCATTGTAATGACCTCAATATCATATCTTTCGACCCCTCTGTCCCCTGCTTACTTTCCTTCCACCACCGACGCTGCTTCATCCGACTCGGATCATCCTGTCCCTCCTGCTCCAACCCGCCTCTGACTGTGTCCGTCTGTTTCGATACGACCTCTTCATCGATTTCTCGTTGATCATTTAACGGACTGCTGATTGTCACCCTTCCCTTTTTCTGTACATTTCAAAATCCATTCCGAAACTGCTACTCTACAACACGGCTCCATCCTCAACTCATCGTTTACCTCTCATACAACGCTCATTCAACTGCCTTCTTTCTTCTCTATCCTATTCGATTCTAATTTACCACCGTTCCAGACGCCCCATAAAGCGCTTCGCCCAGCGGCACACCTACCTCAACATCGACGCCATCGCCGACCGCGACTTGGGCTTCGCAAGGCACGGAAGCAGGCCGTAGCGACGCCTGTAGCCCGCACCGAGACGCAGCTCTCTGTCCTCTCAAACAGCAACGCTAACACCACGGGAATGGCAACGGAAACGGAAGTCTTGTTCTGTCCAACACCAACAAGCGCCCGCCATCACCGCCCGTCGCAGCGTGAGAACGACTACAAGCGCGCGCGGCCTGCGGAGCGTGATCGCGATCGGAGGCGGTACTCGCCGCCGCCTACGTGGGAGCGCGAGCGCGATGTGAACCCGCCGCCGCCACGACGGGACAAAAGCCGCCACGCGAGAAGGAGAAAAGAGCCGCCGCGTGTGCTCAGCTGGTTTATGACACAGTTGCCGCCCCCTGCGGCGTTCGATGGTACGTATGCCGCATGCTCCATACACAGCGTGTGCTGATGGCGTGCGTGTAGGCCCAGTGTTTAATACAGACAATTTGATGGATAAGCTAAGGAATGCAGTCATCCCGAGCACCAGTGCGCGGGTACGCTCACCCCCGCCGCCGCCCAGATCTGGTGAGTTTATCATGTGTTCAGTCTCAATCATTGCTCACCTATAGTGTTTCAGGCGGTGGAAGACCGCCACCAGACTATGGACCGTATCAAGGACCAGGGAGCACGCCAAGGGGTGGCGGCAGACGATACTAACATCATTGGTTGCCCGTTGGCGAGGGCTGATATCGGCGGCAGTACATAAAAGTGCGCGTTTGCACTGCACACTATTTTGTATTATAGCACACTTGCAGCCGCAGCACTCCCATTTGCAGTACATATCATATAATTGCAGGATGGTTTGTTGCCCGGTACAATAGAAATAAGTGAATAAAGCCAAAGAAAGACAAGCCATACAAAAACATATAAACAGCACTGTACTAGTAGGATGGATACAGCGGACGTGCTACATGTCGACGTCCGATTCGTCTGCGCCAACCTGGTCTACAAACTCCTTGACAAGGTCATGCAGCTCGCGCACCGCCGGGTTGCGGTCCCACTCCGTGCGGTGCCGCCAGACGGTCGCGAGACACGTCGCGCGTAGCTGCTCGAGCTGCTCGATCGTCAGCGCGGCCGTCGTGTCGCACAGCATGGCTTCAAGCTGTGCCACGAGGTCGTCGTCGATGAGGAAGTCAGGCAGCGGCGGCGTAGGCGTCCGTTCGACGACGATGGGTATAGGCGGCGGTACGTTCTCTGGCTCGAGCGATTTTGGTCTTTGCGCAGGCGACGGTGCGGACGGTGCGGCTGCAGCGTCCGGCCCGGGTGCCCCGTGCAGTAAGGAGTGAATGGGGATGGAGCCGCCAGTGTTCGGAGAAGGTGTGGAGGGGCGGCCGCTGTTCGAAGGGTCAGCGAGGAAGGGATCGATCTCCGCGGGAGTGGGGTTGAGGAGGAAGGGGTCAAAGCCCGACGGACGCTGCGACGGTGGAGAGTCGACGGCCATCTCAGACGCGTAGGTGTTGAATGACGTGGGAATAATGCAGGATCTATCGCGTTGGGGTCCATTAGAGGCCGCATAGGTTCGAGGGGCTGCATTGGGTCGCTCGCAAAGTGGACTCCCGTCGGCCGCGGCGCGTTAGGTGTACTGATGTTCAACGGATCTGGACCATCGTCATCTGGCACCGCCCGTCGCCATCCTGGAACGCTTTGCATCACGCCCCTCAGCGCCGTCCTCGTCAGAGGCATGCGAGTCCGTTGCCGCGCCATCCGAGCGCTGGGCTTCAGCCTGCGCTCCAGCTGCACGGGGTCCGTGATGGAGTGCTCAGGCTGCAGCCGTTATGCCGTGCGCTGCGCCGTATCCCAGCAGCGCCCTCCGACCCGCTGCCGTTGCCGCTCCCAGGCCCGTTCTCCTTCTCCTTGCCCTTCCCCTTCGCCGCCACAGCCACCGCGGCACGCGCGTCCTCCCGCCTCGCCCGCTCCCGCACCGCCATCCGCTTCGCACTCAACCTTCAGCTGCGGGTCGAACTCGTGGATGCTCACTTGTGTCGCAGTGAACATCGCCTGCGCCTTGTACAGCCGGTCGAGGTCCTCCGCCTGGCGCGTGGCCGCGTTGTGCACGATCTTGCCCACGTCGTCGAGGAAGTCCTGCGGCGTCAGGTAACGGCCCTTGTACAGCTGCGTGTGCATCCGCTCCAGGTCCATGTCGTACAGCTCTGGTCGGTTCTGCACAGGCGGAGCGGGCGGCTGGGGGGGCAGGACGCCGTTGACGTGCCCGTTTACGGTCGGGACGACGACGTGGTCCTGCTCCATTATGTCGATGACGCCGTTCGGGTCCGCCTGCACTTCAATCATGGTCGTGAGAACCTCCATGGGTGGAGGCACCACGTCTTCAGATCCTTCGAAAACATACTCCTCCTGCAAAACCAAGGAATCAGGAAAACATCCGATACAAACGCCACAACTCACCGTCGCGCGCTTCGTAAACCGCTTGAACTTGCGCTTGAGCTGTGACAGGATCGGTTCGAGCCGGTACTTGAGCAGCGCAATCACGCGCTGGTCGTTCTCCTCTTGCAACGCGAGCTCCGCGGATGACGGCTTCCGCGGCTCAAGCGGCGGCGCGACCTCCAGCACCTCCAGCACGCGCTTGCGGCGCGGCATCCCGTCCGCAAACTCATTTGGCTGGCGCCGTAAATCGCGCAGCAGGCCCGCGAAGAACGCTGCGCGTGCCGCCGCTTCGGGAGCGCCGAGCTCGACGCGCGCCCCCGTGCCGATGCCGAACCACGCGCGCACGTCGCGCGGGAGGTCCGCGAAACGCCCGTCGACGACCGCAAGCAGCAGCACGGGGTCCGCAGGTGCGAGCGTGTCGAGCATCGGCGCACCGTTACACGCGCTGTCTCCGAGACTGCCGCACACCACCCGCTCAGCGCGGGGATGTACACAACCGCGGGGGCGTGCCGCTTCGCCTCGACGAACAGCTGCACAACGCCGCCTCGGGGTCTGCAGAAACACAAGTCAGGTTGGTGAATGTGAGAGCGGGGAATCAGTGACGCACGCGCGTGGAATCACTGAGCAGAGCACCGAGCTCGAGACTCTGCACATGGTATCCCTCAAGGTGATGCAGTGCCGCCGCGCCCACAAACGCCTGGCCCATTCCCGCCGCCCCGTGTAGCACCACCCGCGGCCGGTATACACGGAGCGTCGCCATCGCTGAACAAGAAAATCAGTACCATCGCAAAAAAATACGCGCCGTCGAACGCACCTTGCATGGTCATCTCGCGCTCGAGCGCGCCGCCCTCCCCACCCGCGTCCTCGAACTCCGCCTCCTCTAACGCCGACAACTTCTTGTCCACTGGCAGCACGTGTGCGATCGCGCCCTTGACGCGTTCGAGTGCGTCGCCGAGCAGCGGCTCCAGCTGCTGCGGTAGTGGCGCGGCTGCGGATGCCGACGAGCGTGCTGCCGCGGGCACCAGCTCTGCATGCGTATGTTAGCTGTAGTCGATAATATACGTCGTGAAAGAACGCACTTTTGATCGAGATCATGAAATCGCGTAGACCAACTTCGATCGTGTCCGGCTTGAGTAGCAGCCGCTCCGTCGTCTTGTATATCTGCGGGTATCGCCGTTGTACCGCGTTCAGCGCCGCCTCCGTGCATAGAGCCTGCTCACGAAGTCATAAATGAGATGAAGCTAGCGGGAAACAGAGGAAATGCGCACCCTCAAGTCCGCGCCGCCGTACCCCTTGGTCAGCGCCGCAAGGCCCCTGACGCGCTCCGCGCCCTCGTCCTCGCCCCAGCCATTCCACCCCCTCGTCATGATGCCAAGTATGCGCTCGCGCGCCTCCGCGCCGGGCAGGCCAAAGTAGAACTCGCGGTCGAAGCGGCCGGGGCGGCGCAGCGCAGGGTCGAGCGCGTCGGGCCGGTTCGTCGCGCCGATGACGACGACGGAGCCGCGACCGTCCATGCCGTCCATGAGGGCGAGCAGCGTCGCGACGATGCTCGCATGGATCTGGTCTTGCTTGGACGAGCGCACCGGCGCGAGGCCGTCGATCTCGTCGAAGAAGATGATGCTCGGCTGGTGCGCGCGCGCCTCGTCGAAGAGGAGGCGCAGCTGGCGCTCGGCCTCACCGACCCACTTGGAGAGGATGTCCGCGCCCTTGCGCATGAAGAAGGCTAGGGTAGGAATGATTAGAGGGAGGAGAGACGCAGCACGACACAACGCACTGATCTGGCGGCCGTTGGAACGGCAGGACGCGGCGAGCGCGCGTGCGAGAAGGGTCTTTCCCGTGCCCGGGGGCCCGTGAAAGAGGACGCCACGCGGCGGTGTGACGCGGAACTGCTGAAAGACCTCGGGGTAGAGCAGCGGGAGGAGCGTCATTTCCTTGAGTGCATGGATGTCTGGACAGCGTCAGAATAAATTTACACGTCAGGAGAACAAACCCACGGTCGTCCAAACCGCCCACCTCGTCAAAGGTGACGTTCTGGTTGACGCCGAGCGGATCAGCGTCCGCGAGGGCGGCGTCGCCGACCTTGCCGAGGCCGAGATTGCCCATGTTGGACGGGGTGGACGCAAAGCCCATCGCGACGGGCTTACGCGGCGTGCGGGGCGCGTTCGCGTTGTTATCCGAGTCCGAGTCGTCCGCGGGGCCGCCCATGCCCATCCAGCGGCCGAGTTCCGCGCCGTTGGCACTCCAACCGGGGCCCGTGCGTGTGCGCTTGCGCGACGGGCCGGGGCGGCGGGCTGCGGCGGGCGCGTCATCTCCTCCAGTGGTGGTGGGATCGCGTAATTGATCTTTTTGGCGCTGGCGCAGGGCATACGGTCGGTTGGCATCTTCCTCCTCCTCCTCCTCGCGCTCCTCCTCGTGCTCCCCTTCATCCTCTGCTAGCTGCTCGAGCTCGCCTTCAGCGTCGAGTTCCGAGTCGGGGTGTGTGTCGGGCGACGAGGTGTGCTCGCCGGGTGTATACTGGTCGTCCTTCTCGTCGCGCGCGCGCCGGGCGTTGAACCGCTGTGCACGCGACGAGGGACCGCTGCGCTTCGGGTGTTTGTCCCGTTCCCCTTCGCGCTGCCATTCACCTGGGACCGCTTCTTCTGGACGCGGCTGCGCATATCGTACCGTGGCTTGTCGTCATCGCTCGCGATGAAGCCGCCCAGAGTGGTTCGACTTGGACCGGCGCGTCGAATACCTGCTGCGACGCGGTGGCTCGTCGTCGTCGTCCGCATCGTCCGTCGACGGGGCCGCGACCCGGGTGCCCTCGTCAAACAGCCCAGCCGGCCCTGCAGCATCGTCTCCGCTCGTCTCTGCATAAGATTGTTTCACAACGCGGCGTCCGTGGCGGGTGGTTGTGGTCTCCTCTTGTGGCCCCTCCTCCTCCCGTGGCATTTCTTCATGATTTGACGACTCGTCCTGGTGGTACTCCGAGCCAGAGGAGCCGCTCTTTCTTCTGCTAGAGCGTCGTAGAGGCGCGGGGGCTGCAGCCATGGGTGGAAGGGTAAGAAATACCCGTTGGCTGTCGTTCATGAAACCTTTGTGCACTGCCACAAACCCTTTGGCTTTGTTGTGCGAAGGCTTTACCTTGCTTCTTTTCTATATTTTCCAAATTTTCTCAGGCCCATCGTTGAAGCCCAGTGAGAAACCCGTGTTGGGAGATCGATGTAATAGAGGGATATACAATGTATTTATTTGCATCGAAAAGTTAGCATGGCTCGATCTGTATCGATTTTTTTCGATACGGATCCCTTCGTATCGAGGGAATTCAATTCATTTGATCTCTATCCGAAAAACGCAGGCGTGTTTGATGCAGTTACGGGATAGCCGGGATAGGTAGATATGTTCATTTCGAGAGAGATCCATGGCTCAAATGTAGGCATATGGCAGAAATCAATTGAAATATTGAACAGAACATTTGCTATCTACTCGCGAATCCACTACCCGGCATCCAACTCGTAGACATGTGGCCCAGCGGGAATCTTGGCTTGAAGGAGGAAAGGAAAGCTCTCTTGATGTGCAAGCTTTAAAGTGCATGCCTCCGGTCTTGGTGGAAAAGAAGACTTGAAGCTTGAATAACGAAGGCTTGAAGTAGGTGCAATACAGTCCGAGCCACCGACACAGCTTGCAACTTGAAAGAGGCCATTTGACATAAGTTTTGAATTTGAATTGCGGAAGCACGAGAGCGACTCGGAGAATCTTGAAACTTGAGCTTGAGGTACTAGGCCGGGCAGATGGAAGGGGGAGACTGGTGGGAGGGAGGCTTGGATGTGTTCATCAAAGATGGAACTGGAGAATGACTCAGGGTATGGGAGAACGACGATGAAAACATGGGGGACGGGTGGAAAGATGAACAAGACTGATCTCGAATCGTTTGATGATCTTATACTCCGTGCACAGGCCTGTGATGGATTGCTGATGCATTCGAGGCAAAAAGGAAGTTCTCGAGAGTGCAGCAGACCTGCTCTCAAAAATGTATGTATCTGAATCGACTCCACTTGATGTGAAAGATACTCAGTGGCGACTCACGGCATCTTTCCATCAAGTTGGGTGCAATATTATCTGCCACGATTTCCATCGATTGTTTGTATTTCTCTTGTTCTGCATCGATCTGCCACACGGATTTTTCACTGGGGTTGAAGCTTTGAAGGTTCGAGGCAAGAGGGAGGATGAAACCTCTCAAGGTTTTTTTTCCCGGATTCTAGTAGCGGAGAATAAAGCTTGATAAAAATCTTATTTTATTATCCCCTTTGTTCTCCCCTCTGCCTCGTTTACTGTGGGTGAAGTGATCGTAGAAAGCAAAGGTTCCGTAGCTTGAAAAAGCTTTCAAAATTGTCAACGTTTCCTGCAAAATTTCAAGCAGATACCCAATTATTTCTCGCTCTCTGGACAGCGGAAAATCTCTGGGGGAAAAAAAATCCCGTCCTTGGATATCAGTTCAATTGCGATAAGTTTGGAGAAAAATTACAAGAAGGGCGACCAGAGATACCCTGTATCATGGAATCAAGTACAGTTGACTCGCTCATGACGCATAAGGTCCGTGGACCCCAAGTGGACCACTAAACGCATCATGCAAATACATTTATCACAACTTGTGACGTGGCTGCCAACTCATTTTAGAGCCTTTTCTACACCAATTTAGCATTCCTGATTGAAAACCTAGTGATGACTGCATATTGTATCAAAAGATGGAACAAGAGCAAGAAGTAAGGCGAATCTGGATCCACCACAATACCTTTTTTTAAAATCAAACAATCAATGCTACACCATGCAGTGAAGAATGCCCAAGCTGCGAGTTTGGCCAGGTGGCGGATCGGCGTGGAACTGAACTCTCTGACATGGAGTGCCGTCAAGCCGGTTGTCGAGTTGCACCGCAAAAGGTGAGTCATCTGGCGTCGCTGGCTGGGCGCAAGCCGCCGCGCGGGAACCGACGAGGTGACGGCGGACGCTGACTTACGTGGCGTCGTTCGCGAAGACCTGGGTTGACAGGGGTTGACGGATTAGGATAGAGAGCAAATATGCACAAACTTGGCATCATTCAAACTGGCGTAAACGCCGCAACTTCAAGTTGAACGTCGGAGACTCCACAAATAAGTCCTCATTTCTCCTCCTCCTCCGACTCGTCGCCGCTGTCGACTACTTCCAGGAGGTCCGGAAGTCGTTCGTAATCTTCTTCTGATTCCGCGGAACCATCGACAACGGGGATACTGACGTCTGGTCCGAATCGTTTAGAAAGCTACTTAGTGTGTACACAGAGGAAAGGTAGACAGGTGACGGAAAGGTTCAATTGCAGTTCAGACTCCGAAGGACTCATGGGGATACGTAGTAAAGCGCTCTGTGCGCCTGCACCCACTATTACGGAGACTAGTCTCACTGGATGGGTTATGACTATGGACTCGTTCACCGGTACACACGGCAAAACACACTGGCTGCTGGTTCTGGACGAGGGCTTCAAGTTGTATGACTCGACGCGCCGGTTGCAGCCCAAGTACTCCTGGTGCTGGGCCGACACTTGAAGTCGGACTTGAGTGGGACGCTCGGAATCCCTCGAACTTTTGCTCGGACACCCGAACCCGTCAAGACCGTGCTCAAGAAACATCAAGGGAAACTCTGGGAAAGCGCGCTGCAATTATGCATAGTATTGCACCGCGCGCCATCATGATGGCGACGTCGACCTCGTAACCTACCAACATCTGGTCCGATACTTTACGGATCGATTGAACGGACTGGACAGCCCACTGTCGATCCTCCGCAGCGTTCTGCAGGGGTTTCAGTTGATGGTGATGTAATCTACGGTGATGGCCTGACTCGGAGATCGGGGAAGAGATTCAACTTGTCGAACCTAGTAGCGCTGCAACTCGGACACCATCGTTCCCAGATGACTACATTGGGGATCATTTTCCAGTGTACAGATCTCAATTCCGGTACACATGGGGCTCACAATCTTCAGAAACCTCACGGGCGACCGTACTTCCGATCTGCCAGCGCAGCCCAGACTTTCTCCGCACTGCCATGCAGACTGCGGCAAGACCATTATTTCCGAGATCGCCTTCAATTCATTTGTGTACTTTCTTGTTCGAGGAACCACATGAGCTGGCGCATCGCCGTCAGGTCAGGTTCGTCCGACAATATGCGGATCAAGATCAAGCGCAGCTGCAGCACCGTTTATCCTCATCCCGCAGTACAGCGACTAGCGTCCCGCTCATTCTCGGCATTTCAATCCCTATAGCGACTTGGGATGCACCACAACATTTTGTGAGAATCCTATCTCGGCTTGACTGTTGGATCCTCCTGAACCATTGAACCCATTCTTGAACGTAGTAACCGCACAGCATGTTCGGGTCGTCCCCCATCGAAAACTGGGATATAAAAGCAATCGTTAAACTGTAACGTATCTCATTCCTTCATTCTTTTCCGACCTGGTGTCTGCCTCCCTTTCTTTCCCAGCCCGTCTTTCTTTGCCTGCGTCTTTTGCTTTCAACACTCCAACCACCCACCACTTTTACTTTTCCCTATGGCCCGCTTCCTGTCAGTCCTTTTTTGTCTCTGCATTGCAGCATGCACCATGGCCGGTACGTGGTAGGATTAGGATGATCGGAAATTATTCAGAGTTCGATTCTCCAGCGCCATTGCACAGACGTCAGACCGGAGACCTCCAATGCAACCTCGCCCGTCTCAAGATCATCTCTGACGTCGCCTCCGCCGAAACATTGATCAGCCAACTCAACACGACGTGTGTCCTGTTTTCAGTCGATGAAATATATATCTAACCAGTACATAGTGATCTCTCGACCGCCTCCTCCGTCGCCGTTGCGCAAGCTGGGCTGAAGAGCGTTGGTGATGGGATTCAGGCCATTCTCCTTGCCGTTTTCAGCGGACAGACGGCGCCCGCTAGTTCTCGCGATCAAGTAGGCATGGGTTTGGCAACTGCCCAGAAAGCGCTTGCGACAATCACAGAGTGGGTGAACTGCCTAGAATCTTCCGTGACGGAGTCCCTTATTTTCAAACAGTCCCAGCGCCAACGCTACGGTGACTCAAGCGCAGGCCAAGCTCACGAGTGCCACTAACGACGGCAATGATGTCGTCTCGGAATGTAAATGAGTTTTGGCCAGGGGTTAGCTGTGCGTCATGCCGCGGAGCTTCAAGTTTTTGGACTGCCAGTGGTTGATATTTTACTCATACTTACATCTCCTCCACTTGTATCCGGAAAAGGCGGAAAATGACAAAGAAAATGACACGGCCCTCAGGACTTCACGTAATCAGCACGTCACCACGCGCTTCCGTTTTGACTCAACTCCGAGTCAAGTCAACCCGTGACAGACTTGTTCTGCACTTGGGGACAAACAAGGAGGTTTGAGCGCTACCTCACGTTCTTCTCTCCAACGTTCATTGGCATGCCGGTCACTCGAACGGAGAACTTCACTTTGCTACCGTCTTTGAAATACGCGCTGCCGGCGTCTGCTCCAAGCCTTGCACCCGTGGAAACAGGTATGCTGCAACACTACACAATCAACCGTGTTTATCAAATATATGGAAGGGGGCGTGTACTACCCAACCACTGATTCACTCCGAGCGACTTTCCGAACAGACTCAGGGAAGGTGAGCGCCATGGAGCCTCTGAATTTATAGGGTTCTCGCCAACTCTTCTCCATAGCGCGTTACGTCTCATCAATGGGCAGTCTACGACTTCACGCGCACAATACCCTCTGGAAAAGTGGCCACCTATAAGGATGTGTGTCTGGCGGTCGGTGGATCGCCCCGTTCCGGTACGCGTCGTGGCTCTGCATAGTAGTCGGACAGTTGACCTGGCCTGGCTATCAGTCGGCGGTGCCCTAAGAAACAACCCATTCGCGCCATTCGTTCCGTGCCACCGCGTGATTTCCTCCAATCTCTTCATTGGAGGTTTCTTGGGTGAATGGGGAAAAGACCACAGGACCGGAACACAGTGTAGTCGTAAATTAGATCTCCTTGCGAAGGAGGGTGTCGGTTTTACAGAGGGTGGCCATTTGAAAGATCGGGAGACTTTGTGGAGGCAGTAGCTGTCGTATTAGTCCAAGGATAAAATATGTGCGTTTATAGTTTCATCTTGCAATGGATCCAGTATGCTTCAAGTTAATGATTATAGCAAGTCTATTATCAAGCTGGAGCACCCGGCTTGCTTTGCGGAATTCAATTAGAGTCGGGACTCGGGAGACAGTTGGAGGTCTTTAGTGGTGGGTTTTTCAGGTTTTCGCAAGGAAAAGATACATATCAGACTTCCAATGGCCGTGTACATCAACTTAACTGCACATATTATGCCCGAATACCGGCGTTGATAGTCCTCTCGGTCAGTCGAGATTGGCCTGTGTGACAAAACCAGCGCGGACACGTGGTTTAAACGCGTCAAAGCATTTGCGCATATTTGGCTGCTCCTGAACTTGAACCCCCACCAACGCCATGCCACTACTAACGCCTTCCACTGCACCCCCAGTAGCGGAGTACTCCACAAGAGGCATCTCAAACAGCAATTCCACCACGCTGAAGAATGATGCCGCCCCTTCTGGAGCTATGATTTCACCTCAAGTCGAGCAGATGGAATCTCCGAGTCTATCTGGGCCTCCGTCTTCTACGGTTTCCAAAGTCCCTCTGGACATTGAGAAAATCAGCGCGGATATCGCCTCTGATCTTGCGCTGACTTTCATTGGGCACGTCCTGTTTCTGAAGAATCAAGTGCCTTTGTGAGTTTCGTTTGGAGTTCGTGTGGCCGATTCACTGATTTGGTACATGTCGTCTAGCCCTATTACACAACTCTACAGAATTCCGGGTGGCAAGGTCCGTTATCTTTGCAATTTATATCTTTACCAAAGCTCATCGATGACGAAGTCGAGCGCACGCGCACTGAAACTCCGGACAGACCTGCTTGCATCGTTCGACACACACTGAGCTCTCACCTTGACACCACTTTCACTGCTCTATCAACCGCTTTTGCTCGCACGAGTGACCTTTCAAGTTGACTTGAAAACCTG
>JARGXW010000617.1:0-83242 GCA_029204085.1 Mycena sp. CBHHK59/15
AAGCGCTTCAACCGCCCCTCCTCGCTGCGCTTAATCATCCTATTCTCCTCGCACAACCTAACCAATTCCTCCAAAGTCCCATCCAGGTCCTCCTTCACCTCTGGATACGCTTTCAAGACCGCCTTCTTGAACTCCGCGTACGATGTCCCCGCCGCGTATTCTTGCAGCGCCCGCCAGATCTCGCGCTTTCTTGGCCGGGAGATAACTGGTGATTAACCTCTTCATCTCCTGCTCGTCCGTGATCTGAGCCAGGTTGATGATATCATTGACCTGCTCGATGAAGTCCTGCAGATCCTCTTTATCCTCCGTCGCGAACTTAGGGACGTTCGATTCCAAGGCCGCGGAACTTTGAAGCTCGCTACACCGGTTCCAGCCGGTGCTTGCTGTACGTTCGCCATTGTTGTTGTAGTGTCGGGTGTGATGGGTCTGAGAATAAATCCTAGATCCACCGAATCTTCTTCGTCAAAGTCTGGTTCAACGTCGAACAGGGACTCGTCGCCGTAAGGTAACTCGTCTAATGAATGCTCTTCGCTGTTAACAGTCCTGGCGTCGCCTGCGATGCCTAGATGGTTCTGCTCCGTTCTTCTTCTGCTGCGTACGCTGTCAAGCGTGCGCGTACTCGTTCTCTAACCTCGTCTCTCCCTCGTTCGATAGGTGCTCGCGCCGAATTTCTGCCCGCAGAAATGTTGGTGTAAGCGATAGCTGTTGAGCTAGTTGAAGATCGTGACCAGCACAATCAAGTTTGTATCAAATGAACCACCCCTCGCGGTGGGCTCCAGATGAAAGGATCGAAATCGGTGCGTCGTTGAAGCTCCTATCCAGAAGCTCAACTAATCAACCAAAATCAAAAGCTTTGTAGATGTGGTTCGGGGTTCGTGTGGCAGGAAACCACAGATGCGAAGATGAAGCAAAATGTGTGTGGTGTAGTCGAAAATTCAATAGCGTGTTCGTCGTCCAAATCCAATCAACCCAACTTCAACCGAAATTCCCGTTCCTTCTGATCCGTTCCTTTAATCCGTTCCCGTTAATCTGTTTCCTTCAAATCCGTAAAATCCCTTCAATAATCCTTCAAACAAAAGCGAGCGAGCGAGCGAGAGCGAGAACGCGAGACACAGAGTAGATCTGGGCAAGGTGTATTATTCTTACTACTACATTCCCTGGCCCTTTTATACCTCTAATGTTTGTAGCTAATAAATAGACTGCTACCTAAGCAAACCTAGCACTGAAACATTTAGTTGCTAGGTTTCGGTGCGGCGTTGGGACCCATATCCCTCATCCCTTGACTACACCACTGCCCGTAGTCGACTTTCGACGCGTTCCCCTGGTCGTCTCCACAGTAGCTGAGGCTATGTTGACTACCATACACCTCCCTTCGTCAAAGGCTGTCCGTTGACGCGTTAGAACGCCTCAACCCTTGCCAACCGTCGCGTCCAAGACGCGTTTGATCCCAAAACGCGAGAGACCCAACGGTCACGTGACCCTCAGCACTGCCTTTCTGACAGTTAATTTCCGCGGCCGCCACCGTCAACTCCCATTGTCTCCCGCACAGGTGAGCGACGCCTGTCCACCCTTTACTCTTGTTTGCCAACTGCCCCTTCCATTGTACCCAGGACCCTCCCGTATTATTCAATCCCCAAATAATAGGTAATGTCCCTGTTTTCTATTATATTTCCTTTGTCTTCCCTTTGTCCTGACGCAAACTCGGCGCTTTTCCAGAGCGCAAAATTGCCCCGCTCATCACTATCTTGGCCTTGGTGCGCCTACTTTGCCCACGTTGCCCCAGCTCACCTTGGCCAACAGTAGAGAACACTGAGACTATCGATTTAGCGCACTTTAGTGTCGACAAGAAAGGCAATGCAACAACAGTTCAACGGAAATGTTGATGGCATCAAAGCCCCTATATGTCCTAATTGCCAATCTACACTCACGGTTCAGATTTCGGTCCGCAATTGCTCAACACTGCGGTAGTCGAAGGATTTTGGAACCAAAACATGACATCCAAGCATGTCTTCCTGTTTCGGTGTATGTTTCCCACGTAGCCTAAAATTGCTCCAAAAAGATACCTTCTTAGGCCTGTTTTTTATACCAAAATCTACCCAAAATGATACATGTTTTGCGTGCCAAAAGCGCATCCAAAAGGGACTATTTTTGAAAAGAGTGTTCGACGCCGAAACAGCGAGGGAACAAAGCAAATTTCACCGTTTGGGACAAGTTTGGGACCCAAACGAAGGTCTTTTCTCGCATGAAAAACACCACAAAAATGATGTATTTCCTACTGAAATTTGGACACGAAGAGGCATTATTTGAGAGCACAAAAAGAGGGCGGAAAAGCGATCAGTTTCAGATTATGTTCCAAGGAGGGCTAAAAACTGGCCAAAGGGAGAGACATGTTTGGATGTCATATTTTTGTCCCAAAATCCTTTGGCCACCGCAGTGCAACATCGCAATCCGTTACAAGCAAGTGAAATCCCTGCCTAGCCGACTCTGCGGACATGGGCTAAGCTCGGCGCATGGTAGGCGCAAGACCTCGGCAGACGGTAGGGCAATGTAGGCAGACCTTGGCCCAGGTTGGGGGCTAGGCCAAGGTTTCTAGGCTTGGCATGTGATAGGTTAAGCTAGAATTAGGTGGGCAGACCTCGAACTAGGGTAGGGCAATGTGGGCAAAATCGTTGCCTAGCCGACCTTTGAATGCAGTGAATTGAACGCAAGCAGCCAGGGCCCAGCTGGCAGGATCTCATAGCCCGAACTTTCTGATGTTGTATGGCGACGCTGTGTTTGTAGAACTCGTACGATGACTGGTCGAATATTCTGAACCAGAACAGACTACATGTACAGTTGTTTACAAGGACCCACAAAATAAAAATCCAGCTCCAGTAGTGCATGTACATTTCGAAGTTACCTGCAGCTGCATGTTAGCGATTTTTTTTTGTAGTGACCAGAGGCACAATGATATAACTCACCAGAGAGCGAGTCAGAGCCCGTAGAACCCTTGGACGGAAACAACAAAAAGCTGATATGCCTGTCTCCCGACGCACGGAACGACCATCCATCCTCCGGCATCGCAGACATGAGACTAGCTACCAGGCGCTGACGCGCAGGCAAATCAGGATTGCATTCATACATTCGTCCTCCAGCACCAGACGCGGCCAGCCCTTGCAAGGTTTCTCCACGAAATCGAACCTCGATTTTGCGGACGCTGCGCGTCTGGGGGGTTTGCATGAAGGCCTTGAAAAATGCGCCGAAGTTCGTGAGGGAGATGCGGCTTGTGTCGTGCCCGCCTACGACGCAGCCGATAATGTATAGCGTGATGCTCTCCGGCATGCACGACTTGGCCGCACGCACGAGGAACGATGGCGCGTGTGGCTCAATGTCGAATACATTGTCCGCGCCGTTGACGTGCAGCGCGACGGCGATGTGGCGAACGCCTGAAGAGCGGGAGAGGTCAAGGCTGTATAGTTGTTCTGTCGGTGCACCATCAGCGAGATTGGAGATTGATATTTCTTAGGACCGCTCACCGAGGCCTGCAGTAATTGCGAGCGTTGTCAATTCCTCGCCAAGTTCATGCAGATACTTGGAAATAATGTCTACGTAGGCAGACGAAGTGAATGGGGCGCATAGCGATAGTTGCCGGGTGCGGAGTGCGTAAACAACGTCTTGAGAGAATTCACCGTCCAGGGATAATGTGGCTAAAGTGATGAGTGGACGCCATGGCCAGCGGCCGTACAAGTCCGCACTCAAAACATGGCTGGAAATACAGCCACCACCCAACGAAAGCTCGCATAGAGCAGGCAAGCCCTCCAGAAGTGGCTCCAGCCGTGCACGAGTCATGTCGGCCGGGCACCGCCTCAGAGTCAGGTTCTCGAGACACTGGAGGTGCGGAAGTGATTTCGGGAGGGGGTCCATATGAAGCTCGAGAGATTTGAGAACGCGAAATCCCGAGAGTTCCGAGAGTTTAAACGTAGATTTAGCAAACTTGATGAGGCGGAGATGGTGGGCGGTGGTCGAGAGCCACGCATTGCGGGCGGAGAATAGAGAAAATCCCTTTTCCCACACGCGGAACGCAAGAAACATACGTGCAGGGCCGATCCACGCACGGCACACCAGGCTGCACGATAAGAGATCTGCTTTGTCGTCCAAGAGGGCCAAAATGAGCTTGAGCACCGTGTCGTATTCGCGGGCTGCGGGCTTGGGCGGTGCGGTGTCGGGGCACGACATGAAGCGGCGCAGGACGAGAGGGCGCAAGCGGAGTATGGACCAGGTGGTGAAGGAGGAGGCCATGAGCGAAGGCCGTTATGGTATGTGTGGGCGCGAAGGCAGTGGCCCGTCGGAGACAAGAGGGAGATAGTGAATAGATCAAACCGGAAGCCGGCCGGCGCCTCATTTGAGCGTCGAAGCTGTTCCTCTAATTATCTGACACGAGATAGCATTTATAGAGACTGGCGCTTCTGCCGACAATTCTTCGCATGACCTTTTTTTCCTTGTTCCTTTTTTTTTTTTTTCGTCCGCCCATGCAAGACGCCCGTGGAGTCGTAGTGCAAATGCCAACCGGTTGAATTACCTCACTCGCCCGACCTTTGTAAGGACCGAACTTGCCCACATCTCATCAACCGCACCGGCTTGCACATGACTATACGGCCCGGACTGGCCCGGAGAAGAAGTCCGAGCGTGGGAATAACTAACCCTAACGTATTGTCCACGTGTGTTGTCCACGTTTGTTTATCCTTGATTCGACTTGCAAACCGCCACCACCACATGTCGAGCCCAGTCGAGCGTAGTGCTCGTCCACAGCAGTTTCGTGGAGGTTCCCTGCTGCCCAGTGTCCCCAAGGAAACCGATTCCTATATCGCCGCTCAGTGGCCTCAAGCTACTGAGGAGGAGAGAAAGAAGATCTTTCACAATACTGTCGCCTCCTTCGGCGCACAGCGTGGCTTCACTCCGGCCGTGGAATGCTTTAAGACTGCCCACCATGATCTTCTCCTGGGTGTCACCCCGCTCGGCGTACGTCCTCCTTTATGCTGTTCCGCAAGATCGACATACATTGTAGCCCGACCGCCCTCTTACCAATGCTGTTCTCAGAGAGGCCAGGGTTGGCGATAGCCCGTTGGCAGTTTTCTATCACTCGACTTATCCTCCCGCCCTCCAACACGCTGCCCCGCTTATGTGGACCTTTTATATTGGGTTTAGGGGGCGTGGTGAGGGGTCGATTATGCTAGAGGCGGAACGGGCAACACGAGGCATCTGTCTCTTCGCTCTGAACATGGAGGAAGAATGGCAGGAGTTCACGCTGTTCCAGGTTCCTGCGTCGACGAGGGTCCGAATCGAGTACGCCCCCGACCTTACGAGCACCTCGCCCAAGCGCCGTAGTGTAGAGCTCGTCTTTCCAGCTGTGCCTCCGACGCAGGGCCCCATCCCTGTTCAGCAGCTCCTATAATGTAGCGCATGTCGAGCGGATTACGAGCAATTATGTTTGCGTTCTTGATCAGTCTTACTTGTCTCTCGAGAGGCGATAGTATGGAAACCCGGAGTACCACACTTTTTAGCGACGTCCGGCTTCCTCTGCTGTGTGATGTGATATGATCGGCGGTTGCAAGACCCCGAAAACTGAGTATATATGTCCCACCGATTCCGAGTGCAACAGTGGGGCCCATAATCTTACCGGGCAAATACCACCATCATGCAACATAGCGGCGCAAGTCACTCAGGGACCAGCATAGCAGTAAGATCGGATCGGCACTGCAAGCAAAGCCAAACACAATGTTGGCGAGCCCGCAGCTGCCACCGTCGCACATGTGAGCTCAATACTCTGTGAGTACACTCTTGGGACCTCTAAGACTCATAATTTATTGTTTCTAACACTGGAAAAAATGTGCAGCCCCAAGAATCTATATGAAGTTTGTTTAATCAACGCGTGTCTAGACCTACAATCACGTTCAAGCAAGTCTTTGATTAAACACAGTTGGTGACGTCTGTGCGTATTCATTTCCTCTAACCATCTGCAACAATCTAATTGACAACCCCAGAGTCGCTCAAAGGTTGGTGCCGACGTCGGTGAGGAACTCAACAAAACCACTCTCGGATTATACAGTTTCCGGATTTTTGTGTGGTCTGCACAAAAGGTAGAAAGTTTGGTCCCTGCCGCCAGGGCCCCGTCCCTTGGTGTAGTGGGCTCTTCCTGTCGCAAACGCCCTCGCGCCGAGGCCATCGCGAAAACAGCGGCGCCGAAGAGAAGGAGGATATTGATCGAGGATAAGGAGAATGATGATGTGTTTGTTGCGAGGAATTACAACTAGGAGTGGCCATAAATTGAACTGATCTTTTCTGTGCCACATATTTATTATTTGAACCATTTTCTTTGGGAAGCACAGTTTGGATGCATTTACAAATGATTTGTAGGAAAACTTGTCCAATTCATCCATGACCCAATGTATGCCGGGGAATACCCCGTTTTCAGATGCCAGACGGGGTGTAGGGCTAAGATAAGAAAGAGGACACACTAAAGTCATTGTGCGTGGAGAAATTTTGATCCACATGGTGGCTGTGTGCATGATTCAGCGAAAATGGATGGCAACTTGCCACCACTGGCTGGAACTCCGTGGAAATATTGGAGGAAACTAAGGGAGCGTCCACTACCCCAGAATTATAGGACACTAAGCTGTAATGTCCCCCAGTTTGATGCATTTCACCCTGGACCAAACATGGGCCAAATACAGCGAAAATGGATGGCAACTTACCACCACTGGCCGGAACTCCGTGGAAATATTGGAGGAAACTAAGGGAGCGTCCACGACCCCAGAATTATAGTACGCTAAGCTGTAATGTCCCCAGTTTGATGCATTTCACCCTGGACCAAACATGGGCTAAATACAGCGAAAATGCATGGCAGCGGGAATATGCCAGTGCGAAAACAAGCTTTGTGTGCAGTATACTTTGCACCTGGATTGAATACCACCATTTTACAGCGCCACCCGGTTCAAACATGATGATTAACCGTTGAACAGGATGTTGATTAACCCGTTTTGCTCAATCCATTGTCAACACTTAGGACTCCGCTGTATGTCATTTCTGATCAAATGAGTGCTTGGGTTCTGCTCAATCTGATGACTGATTGATCAGGGTTTTCTCATCCGGATTCATCTGTTCCAATGGTTCAATCGTTGATCAACCTGTTCAATCGGACGGTTTTGTGCACTATAGAGGGGAGTACCGGGACTGAGAACGACTATTTCAGCGTAGCCAGTAGGAAGTTGATTAATCAGAGTTTAATCAAAGAATTGCTTGAACATGATTGTATGTCTAGACATGCATTGATTGAACAAACTTCATATGGTTACTGTCTTCCACAGGTATCCTTGCACAGTTGTGAATTGCACTCATATAAGAGGCGTCAGGCCTCTCATCCACCATTGAACATTTTGATACACAGCAAACTTGCAGAATGATAAACATCGATAGAATAAGACCACCATTTTGTTACGAGTTCATATAGGGAATGGAGGCAGAGACATGACTATTTTACATCGACAGAGAAGAGGGGTGCATGCATATTATACAGGGTAAGGAGGACTAGGACGGAGAAGGATTTCATGTGCGCTGTACAATTAGAAACCGCGGCCACCGGGCCATATCCGCCATATCCGCCGCCGCGATTATAACCTCCACAATAGTTGCATCCAACCCCACGGCAAGGATTTCCACCACGATAGCCGCCACTTACTGTATGCCATCTGCCAGTGTCGCTACTAGTTGGGCCTGCGTTTGATGGGGCGGTTGTTACGAGTGACAGTGTCGTCGCCACCTCAGATTGGGCATTCATATCGACATCGACAATGTCATGAGCGGAGCGATAGAACGAGCAAAATCTTAAAGAACGGTTAATATACTCGGTAGACACGAACCCAGCCCTTGGGGCCGTCTGTGGCAGCCCAATCGTCGCGGTTACGGTCGGTGGTGTTCCTCCAGGGGGACTCCACGCACTGCGGGACATGGTCCGGAGATCGAGCAAGAGAATAGAAATGAGGTGATAGGCAGATACAAGAAATCACCCTTTTTCCATCATGCGGCAAATGCGCAGCGTGGACCGAAGGGAACCGGTGCCGAAACACGAGGTGGATACGAAAGTCACCCTCGTTCTGTCATGCGGCAAAAAGCGCGGTGTGGACTGAGGGGATGAGAATAGAAACGAGGTGATAGGCAGATACACGAAACCGCCCTATCTCTATTACACCCAGGATGGGGGGGCCATCCCATCCATCTCGTCCTTTCGTGGCCCACTTTTGGCTGTGGGGTTTTTTCACCCTTGCGAGTCTTTCTTTGCATGTGGCATGTCGCTGCCATCGATGCCTGCAGCGTGCTCGATGCCCCCCCCATCCTGGGTGTAACATAGATAGGTTCTGTACCAAAAACCCAGGTTCTGACCCAAGTCATCCATTATACCCAGGTTCTGTGCTAAAAACCCAGGTTCTTACCCAGGTTATGTGCTAAACCCAGGATCTCTACTAAACCCAGGTTCTGATTTTTTTAAAGACTACTTTAGGCTTAAAAAAACAGAACCTGGATCCAGGTTCTGGGATAAGACAGATAGGGATGATTCACACGAAGGCAAATCGATAGAAACGAAGACGTAAGTGTCTAAACTATTAGATTCCATCATCTACATAAATTGAATGCATGAGACACAAGCATCAAAAGCTTTTCGCATTATTTCCGACAGGCTGAAATACACAATAGAGTGCCAGCCAACCGATTTGAACATCTCACCCCAATGGCTCTACGCTCAAAATTCTTAAACAAGTGTCAGATGATTATTCAAGGAAGGTGAACAGACCAGCAAGTGCAGGTAACACTGTAAAAGCTTTCACCATGTTAAATCAAGGAAGCCGTGAATTTCGCCACACTTAAAAACAAGATATAGCCAAGATATGAAGAGGCAGAAAGTTTCACCTTGATTTTAAATCCTTGCTGATATATACAGCTCCACTCAATGCCAAGCACTTCAATTGCTATATCAATTCCAAGCCTTGAGGGAGGAAAACACTGTGGTGGTGCTAGAAGATATATCGGGATTGTTTGTACATAGTTGTCATTATCACTTGCCTTGGTTTTCCATCATCTGGCCCCGTTTCGCGGCCCAGCTGCCTCTTCTGCCCTCTTCGCTTGCCATCCAGCCGACCTCAGCTGCTTCCAGCTCTCAGAGACCTCGAGCGGTCTCCAACACTCTTCAGGCCAAATCAATTAATCAGCAGGCACACAGTACACAGACTGTGTCTAGTGGTGTCAGTCCATCATACTAGACACAGTATACATCACATATGAAGGGTGATAGTCTATGTTGCCCTCTCTTTGGAGTGCCATAACAGATCTAAGCCTCGCAGGCATTGCTTTGACCGCAAGTCACACAGCATACCAACCAATACTTCCCAGTTCCAGCCACATGCCAAACTAAGATCACCCATTTTTTCCGTCTAGGAAACCCCCTACAGCTGACTGTATTGGTCAGGACTCCCCTCAGTATGGTCAAGGCAATTTTTCAGAATATTCTCCAGATATTTCAAGGACAGTGTGGTGGGCCACACACTCCCCTCACATTGGCCCAAGTCACGCCACCCGATCCAAACATGTCGGGTGGCGACTACCACCACCATTCACACAAAGCTGATTCACTGCTGGCCGTTACGGCATTCCTGAAGCCGGGGGCAGACACACACATTGCTGTCTTCACTCAATCGTGGGCAAAGCAGCTCAAGCCACATTCACAAGATACAAGCCTCGGAAGCATTTCGAAGCATTTCGAATTACTTTCAAGTACCCGAAATGAAAGATCCAGGTCCAGCAACCTGATTTGAATGTCTGACTGTCTGTGCTCAAAATGAAGGTCACTTCATTGTTCTGTGAAGGTAAACTGACCAGCAAGGCCACGCAATGCTGTGGAAGCTTTCAGCGCATTAGATTGAATAAAAGCACAAGTTTTTCCAAACATCAAGCAGGATCCTTGCTGATAGGCACAGCGGTACATCTTTCTTCCACCCCGCGACATTCAGTGCAATTGAAACCCGTCTTAAATGTCAATTTACTCTCCGTTTCATTCCCCTTGCGCAAAATTTAACCCAAACATCTTCCACCCCCCACCTTCAACCCACCTTCGATATCCGTTATCTTGCTCCGGAGTCCGCATCGCAATCCGGCCGCCGGCGCCGAGTGACCCTGACCAGAAACCCTGCTCCTAGCATATGGAGATTCAAGCTACCGTCGTATTTTGAATCGAGAATCCTGACTGCATGAGGTACGAAAGAAAGCGCGCGATGACTTGGGAGGCTTCCTGACGCATGCTTCTGTCACAGGCTGTCACCCCGACACCGTCCAAGCGCTACCAAGATTATTATTGTTTCCTTACCCTACAAGCTACGAGTACTGGGAAAAAATATCAGTATGAATTTAACATAGAGGAATTTTTATCGAGCCACATAGTTTGCAAAACATTTGGACCCCCCATGTTTTATGAATTTATTGAGCTGGGTGCTACAAATCACGCTGATCTTTTTTGGGCGCCGATCACCCGTCAATCACATAGGCGCCCAGGCGCCTAAAGTCGTAGAATTAGAAAAGAATTAAACCTTGTACAGTTATTTCTTTTATATTATACGTCTTTTGTTTTCAGATTGTGATCTTGCAATCCCTAAAGCTAAAGGTTCAGCTTCCGCCTCAAAGAGGCCTAATCCATGTCATCCTTGTCAATCTTCGTACTTGTGAAATGAGAGGACGACGTTGACGACTCGTATTACGACCAACTGCAAGCCATTTACACTATCTTATCCACGTATACGACATCCTCATGCACACGAAATTCTTCCTGCTCGGGTGGTCATCCGTTCTCCCGCTGGCCTCTGCGAGACGCTTGGGCTTGGGTTTGGTCGTCATCGTTACGGATGGCGAAGGCCGCCTTGCCGTCGTCGTGGAGGAGGAAGAGGGCGCGGCGGCCGTAAGGTGTGTCGAGGAGGAACTGGCCGTAATGGTAGAGGAGGAGGACACCTCGTGCGCTAGCGTTGATAAGAGCGCGCGAGGTACGGCGAAGGAGGCGCGGGCTGCGCACCCGGCGACTGGTCCCTCACGGTGTCGATGTCGGTGTCAACGTCCATCTCCATCTCCGCGACACGCGGCGAGTAGCGCGCGAGCTTGGGTGCGGGAAAGAAAGCCACGTTTCCACTCCCACTCGGACTCACAGGAAGACGCGCCACCTCCACGGGAGGGAATACCACCCGCTCCACCGCGCATAGGATGCACTCGCGCTGCCCACCCTGTACCTCTCCATCCACATCTCCTCTCCTTCCTCCTCCTCCTCCTTGGCGCCGCCCACTGGCTCCTCCTCCTCCTCCTCCTCCTGCGCGCGGGATTGAAGAAGATTGCGTGGATAAAGGCGCGGTGGATGTGTGGGAGGTGCGCAGAGGAAAACGGTGCGGGCGACAGCGTTTGTGCGAGTGATGATGGAGACGCAGCAGCACACGCACACCCCACGTCGCCAAGCGCATGTAGAATGTTTGCGAGCTGGGCGATCAGCCGCCGCTGGTCGGGCGTTGGTGGGATGGGCGGTCTGTAGAAAGAGAAAGACGTTAGCATCGCGTTTGGAGGTAGAGAACTAAGAAAGAAAGAGGAAACGGGGATATCGAGGGTAGAACAGGATCAACAGAGTGGGAGAGAGGTAGTGGAAAGAAGGATAGAGAATTCGTGATAGTGATATGGCATGTCGAGATACAGCAAAGCGGATGTAGGTATGGATCGGGGATAATTTTGATAACGCGATAGAAGTCGTCAGATGGGAATGTAAGTAGGACGATCCAGAATTCAAAGATGAGTATCGAAGTGAGGAATAAGTGCCGAAATGGAGAACAAAGTGAATAAGTCTCAAAGTGGAGAATAAGTAAGAAAGAAGGGAGGGATCTCGAATAATCGAAGAAGATATGTCGGAGGGTTAGAAGATTGGCGTCGGGGACGATATCGTCGTTGGTGAGGTCGTACTGCGCGTTCGTCCGCGAGCAACGCCTCCTTGTTCTCGGCCGCGAGCGCGGGCTCGACGGTGCTAGTTCGACGTGGGCGTGGGCGTTGTCTTTGTTGGCGTGGGGATTGAAGTTGTGACGTGCAGCGCTAACGCTCGCCCGCCTCCTCCCGTTCCCATTCCCATTCCCCTCCCTCCCATTCTTCACCTCCCTCGCGTGGCTTGAAGTCGACGTAAACGCAGGATGCGCGTGCGCACACACCCAGCACGCTCCCCTCCTCAATCCCAAAGCACGCCGCGTGGCACCGCCGGCCGCACGCGTCGCAGGCGATGCTAAATCCGTCGTCCCCGCTCACGCCGCAGCGACGGATCGTCTCCTCCCTCTCCTCCTGCCCAGTGCACCCGCTCGCTGGCGCCGACGCCCCCGCTCGCGGTGCCAGCCAGCCCACTACCATTCCCATTCCCACTGCTGCTGGCGTGCGCGTTGCACGCCCGCACGGTGCTTTACTGTCGCCGCCCGTAGAGTTCGGTTCCCAGGTCACCGAAAACAGTACACAATGGGAGGAACTTTGGAAGGGTGATATTTTATAGAACAAACAATGGTGAACAGTAGCAGAGGGAAAAAAATCAGAATATTTCATGCTCCGGATAGTGAGTCCATATGCGAATGGCACAGAAGGTCGTAATCAAAGGTAGTAGCACTTGAATTCCCCGGGCTGGAGACCTTTCGACAGATAGTCAAGACGACGTCCACTCAAACAAGCTTGAACACTTACCCAGCTTGCGCAAGATCCCGCGCATTTGCTCCTCTCTCGCCGAATCGCCTTTCATCTGCTGTCCTGGTAGAGAAACCTCGTCGATGCCATCAGGGTTACCGTGCTCCCAAATCCCCCTCTCCAACTGCGTCGCGGCCAAGAAGTCGTACCAAGGGGTGTCACGACGCGGTGCGTATTCCACGCCGAGGGGCTCACCCTCCACCTCCGTCAAAATTCGCTCAAGCTCCATGCGCACACTCGCGTCCGCGCGGTGATCCTTGGGAAGTTCTCTGCCGTACGTCTGCTCGAACCAGCGAACGCCCTCCTCGTTCGAGATAAGGATGCCACCAACCATTTGGTAGCTGGTACGTCTGGCGGTAGAGGGCGGCGAATTGTGCGAAGGTGATGCCTCCTTGCTTTCGGGAGGAGGAGAATTGTGGGCGTCGTGGGCGCTGGGCAAGTTGGTGGTAGTTGACATAGTGGTGGATGTCGAAGGAGTGCCGGCTAACAGAAGAGATGACGGTCACACGTCAGCAGCAGTATTTCGTAAGCGCTGGACATGACACGTGACCCAACGCGCCGCGCACCCAAACCAAATAACGACAACATTTTGGCGCCAACTTGCATAGAGATCAACTAGTCGCAGGCAGATAAAACCATGCAAAGTAAAGGGCACGGCAGTCCTAGCTCCGACTGACTCCGAATAGGGCGAGGAGAGACAGTCGTGGTCTGGAGGCGCCGAGGAGAGGACGCCGGAATTAGGGCTCGAGCCCACAATATTTTATACGAGGACAAAGCCGCGCAGAGATCGCTGAAGCGATTTGGAAGCATCAGAGCATGGACATCGGGCCAAGACGTCAGTTGATTGGGAACGTGGAAAATACAAGAATTCGAAGAAGGAAACTTACCTCAGGTCGGAGGTTGAATGAATGAATGCGATTTCAAGGGGATAATCAATCGTGAAATGGACGGTTCTGCGCTCGGGTGGCGCAAGATAGAGGGTAGGAAGAGTCCGCAAGGGAAGGTGATTACCCCCGGTCATGACGCGCACAAAGGCCTAATTGCAAGAGTGGTCGGCGACTCGGTGAGGTTTTTTTAAAAAACCACACGACGACCAAACCACAACGAGACAGCTGCAGAGACCCTTTAGATTTCGGCGAAGAGACTCAGCGGGAAGGTTACAGTGCGTGCGGCTAGGCTAGATGGGCACGACGCGCTCGTTGTTGTGAAGAGTGCGGAGTGGCTGTGTAGACGGATCAAATCGCCGATTTCCCCTTTCCTCTTGCCATCGTCGCCGTGGGGCGGCGAACGAGGGTGTCGCGGTGGAGGCCCACGACGATCCGAAAGCGGGTGGCGAGAAGTGGGAAGTGAGGCGACGTTCAGGTGGCGACAACGAGGATGGCGGAGCGCAGCCGGCAGAGGAAGGCAGAAGGGAGGGACGAGTGGCGTTGGCGTCAAGGCCGAGGATGCATCGATGCGAAGTGGAATGTATCTGAGCAAGCGTTAGCGCTTGTACAGTCCGTGTCATTTGAAGGAGAGAGCCCGAATGAAGCGATACGAGAAGGAGCGGTAAGGGTACACACCTCGAGATATATGCCCACACCGTCTCCAGAACCCAGACGCACTGTACGAGCGCGGAATGTAGCCAGTGAGTGAGGCGTTTATGGCGAGGTAAACCTGCAAAGCGTAAGCGCAGCACTGGAGATAAAAATTACGCAGAAGACGGTGAGGGAGGATGGTCGAGAGAGAGCGGGAATGCACCTTTAAGAACCGATTAACAACAGGACAAAGGAACACAGGCCCCTCATGCGAGGAAGGTCAGCGTCGGACAATCGTCCAAATCTCGGGCTGCAAACAAAAGGATTACACCATTGATTTAAAAATGGAAGAACGGACATTCAATGCTGCATTACTCTAACCACGTCAAGACGTGTCTATTGCAGCTCGAGGACAGTCGTCGAGGATGGGGGTCCAAAGTTTGGGACGGGTGCGAGTTTCAGCGTAAGGAACATCGGGGTTGCATGAGTGTGATTTTACGGCGATGTACTGTGTGCATACTCGTCTAGTCGAGGCTCGTCAACCCTTTTACCCTCCGCGCTTGCCGCATCGAGCATCCTCCCCGCCATCTACTCGATGCTCTCCTCACTCCCTCCGCATCTTCCGGGATTGGCGCCGTCGACTGCGCTCGCCACAATATGAAGCGACCCTTGGCGGTCGGAGACCTTCAATTGGGTGAACGGTGAGCGAGAATGTTTACTTATGACAGCTAGATATTCATCATGCTTGCAGCTACGTGAATATGGACTACATGTTCTTTCGGAGCCTGGTCGGAACCGATCTGGTGCGGTTCTTCGTCTTGTACGACATCGCGTGCCAATGGCACACCAACATCTGGAACCGACTAGCTACCTATGAAAGATCAATCAAGATGGTCGGGGGGAACAAGTTTATCGTGTTCCTCGTCCCGAAGTTCCACCTCCCCGCCCACATCGAAGCCTGTAACCTGCACTTCTCATTCAATATAACCCGCGATGTGGGCCAAACCGACGGGGAAGCTCCTGAGCGCGGCTGGGCCAACGCAAACCCTCTTGCCAGGAGCACAAAGGAGATGGGCCCGGGTGCGAGGCGCGACACGCTCAACGACCATTTCAATGACTGGAATCATAAAAAGATCATCGCATTCGGTAAGTCCTCCCTCGCACCTTATAGCTGAGATGCTCACTGGTCTCGAAGGTCGGGTCATGCTTAAAAAGACGACCGACGCTGTATCACAAATGGTGGAGACGAGGGTGGCATTGGATGATATAGAGGCATCGTTGGCACTGGCGGATGCGGTGAGGTGGCACACCAAAGGCGAGGAGGTGGAGGACACGGTGAAGGAGTGGACGAAAATGGCGGAGAAGTGGGAGAATGGCCCAGAGCAGCCAAATCCATTCGAGACGCTGCACAAGGATCATCATCTGGCAAAGGTTCGGCAGGATTTGGGTGAGGAGGCAGCGGCGCGGGCAGCGGAGGGGAAAGAGGATGCGGGGGACGTGCGGGACGACATGCATATAACAGAGATGATTGCGATGGGGGTTCAGCTCGAAGAGCAGCAGTAAGTTCAGACTAATGTCCTTTCATGAAGCATGTCCTGACCGTGACATTCCAGGAGGACCCTGGGCTTCGACGCCGCCGCCATAGGCTTGCATCCTACGCCCGATCAGCGCAGGATCATGGTCGAGCGGACGAGCAAGCTGCGCCGCAAAATTGAGGCGTGGATTGTGAGTCAAACGACATTCATACCTGACGTAGCGTGGCTAAGGGACCAGGAGGACCGCGCTCGAGCACTCGCGGCTAGAACGCAGCCTGTGCCTGGGGTGAAGGTGCAGGACACTCGACTGTGGCTGCCGTCGGAGATCATGAATCAGCCGCCGCCGCCGCCGCAGGCGATACGGGGGAATGGTGGGGACCGGGAAGCAGCATGCAAGGAGGAGGTGATGGAGTGCGAATACCGTCTGCGGGTCGGTCAGGCGAACGAGGTGCTGCATGAGATTCGGCGGCAGCTGCTAGTGCACACGCACGTGTACAAGCAGCCACGCCCGAGGCGTCCGGGCGAATATGCGCTCCCAAGACAAGATCGACGCACTCAACGACCGAATACGTCGCGCTTCAGCGCAGTACCGTGCTGCTCGGCGGGCGCTCATCGTCCTTGGCCGAGCACTCCAGAAGCGGGAGTGGGAGATTACCCTGAAGCCGTTGGCCGACGACGATGTGCGTGGCATGCCGAGAGCAATGTTCTCGGATCCAGAGAGGCAGAAGGGGCGGAAGAAGAAGGGTCCGAAGCGGAAGAAGCGGTCGAAAGACCGAGAGCTATCGTGGATCTGGCTGGTGTAGGGAAAGCAGCCCGAGCAGGGCGCAGCGCCAGCTATGAACGAAGGTGAGCTACTGTACTATTTCGACCAAGTCTTCCATCACCAAAAATGTCGATCCCATCAAAGCCCCTCGTGACCTCGGCAAGTGCCGATCAGGCTTGGACGCGTCGCGCAAGGTGCTTAGCAGGGCTTTCCAGTCTTGCTCCAACTTGAGCAGCCTCGACCAGCCTTGCAACAAGCCTCGTAAGGCCCTTACCAGAGGCAACCAAGCCCCGACTGGACTCCCAAAGGGCTTCCAGCTCTCTCTAAAATCCACCGCTCCGTGCTGCCACTGCTATTCAACGGTCGCCGAGGACGGGGACGATGGTGACCTCACACCCGAGGCCGATGTGTGCGTCCCATACCTGACCACACGCGCATATACTCATGTTTTTCCCCCCCGCATCCCAGCGCGCTCAAGGCACTCATGCATGGGTGCAGGACAACGGACAGCAAGCCCGCCTTGACCGCCAAGCGCTACCCTTCATGTTTCTATGCTGATGATACGTACGACCCCGAGGCTCCAGAGGTCGGGCTCCTTCGCAGTCTTTTCCTTCTCCGGGTGTGTTCCCCTCTCGTATCATCTTTCTGGTATTGATTTCCCGAGGTTTACTAGGTTGCTCGTCACATCTGGACGTCTCCCGGCTCGGCCCTGCACGGCGCGGAAACTATGAAGAAGGTCTGCAATGCGCGCGCGCACGGCCAGTTTACGATGACACCGGAGATGATTGGCTATGTATGCTGCCAAGTGAGTGTATTTCTCGCGCGTTGGATGGATGCACCTGGTGACATTTCCTTCAGGCCCGTACGATGCTTTCCACATCCGATTGGGCGACCAAGGACGGACCGTACAATTATGATAAACTCTTCAAGTCCATCGTCAAACTATTCGAAGACCCGACGGACTCGTGGGTCATAGAGACGCTCGACTGGTACCAGAAGTAGGTTCTCATCTTTGTGCCGTACCACGCTGAACACATACTCCCAGGGGCGTCTTCGGATGCGGGACGGGCCCGGCCTCGGACGCGGAAGCCAGCGATGACGATGAGTCAGAGATGGCCGGCATCCTCGCTCGTCGCGCTGCTCGCCGCTCCGCAGCGTCCAACTCTTCTGAATAGGTGAGTGGTGTATGAACGGAGGTACTCGGCTGACGATCAAACTTCACAGACTACCTCTAATTCTCTGCGTTTCGCTAATTAAACATATTCGTGAGTAGTCTGTGCTCTATATGACAATTGCAATCTTCTAACCCGCGTCGCAGGCTGCTATAGTCATCGCTTTTATTCCAACCGCTGATAATGTCGCCATAACGGTGCGTATTGCGATTACTCCCGATTCCAACGCATTGACTGTCCACTTAGCGTTCACCGCGAACGATAGTAATTCAAGGTACGCACTCTTGCTTTGTTCCTGTCGACTTTGAAAGCTAACATTATTTTGAAGTGATCAAATGTGCCGTTCATTCGCTTATGTTCCCGGTGAGTCTTCACGCTGTCTTGTCAGACAAGACGAGCTGATTCATCCCTAGATGTGCACTGTGCTGTATTGCGACGATTCGAGTGAGGTACGTCGTCCGAATATTCACAACCTTCAAGAGACTGATTGTGGTCTCCTTCCTAGGTTCCCTCACATTGTATGTACGTGCGCACTCTGCGTTATCGAGTATCGTTCTCTACTGACTGCCCTTCCTCAGTTCCATCTCATCCTGCCGTATTGCCGTGTGCGTTCTCGTACTTCATTTCCAATGCTGTGACTGACTTGTCTCTGTAGTGTCTGAAGTTGTATCACTGAAGTTGTCGTACCGTGTTGCTGTTACTTAGAAATATTGCAATTTATACTTTTTCTGAGCTCTTTCGTATTTGGAATGCAAGTAAAATACAACGGGAGCCTAGAAGCGCCTCCATGACCTTGTCAGGGCCAAAAGGCCTTAAAAGGTGAAACAGGGCTGACCGCCCTCGGAAGGGCTAGTGCCTACCAATTGTCAATTATGAGGCCCTCACGAGGTTGTTACCAGCCTTGGTCGCCTTTTAAGCACTTTTGGCCCTCGGAAGCGCCTCCGAGGGCGCTTGGGAGGTTGCCAAGTAGGGCTGTTCGCCGTACCGTATACGGTATACGGCCGTATAGCGACGGCTGACATACGGGTGAATTTTGGACCGTGTCCCGTACCGTACTGGCTCATCTGGAAGGGTCGTACGGTACGGTACGGTACCGTATTACGCCCGTGTTACGGCTATACGGCCGTATCTTACAGTGCAATTTTTCAAAATCTAGAATGTAACAAGACATGTTATTAATCCCCTAGGCGTGCAGTGATGTCCCTGCGGGCCATGCGCAATCTATTTTTCACCAACATAAGGGTTCGGATCGTGTCAGCTTTAAGACTTGATCGACGCAGACTAATGGTATCCCGACCCCCGGAGAAAACCCGCTCGACGGCGACGGCTGATCCTGAATTCACCAAATTAGATCCTGCGGTGATCATAGGAGTCAAACATACCAGGAATCGACAATATGTCTAATGCGAAACGGTGAAGGGAGGGGAGAGTCGATTGGTAGGATTAGATCCGATCAAATCTCGGTGATCTTCTGCTTTGGGTAGCCCAGAAAGATGCCGCTGAGCTCCCACACGCCTCCCCCACTCTGACATTGCCAAAAAAGGCATATCTCATCAGCACGTGCATTGCAAGCCGTGCCAAACACACTACACTGACTGCAGTGCTTGGCGTCAACAAACTTTGTCGGCCTCACCATGGACGTCTCAGAGCCCAACAGGGGCTCTTCTCCTTTACCGGGCACGAAAAAATGCGGCAAAAACTGGTGCAAAATCTACATTCCTTCGGATGGCAAGAAGAACTGTGCTACATGCCGGGAACAGGACCGAAAAGATCAGCGCAACTCTCGCGCAAGAAGAAAGGCCGCCAACGGCGCTGAGAGTGCTACGGGAAAAGGTGCCGGCAAACGACGGAGATCTCCCCATGGCGGCTCCGATGACAGGCCTGCGACACGACAGCGGACAGATCCAGCCAATCCCGAGGACGATGGCCGAGCGGGATCTGACAATGACACCGAGCCAGAGAATGAGGAGCCGGTCCGTACTCCATGTCCCTGTGAATAAGATGATTTACCTTTCAGAACAGGATGTCGAGAGCTTCTCTGATGCGGAGAGCTTCTGCGAAGCCTTGAGAGCCGACTTCAGGTCTGGGAAAGCGATAGATTTTCACGGAACATACACTGTACCCATGGATCACCTCGTGTCGCCGAAGGCACGTACTCAAATGGTGGCCGCAGAGATCTGGAAGCTTAGCGGGTACTGTTTTACGTGAGCCCTCTTGTGTGTCATGAAAAAGAAGGTACTCACAAGCTGGCCAGCGTGAAGGATCATCACAAGCTCAAGAACGGTCATCGCACTCGTTTTTGGTGTTCCCAGGATGAAACTCACAAGAAACCATCGAAGGCGTCGCAAAATCCGGGCGTCCGTAATCGCGACAATCCCGGCATGAAAAGATATCCTTGTGGTAGTAAACTATCAATCGTCTGCCGCGCGGTGAAGGATACAGACGACGTACTAGTGGATGTCAAGCTTCGGCATGCAGGCAGTCATGTCAGCTATGTTGATGTATCCATGCCGCCAGCTGCCCTCGACATGATACGCGAGTACGTCGAGTGGCTGACCCCGGGCGCAATGGTGACGAAGGTCCAAGCAACCTTCCCCGACATCTCCGCCGCGCAAATCCATCGGGTGTGGACCGAAATGAGCGAGGTGTACTGGCGGCGCGATGACGCGCAGCTGCTGTCAGCGGAGATATTGCTCAGCGAGCACGGTGACGACGTCGATGTCTTCAAACCCGAGGACGTCCCGGAGGGTGTCGAGATGCTGTGCTGGGGAATGAAGAAGATTGCAGAGCCGTTACGGGGAAGGATTGTCGAAATCGGTGTCGATGCGACCTGTAAGTGCTGAATATCCGAATTAGGAAATGATATTCACGACCAGCAGATAATACGAATTCGAAGCACCTTGAGCTATACAGCATAATGGGCGAGCAGGACGGCGCTGGTTTCCCACTGTCGTATCTCCTGCTATCCACCGCGTCGTCAATAGATCAAGGAAAGCGGAGGAAGGCGCTTACCGCTTGGGCGAAATGTGTCCGGGACACATACGGCATCACAGCCCGATTCACCCACGTCGACAAGGATATGGCCGAGATCGGAATGCTGAAGGACGTATGGAACGCGAAGATCAGCCTGTGTTGGTGGCATCTCCGTCGTGCTGTGCGTACCCGGCTCGCATCTGCAAAACTATCCACCACCCCGTACGATCCGGGCCGGGCACATGAAGAATTCTCCTTCGTCGACATTGCTTTTGTTCCCCAGGCCCAGGCGGATGGAGGAGAGTACGAGGGAGGCACACATGATAACGTGACGCCCGTTGTACCGCCTACCCAGCAGTCCCGCACGATCACCGTGCCCAATGGGCTACGGATCACAATACCGGCTCGAGCACCTCCCGCCGACATTGGCGAGAGCGGCGCACCACCGTCACGGACACAGAGCGCCCCTCGACCACCTCTTGGCACCTCTCGACTGCCTCTTGCTGTCGTTGGCCAAAACGGTGTGGTCCTCCCGTTGTTGCCGTCACACATGGCGAGCGCGGATGTCGACGACGCAGCCGGTAGCCTGGAAAAGGAGAACGTGCCCGAGGAGGCTGCCGAGCCTGTGCGCAGTCGGGCTGGCCGTGTCTTGAAACCGACGCGGAACGTCGATGCCGCAGACCCGGTGATTCTCGCACAAAATCTTAAGGCTCGCACTGCCGGGCCCGCGGTACCCAAAACGAAGACGAAGGCAAGGCGGGACGTGGCTGGTGAAGTGTCGGGTGAGGAGGAGGAAGATGAGGAGGATAAGCCCGCGAGACGCACCTTCTGCCCCGCCGTCTATCGCGACCGCATTGTCGCAATGATGGAGAAGCATTTTTGTGCGCACCCGTTGCTTCCCGGATACGCGATGCCGACCGCTGAAGGAATCAAGCGCTGGGCTGTATCGCAGATATATCAGTTTTGCGTCGAGCACGGACTGCGCGAGGTGTGGGCGTACCTCTGGGAGAATTGGTACAGAAAATCGCGCTGGGAGCTGTGGGCGCGCTCTGTTAACCGGGAAATCCCCGTCATGAAGACCACGATGATGCTGGAAAGCCAGTAAGTCTCAGTATCACGCTCAGGAGCAGCGAACTCACTGTTTACATAGCTGGCGTCGTATCAAGCACGACTTCCTATGTCATTTCCACATGCCACGGTGCGATTTACTCGCCTGGATCATCGTCGTTAAGCTCGCGCCAAGCTACTATCGTAAACTGGACCGACTGCTTACCGAGACCGGGCGCTATCGCGAGCTGCCGTGTTGGCGAAAGGACTTCAAGCGCGTGTGGCGGAGGCTAGAACGGACACCTATCACGCTTCCAGTCAATCCCGCGTACCGTACAGATGCCAAAATGATGCTCTGTACCTGTCCACACCTGGCAACGAGCCGCTTCCTCATTTGCAAACACACGGTGCAGAGTGTCGGGCGTGTACCCCCCGTGTTCTTCCTGGAGGTCAAGCGGAGGCGTACGGCGCCTTTCTGGGTGCACCCGACGCTGCGACCACTCTCGGATAACGGAGACGTGCAAAACGGCGATGAGGCCTCGGTGGTGGATGATCCAGCTGTCCCGGGCACGACACCGGACTGGGAGGACGACGATGAGGACGACATTGTGGACACAGGCAGGCCAGAAGATGACCATCTCACCTTCGCGGAGTCGATGGATCACCACATCGACACGATCATCGAGTTTGCCACGGGCCTTAAATTCCAACGGCAATTCCGGGACCAGCGCATGCTGCAAGCCTTGGAACGAGATGGGGGAGGGTTTTTGCGACTGGCCACGGCGTGTTTGGGGAAGGAAAAGCGGCTGGCGTCGACACGAGGAGGAGTAACGCCTTCGACGTGGGACAGATCAACTGGCAGTGCCATGTTCTACCGCGCAAGGCCCGCATGTTCTGATGGAAGCACTTGATGGGCCGGTAGCGCCGCGGAATCGAACGCGGGAAATGGACTTGATTTACAGCAGAAAAATGTGTCGTATACACTGCAAATACGCTGTACTTTACTTGTGCACTGACCGTCAGTGTTATCTTATCTATTTGTAAGCATTCCCCTTTTGGGATGTCAGAGTGGGGGAGGCCAAGGGGGTTTATGCCGCTGACTCTGCCAACATCTGGATCTAAAGCAAACAAGTATATATGTAGTGACTGCAGTCACTGATACCTTGTCGGCCATCTGTGCTGCCCTGCACACAGGGGCCGTACCTGTTACGATGGCTAGGACCTGCTACTTCCATTCCAAACAGCCTGGAATTCCCTCTTTCAGAGTCGCCAAAGGTTCCCCACACCCGGAAAGGAGCCAACCTGTTGCTGCAGAATCAGCGCCCAGTATTGGGTTACTAGGTGCATGTACTATATTTATCTGGGCGGCGGCAAAGGGCTACTTGCCAAGCACTTGGGACGCATTAGGGATAGCAGAGAAGGAGTTTCTGAGTACAGGTGCTACTTTTGATCCCTTGTCAAATTTCTATGGACTTGAGGCGCCTTCTGAATACACCAGACCCACCGGAGCATGGGCAGGTAGATATATCTCCTCAGTTGACTCTCCTGGCTACTTTATTAGGCCATGGAAATACTGTAATGGCACCGCAGACAGTCCAAGCAGCTCTTGCAACATTGGCCTTACAGCTTGTCCAGCCAGCTCCTCCCCCTTCACCCAGCCATTCTCCCACACCTCCTGATGCCCCATTTCAGCACCCTCTGGCCACTGGTGTGGAGTATGATGTCCAAATCAGCAAAAAATTGACCGTCTCGGAGCTTTATAAATACTTGTTTGGCACTTCTGTAGAATATCCAGAATCAAGTCTCCAGGGAGTTGGCCACCTCTTCCCATGTGATCCAGAAGCTGTGCATAGTTGGCCCAATCCAGCTTTGAATTTTGTGTACTCTAAAGGCGAGCCCAGAGGCTATAGTAAACCCGGTGAAGAGGTGTATGTACCTAGGATACTAGATGCCACTGGCAAGGCTGTCCCATGTGTGGTGAAACACTCTACCTGTGTGCACTCTCCGTTCATATGATTATTATTATTTTTCAACTGTGTTCCGTTGCAGGCCAAGGCTCCAAAATCTGTCCTAATGTGGACTTCAACAGAGTCTCCCACCCCCATACAAGAGCCTCACAGGAAATTCTTCAAGAGCGCCTTCTGCATGACCATGAGGTTCGGATAGAGGGCACCTCTCCTTCCCGCGACATCTTCCAAAAGACAGCTGCCTTTTTCTCTGCCCTCAAGAAGTTGGGATGCATTGCACCTCTCCAAGAGGAAACTCTGTTCTATTCGGATGAAGAGGATGCCCAGAATGATTTGATTTCTTATAGAACTCAAAATCGCCGTGGATTTCTGCCTCCCGCCCTTACTTGTGATGGACGCCTGGAATTGGCATATGACTACCAGGGAAAGGCTTTTGTTGGGTAAGGGAGAGAAGTCCAAACAAATTCCTGCTAACCTGCTCTCAATCAGATGCGAACATTACTCAAAGACGGAAAACAAGGACCATTATCTCAATTATTCCATTTCCGATGGCTCTTACGATATTGAGTATCTCGAGGCTCTATTTCTGGATGATCAAGAGGAGATTGAGCGAATTGAAGGAGCAGCTATGGCTCTAGGTTATGGTCCTCTTGTGGAATGTTCGACCGTCTGCAATTTCTCGGTCCAAAGGACAGTTTGCCGTAAGCTAGCCAGCTGTCTGCCTCTGCACTTGGTTCTTAACATGTTTTATCCAGCCTTTGACCATCGTGATCCTCATGGTGAATTACTGCAACTCCAAATGGTACATCTTCCATGTTCTGTTGTATTCAAGATCTACGAGCCAGTAGAAGAATATCGGAAAGAGTGCCCATACATTATTGTTGTGGTCAAGGGAGTGCATAATCACCCTATACCATTACCAACAAAGACGCCACCAGGGGTACGAGCCAAGATTGCGGGACTCTTGTCAGAGTTCCAAGAAGATCTGGCAGATTTGACGCCACGGCGCTTTCTTCGTCATCCTCTTCTCAAGGCGTACCTTACTAGAAAGTATCCCCATCTCCTCAAGCCAATGCTAAGCGATCTCCACATTTCTTTGGCAAACCGTGCTGATTTAAAAGTCTTTATTGATGAAGTTAGGAGTGGGGCTTTTCCAAACGGTACTGGATGGAAAGGTGCCCCATTAATTATTTACAACTCCATCGTCGTCACTAAAATCAACTTCTCAAGGCGCCACGTACATGATGAACCAACACAGTATATCCCGTCCTTTGGCAGATCAGTATATTCGCACAATGGTAGACATTGATGCATCTGGCTTCGACATCCATGATGAAGACGAAGACAAGCCTTCTAGTGGTCCCTGCAGGTTGACATTTGTCTTATGCATGGCCAGGGATGGCAGTGAGAGATTGCTGAATGCCCAGTATGTTCAAAGCGACATTGGTTTCAAATGTGTGGTTGGGTTCTACGAGTTTGAAATGGCTGGATGGGATAGGGATGCCGCCACTTGTGAGTTCGGTTACTTTGAATTTATGCGGCTTGTTCCTTATTGCCCTTAGCTGTTGTTTTCTGTCGGGTATTTCTGAATCGCCAGACAGCTGTAGCCCATCTACGTATATTTCAAGCAATTCAAGACACTGTATATAACGACACTGGTCAGAACCTCCAATGGCATCACATTCACTCGGATGAGCCCGAGGATGACTACAGCGGAAAGATCCTTCAATGGGCAGGCGACCAACATGGGGGCCAGGCTAAGGGCAAGTTTTGTATCATTAGTAACGTGCCTCTCCTGATTGATTTCACCCCAAAGGTCTAGGACTGTACCTTCAGAGATTGGCCCAAGCATTCCCCAACACATACGATCTGTACGAAGTGCATCGGAAGTTGGCTGGTCTCAGCCCGCACGATCATCTTCACAGGTCATTTCGCCTCTGTGTAACCCATGTCTTTCGCAATATTCGGAAATGCAAAACTACAGACGCTGTGAAAGAACTGATGCGCAGCTTGGTATGCATCTTGCACAACGACTGGGATGGGACTATTGCCAAGATCCTAAGCTTGGGAGGCAAGGCAGCTCAAGGTCAGTTTCGCACTTTCTTTATTTTTATTCATGCTTACTTTGTGGCAGACTGGGTATATGATAAGCAGAGGTCGAAGTTCGCTTTCCAGGGCATGTGTTGGGCCAAGAGCTTTATGCCCAAAGATATATGGCAGGCGGGGGAAAGAACAAGTAATCTTATTGAAACTGTTCACGCGGATGTTAACAGAGAAGGGGTACAATGCACATTGGTTGGGGGAATCTTGAAGGGAGAGTTTTATGACACTATGCAGATGAAGACACTCCAGGTAAGCAACCGTCAGCTGCCAATTCATTTCTTACCCTTGAATTCAGGCTTTTGAAGTCTCGGGGATTCGCCCATCTTACCAGAGTGGTCATCCTGTTGAAAATACAGTCAAAAAACTGAAGAGAAAATGTGAGTGAGAGTTGAACCCCAGCAGGAAAAATGCTCACCTTTTCTGAAGTCAGCTCATATCATAAAGCTCTCTGTGCTGATGACCAGAAACTTGTCGAAGCAAATGCAAAGATCGAAGAGGCTGCCCAGAAAATCAAGAAAGCTAGAGGCAAAATTGTCGCCACACAAACAGCTTTGAGCAATCCTGCCGCCCATGCATCTACGTTCGAGAAGAGATCTGAAGCTGTTGAGAAGGCAAGGCAGGGGTTGGAGAAGGCACGGAACACCTATAGAAAAGAAGTTGAGGCCGCGAAGACCCTTGAGGCAACGGGAAAGGGCAGTAGACTTGTTGCTGTGGAGTATTCCCCCCTCGAGATGGGGCAATAAGATCAAGATATATTTCAAAGTACGTAAACATTCTGCAAGAATGGAAGAGTTTGTCAAGTAGATATGTGACCCATGTCAGACGTGTGGCCCTAATGCTCCACATCCTCACCCGTCATCCCTGCAAGCGTATCATTCCCCATATTCACCGGTGCCCCGTATGCAGAGAACTTCGTCACGCCCACACCTGTGCCTGCGTTTCGCGAACACTGCCGGCGAGCGGTCGGGCAGCAGCGCGAGGTCCATGTGGCTCTGCATGCCCTGTCCCTCTGCCATGCCAGCATCGCAACCATGCAGTGTACTGCCGTGCCAGCGGCTTAACACATGTTTCATCAACGAGTCGGCTTGGTAATATTCCAACACACTGGTTGAACATTTCAAAATTTTCACCTTCTTTTTCAGTGAAAAATGTCGTTTATTTTTCACACATTTTTCACTGAAAAAGCAGGTGAAATTTTCAAAACATTTTCATCACTTTCTTATTTTATTTCGAATTTTTCACCTTGAATCGAGAAAGTGCTGAAAATGTTTTAAAATTTTCACCTTCTTTTTCAGTGAAAAATGTCAGAAAAATAAACAACATTTTTCACTGAAAAAGAAGGTAAAAAATTGAAATGCTCAACCAGTGACAGTCACTGGATGCATGGAGGATAATGTCGTCTGGCCACGTTACGCGTTGGTGGTATTGAATCTTACGTCGCCACCCTAACAGGCGGAATTGAGTCTGTTTGATCACCGTTATCTATTGAAACGGCCTTCAGGGAATGACAACATATTGGAGGGCACCGTGAGGACCACGATTGAATTCCGAGGACTGCAGGCAACCAATACCTTTCCGGTGGCGGTTACGACGCTGTGGTGGTACGCTCCGAGGGAAGGAATTCCTGATGAGAGCTCCGAATATACAGGTCAAAACGACAACTTATCACCAAGTTGCCAGGACGTGCTTTTACTGAGAGGCTATATTCACGAGGTCACTGCTGTAGGTATTGTCAGCATCTAATGCAGTTGAGCTTTATTTAGTTCGCCTCACCGTTGGCGTCGAGAAAATGGCTTGTGCAGTGTCGGTAGCGGTGGTACCAGGATTTGATTGGGAAGGCAACCACAGCTAGTCAGCAGTCAAATCGGAGCGCTCTTCTTGGGGTATCTAACCAAACCCAGCCAGATGTCGAAATAGCTTGATCGACTCATAGTAGTGCAATTTGACAAGAGTGAACTAACATCGGTCCACAGAGCCGTCGTGCACGTCAGCGCAGGTACAAGTTCTGGATACCACAGCGCACGGATAGAACCCTTGCACGAGTGGACCAGACAGCGCGGCGAGATGGACAGTCGCCACTCTGGCGGGAGAGAAATATATTACTTGCGAAAGTGACCGTCAGGATGGTGCGCTGCTTATATAGTCGTGAGATTTGCAGCACGGGAGCTTGTCAAACCGGCTGGAGAAGCTCAAGATTCAGAGGAGCAGCACATTCAATATCGAATCTTAGGATGCATACCTTCAATTAGGGACCCCCAACCCTGGGGAATCCTACGAAGGCATCCAACAATTACCGATAAAAACTAAGGTGGCCGACTACCCAGTCACAGATAGTAACACATTGGATTTGGACGCATGAGAACGAGAAAAATATCGAGACATCAGATCTGCGTCAGAACATGAAGGATAAACATCGTAGAAATGGAATGGCGGAAGTGAGAAGACACGCACGTCAAGAGAGTCGTAGTATGGGTGAACATCCTGGATGACCTCGAACCGAAGACGACTCTTGTCCACCGAAAAATTATTACGACGCTTGATGAGTTCTGTCAATTCGTCCCGACGCTTTCTATCGACATCTGTCTCATGCACTCTGGACGGAGAGGTCTCCGCAATGGAATCATCGGGAGCGGGTACACAACGTGTCGCGAAAAAGAACTTGGTGTTGGTGTCAGGGTCTTCCTCCCAGCTGAAATTGAAAACTGAGAGGAGCAGTCGGTGAGCGGGGCGCGTCACCGGGTGTGGAACTGTTTTGCATACCTTTCAGCATGGGAGCTTTCTCGAGCTCCTCCTCGGGCAGCCTTGTCCTCCAGGTGTCGTACTCGCAGACATACATTTCGAAAGGCTGTGGGCCGTCGTCGCGGCAGATCTTTGCGAGGTCTGGACTAAGAGCCAATACGAGCTTTTGAAAGTAATCGTAGCCCATGGTGTAGCCGCTGAAGATAGCGTTGCGTGGTGGCAATGCCCAATACATGGTCGTGGTGGCAGAAGGGAATGATGATGTGATGCGCGGCGCAAGTCTTATATATGTCGACACGTGGTCCTTTCTCACACCCACCGGAAAAGCCGACCTTACAGGACTCGCGGTTGAGACGGACCGCAAATATCCCGACTTCAACGTCTGCCAATTCTTCGGTGCCGATGACAAGGACACACCCGGTGATGTTATCAGGGTGGTGTTCGAGATCGGCATGAAGACCGACCAACTTTCCAAGCTGGCGATTATTCGACAACTGAAGGAGTATTTGTTGACCGTCACCGACAAACGGTTCGACGAACTGCTGCTTGGCGTAGCTCAGCTCGGAAACGAGGTCTACCTTCTCAAGAACCACCGGAACACCACAACCTTCACACAACCGATTGCGCACGAGAGATGGATTTCGATGTTCGATCCTCGCTATGTGGCCTTTCTGAACCAAATTCGCGATTTAGGTTACTCAAACGATCACGACCTCTCGCAACGTATTAATGTATAGCAGTGTATCAACGCTCGTAGCGCACATATGTACAAACCGTACAATGATCCTTCATCTTGGTAGTGCATGACCATCCGAATGATCTCTGAGTGTCTTGTACAGCACTGAAAACGAAGTGTGCATCTCCTGCACAAGGCATCAATGCTCCGAGATATGCACTGACCGCAGACTGGACCTTGAAAGGAGTAGGGATCCCCACCGTAACCATATACGGTTACGGCCGTAGAATTTACGGTACCTTACGGTAGGCCAGCTGTGCCTAACCATAACCGTAACCATAAGTCGGATTCAGACGCCCTTACAGGACGGTACAGTAGTCTTTACGGCAACTTACGGCCAATACGGCCCATAGATGGTAATGGGAATTCACAAATTATCACTGTCTACGACATTTGGACTGCCTTGAGCGCATCCTCGAGGCTTGTACGCTTCAGACGAAGCTGATGCTTGACCAACATTAAAGTCCGGATGGTTTCGGGCTTGAGGCAAGCGTGCCGCAAAGAGATGGTGTCCCTACCACCTGAGAAGATGTGTTCCACTGCAACCGCAGATCCTGGAAGCGTCGTGAGTGATCCTCCCGGGCTAGATTTATGAGAGGCGTACCTGGAATTGACATAATGTCACACGCCAGCCGATACAGGCACATCTCGGAAGGCCAAAAAGCACAGCCACTGGTTCGGAAGGTCGGAAGACACAGGCACATCCGGATTCAGAGCTCTGAATCCCGCGGAGGAGATGTAGGCTCCGCTGGTCTGGAGCATCATCGGAGAAAAGGAAGGACTTTGCGACAAATCCAGTCAAACAGATCGACTGGCAGTGGGAGGCGTGGCAGGAGGAGTTGCCCTCGGCCGCTCGCAGCGTTGGAGCGCTCTACGAGGTGTTTGCAGAAGGGCAGGATTATCCGATGTTCGAGGATGCGCTGAAAAGGCACGAGCAGCTGGACGGGATGCTCGCTGCTTGGTCTGCTTGATGGTTGGGAGTTGAAGTTGAAATTTTTCTCGCTGGTCTGTACTATGTGTTGGAAGTCGAAGATTAGAGTCGAGACACGATTAGATTACAGGTCCGATGTATCACATGACCAATCACTTTCTTGTCTTTGTACTCGTCGCACACCGCTGCTTCACCCTCGGGATCCAATCTCCAACACTATGATGTTTCTGCAGTGTTGGCGTTCAAGGATGTGATCTTGTATAGTCCAGATATCTGAGGTTCAGAGATGTCAGTCAACCTTCTCCAGACTAAGCGAGGTTCGACATGTAATTTGCCTTTGAATCGGAGATTCTGGGTGCTGGGAGGACCCTTGCTTTGTGGCAATGTTGACTACTCTCCCGCTCAGGGAACTGTTGAACTACAGGTACGGTTGCGAACTTTGGATTTTTATGGTGGCTAGCCTTGAGACGACAGGTTAGTGAGACCCCCGAGCCCTGAGCCCTGAGCCAGCCCCCCAGCCCCAGCCAGCCCAAGCCAGCCATAAGGCCACAAGTTCAAATATTTCCCTCTCGAGTTCCCTCAGTAGGCGAGAGTATTGTCCATGGCACCTAAGGAGACACCTATTTCATTACGTAAACCCCCTCTTAGGGGGGTTCTTTTGTAGTACCGAAACCTACCTAAGAGGTCCCAGGCTCCGTGGTGCCTTGAGTAATATTACTAATATAGAAGCCTTCCGCTTTTGGCGGCAAATGTTCGTAGCCTCCTAGTGGCAAACCTTGGGTCCATTCTGCCATATTCCAGCACTCCCAAGCAAGCAAGTCTCAGATGCAATGACCATTATGTCTTTGGTAAATTTTGGTCCTCCTTGAACACCATTAGCTTCCAAATAGACCTGCATGGTGGCTTGCATGGTGGCCTCTGTTTTTTGCTTCATTTTGTATAAACCACCCATTTTGTGCATCACATGGGAGTAGAGTCTTACATGCCCATGCCTACATGTCAAATTTTATGATTTACGAGTGACTATGTTGTAGGAATTCGGCCCGATGCACAGTGACCCTCTGCAAATGGGCAGAGGTCTCGGTATAATTCGTACGGTACTTATACATAAAAGGGAGTCATAATGACGAAAGTAAACATGTGGAAGAACAGCGCACGTAAGAGTAAATATGAGTCCGTTGAGTCCATATGACGATATCCACGGCAATGCGCAGCATTGCGGTGAGTAACCCAGGAGAGGTGCACAGCACGTCTGCATGGATGGCGGCAGTGCGTTGGTGATTTCGGTTGTCTGTCCAACATATGTGTGAAATGAGATTCAACAGCGCCTCTTTTGGTGCCTGCTTTCGGCCAAGCTTGGCTTCCAGAAAGCTCCAAAACTCCAAGATAAATATTCTCAAGTGCTGATATGCTCTGAAAGGGACCCCAAGCAGTATTTTGTGGCTGCTGGATTCAAAAGCAAAACAGTGATAGATCCCCCTCGGAGCTCTCTACAGACCAAATCTTCCACCCAAATGCTGACTGCATTGACTGCAACAACAACAGTGATGTAAGTCTCAGTTGTCAGTAATGTTCATGCCATCGTAGAGTGGATTGACACCAAAGTACAGTGTTGTAATATTTTCTCGGTGCCCTCTGCTGAACCAAATGTTCCAATTATATGTCTTTGAAATTCAACTGTAAAATATTGTGCTCCCCAATCCTCATTTAGACCCAACCCTCAGACCTGCCTGACAGCTGCTGCAGAACTTCTGCAAGACTTTGTTGCACACCAGGGGCCTTTCGGAGGGCTGCAAGGCCATGCACTTTACCTCGCCTCACCTTGTTGGGCACTAGAGATGTTAAATTATATGATGAGAGTGATTTCAATCTTTGTAGGACATCGAGGGCTATAATTCCGAGTTATAGATAGGTTTTCTCATCAAAGTGTTTGCAATTTTGGTGGGCACCTGAAGTTGTGTAGGCCTCCTTCCAGGTCAGGATACTGTATTTGGAGACCCAGGAAACCACAATGTAGCCAGTAACAACTGTAGTAATTTGAAATAGACAGTTCCTCTTCGTGGGGCAGCTCCTGTGCTGGTATGGATGGCGTGTTCCCCTCATCTCATGCCCAAGGCGCTCAGGAATGGCGGCGGACGCGCGGAGCCCGTCGACTCTGACGACCGTCACAAAGCGCGCTGCAGAAACAAGTCCCGTGCACGTGTTTTCGTCGGGTCATCCAGAAGAAAAGTCCAATACCAGCGTGAGCACTGGCTCGGACGCATCGCCCCTATCCGGGCATTTGTCCTTGTCCCCGCCCCCGGAGTGCCGCGTTGCATCCACGAAGTTCCCTCTCCCTCCCTCGTCCTCTCCCCCTCCAGCCCACATCCAGGGCTCGATCCCAACTTCAACTTGGACTCGGGACTCTTCACCGCAGAGTACCCCCAGAACACCACCGTGCACTACAAAGGCTCCATCTCGCTCGTCGACGAGGACACCGCGATCACGGGCTTCGAGGCGTGGTGCACGGCGGAGAAGCGCCGCCAGCTGGACCCCACCATGTCAGCGCCTCGCTTGAGGTACTCATCTGCTCCCTCTCGCTCCCTCCATCCTCGCTGATCAATCCCTCCACATCCAGACCCCTGCACCCGCGCTTGACCCCAACCCCAGCGCGCTCGCAGCCTGGTGCACTGCTGCCCAAGAGCGCCACCTGGTTCTCCTACGCCAGTGGGCCGCCATGCTGGAGCAGATCGCGCGCCTCGAGGGTGAGGGATACCACGATGACGACGATGGCGATGGGTAGCTCGGCACTGTACCCCCGAAGCGCGACTCTTTAAATCCACAGATGCGTTGTACATTTGCCTCGGTGGATTGGACGTGATTCACCCTTCTCGTGGGCACGACCTCCTGGGTGCCTCCCCGGAGTTGGAATGCCATATTGTTTAATTATTTGCATTCTGATTCCATCAATAGGGGTGCTCAATTATTCAGCCCATCTGCCCATCTAATATTTCCCATCTCGAAATAATATATATATTTTAAACTCCGACTGAAAGCATTGCCACCTCGTCGCCCGCATCGTCCAGGTGATAACCCAGAAGATCAAGGTCACCTTCGTCATCTTCCAGTACAGCGGAGGCCGCGAGAGCTATCTCTGCAAGCTGGAGGAAGTCGGCTTGGGTCTGCGCCTTGGTAGTACGAGGCATCGTGTGTTATCGATTCGTATCACGCGATCGTGAATCCCGGCCCGTGATCGGAGTTTAAAATATATATATTATTTCGAGATGGGAAATATTAGATGGGCAGATGGGCCGAATAATTGAGCACCCCTAATAACCGCAGGTATCTTACGATTTTCTGACAATAGCTGGGACCCTCGGAAAAAGTGCTTTTCACAACAACACGAACAGTCCGACCAGGAAGCGTCGGAAGCGCTCTCAATCCTGACCCATCATGCGGTTCAGATAAGTGAAATTGGGCTCATGGTCATGGAGGCTTACGATGTCTGGGGAAAGTCAGTGCCGTCGTAGGCTTACCCATGAAACCAGCTACAAAAACACATGTACTGAACCTTTTTCGGGACGGAAAAGCGGCTCGCGCATTTGGAAGACGAGACATAGTTTAGGAATTTGGACCAGGCTGTGCAAAGCGCCGGATACAAATGACCGGGAGGGGCGGTCATACAAGAAAGCAAGGTTATCAGGTGGAAACAGCACGCGCTTGGCCTACAAATTTGGTGAGTTGACGTGCCGAAATGAAATCGAGAGTCGCTGTATCAAGTCGCCGTTCATGGGCCCGAATGGCGGCATATGTGGAAACCAATTTTCCAACCTGTTCCCATTCATCCTTGTCGATTGATCCATAAATCCTTGATAGTGAAGGAAAGATGGAGGAGAGCAGGTCTGCGACCTGAACGGACGAGTTTAGTGGTGAGCGCTGAGCATGCAAAAACGCGAAGGCGCTCTGAATGACCCGTGGAGTTCCAGCGGGATGGTCCATTTCAACATCGGAGGCATCGATAGTGAGCGAGAGATGCTGATGTAAGCCCCCGTCATCGAATCACACCCTGGGTCTCAGGGATATCCATATCCCAACCCATCCTCGTGCCGAGTTGAACTGAAGGCTGTCTACCAAATCGATGCAAGACCCACGTCCGAGTTCGTCTCACAACGATTCAGACAAACTGCATGCACTGACATTGAAAGCTGCGCATATATTGAAGTTTCAACCTAGACGCGTAGCCTCCGGCTCGATGGCGGACGATTACCCTAACCCACTAACCCCAGAAATTATTGAGCTGCAGGGAATGCCCGTTCGACTCGTGCTCGAGCCATATCCCCATCTGTAATTCTTTTTTCTCGCTCTCTCCCTGACTCTTTCTTTCTCCATGCAGTTTTTGTGAGCCCTGCCACCCGTACTAGGACTGGATTTCTCTGCTTCGACGCGACGCGTTTCGGTATCGTCATTCTAGGACTTTACAAAAGCTGATTCAAGCGTTGGACTACGGATAATATAATCTTGCAACAACTCCTTCACTCGGATGTACCACCGCGACCGCGCTACTCGATTCCACCAATCACCTCCTCAGTATGCTCCCACAGCGTCCGCTGCACCTCCTCCGTCGCCGGCAGGTCCATCCCGATGTCGTCTCCGTCCTGCCCCGTACGCGACGCGCCGGCCGGGGCTTTAAGGAGCGCGTAGAGCTGGTGTTCGCCGCACACTTCGATGGACTTGGCGGTGGCGAGGATGTCGGGGGTGAGGGGGGCGTTCTTCAGGAGCGGTGTGTCCACCAGCCCCGGATGCGCGTGGATGAATGTGATGCCGGGGTTCCGCGCGGCGTAGTCCTTGTACCAGGTGGGTCAGTTAACCGTTACATAACCTCCTCAGTGAGCACGCAACACACCTTGAACATGAGATCAATGTACGTTGACGCCTGGCTCCCGGCCGTTCTGAACCCAGCAAAGTCGCGCACGGGCTTCAACGCCTTCTTCAGCCCCAGGTCGCTCAAATCGATCTCTTTCCCTTGTCCAGCGCTGAAGACAGCCATGACGCGCGCGTCCTCGCCCGCCGCTTGCGCCGCGCGTATGGTGGGGAGAAGCCCCTCGACGAGCGCCCACCGCGCGTAGTACCACAGCGCCGTCGACACCTCCAGCCCCTCGCTCGTGATCTTGCTCTCGAAGTTAATCGTGCCCGCGGTCGTGACCAGCAGGTTGATGCGCGGGAAGCGCGCGCCCAGCGAAGCGGCCATGCGCTTGACGCTCGCGATGCTGGTGAGGTCGCACGGCACGAAGTCGCGCGTCGCGTCCGCGCCGGCGGGGGCGGGCGGAAGGCCCGCGAGGATGGCGGTGGCGGCGGCGCTGCTGCGGCCCACGATGACGATGTGCGCGTTGCCCTTGGTGTGCCGCGCGAAGGCCTCCGCGATGCCTTGCCCGATGCCGGAGGTGCCGCCGACGAAGATGCCGACGGGGTGTAGGCTGGCGCCCAGGCGGTGTTGAATTTGCGGACGGTAGAGAGGTCAGGCATGGTAGGATGGAGAAGCGCTTTCCAATGGCGCCTTTATAACCCGGCGGTAAGGATCCTGCGTTGTCATCAATAATGACACTGGCTGACAAACACATATCCATGTCGACATGGATAGAACTCAGCTGAATCATCGACTCGATGATTCAGCTGAGGTCTCCGGATGCCGACATCTTAGGCTCTAGACGTGCCACTAGCTGGCGGTTTTAACGGTGTGTCGATGGGGAGTATACATAGTATCGGTCCAAGGAGGAGTTGAATGATAGCCTAAGGAAACGCACCGGAGGTATCCACAAAACCGCAGAGAGCAACTCGCAAAAGCCGATTGCATTGAGAAAATTCAGTCCGCCGTCCTTGTGGTGATTAAAGAAGCCTTACATGAAGTTTTGACGCGCCAGAGGCCGCAACTCGTTTCAGCATTGACGAAGCAAATCCCAGAGCGCGTTAAAATGCGGCGAGAACTCGAAGTGTAGTCCAGGGGAAGCAGAGAAATAATGTATAGGCGAGCACTGGAAGTGGGCGGGGATTGGTTCTGGGCGCAGGACTAGAGAGGACGTGGAAGAGCTTATAAAAGACAAGAAAGAAACACGCACTCAGGGAAAGTATCCACCGCGTAAACGCGCTGATATCCCTGGAGGGAGGATGGTGAGATCAAAACTCGAAAATCAAGACCGGTCGAAGACGATGACGCCCGTATGGTGCGAATGGTTCCGGGAGGACCTGGTAGAATTGGGGGAAAAGACGAATCAGAAGGGCAACAAGGATATTATCTACGCAAGCACACATCGAGCCGCGATACTGAGCATCCAGGAGTCCCGGACAAGGGTGCCCAATCAGCGGATAAATGAGGACGCATCTCGGCGGGCGCGACTGGGGGTCGTAATGTGCACGCCAGAATGAACGCGCAACGCTCGGAGCAACGAAAAAATCATGAGCGAAATCCCTAAAACCGGGAAACAGCAATCAGAATGGCCTCAGCAACCAGAAACTCATGCACGCACGTACCACGGAGAAGACCCGTATGGCCGTCTTCAACTTGCCAAGAATGTGCAACGCCAACCTTGAAACAAGACCAATTCGCGAACAATTCACCGCAAGTGAAGAGGGAAAAAAAAAGCTGGAATCACGAACAGTTCAAGGAAAACATACACGCAGAGGGGAGGGGATGAGGATAGGGGCAGATCACCCCGGAGTCACGCGACTAATCGCGGATAAACCGCGCCTCGAGTCGGCGCGAAGGAGCTCGCTGTAAATGAATGTAAGGAGTTCAAGCAATACGCGGCAAGTGCGCTACCAGGCGTCAAATACGCGTGCAAAACTAAATCGGCGACAGCACCGGCGGCGGCGTTGAGGGGTACTGAACTGGATCCACGCTGTTGCTTCTTGCACCGGAGGAGCAAGGTACGTATAAAACTCGAAGACGCGTCGACGCCGGTGGTCGCAACCTCTGGAAACGCACGGCCCCCGTCACACAACGCGTATGCGCGGGAGATTCAGAGACTAGTGCGCGGCGCGGAACGGGGTGGGCCAAGCTGCGGAATGTCGAAAGGATACAAATCAGGGGCTGCTAAGGAAACTCTATGGGCCGCGGCAAGACAAACAAACCTAAAACGCGTGGGAAACTTGGATACAGGGACGAATCAGAGTCAGTTAATATTTGAAGCCAAAGGATCACGCACCAGGACCACGGCTTATAAATACAAAATCCTCGAGTATGCAATACACACGGCCGCACAATGGACAGCATTCTAAGATGCATTGAAATCCCATTGAAACAATAGGGAAACGGCAGACTGAGAATTGCCAAAGATATAGGCGAAAAGTTTGCACGCCCCAAAAAATGTGATGGAGATAGCACCAGCGGCGTGTTGCACAAGATAGAGATGCCGGAGAAGAGAACGTCTCGTCGATGTAATCGCCCGCGCATAAAGTGCGGAGACGGGTCGCAGTGGATGGAAAACAAGCCGCTGATCGAAGAGTTAGTGGACGCAGACCCAGATAACGGGAGAAACGGACGGACGGGTTGATGCTGACCTAACCCAACAGTGACGGAGAGTGTCTGCAATGGTGCGTTGTGAAGTGCCGTCATGAAATTCATAGCGAATTTGTGATTGTCCGCATGCAGGTCCAGGCTGCAGAGGGCTGAGAAAGGAGGACCAGAGAAGGGAGGATCCGCACGAGGAAATGGGTCTTCCGGGATGGATCAAACCGTTAGGGTTTCCAGGTGGTGGAGACCGGAGATATGACGGCAGGCTTCTTCGTTCACAGCAAGAACGTTGAGTGTACGCAGCTGCGTTAACTGCATGACAAAGGAAGAAACCCATTATGTAGATTCATCATCCCACGGCCCATTTGTGCTGACATGCCTCAAAGACAGACATTTGGACGCGAGCAACGGCAAGGCCGAGAAGCGCCAGAACGGCTCCGTATGTTCGATGTAAATCCTTGTAATATGTGGTCCAACCAGGAATGCGAGATAGCGAAACACTGCCGAATCTGACTGGCAGGTTAGATTCCGGACATTAGACAGCAGGAACCCAGGCGATGGGTCAAGTTCATCTGGCACAACCCATGTGTCATCGAATTGCTTGATGCACTTTGAGTATGTCAACACTCTGTCCCAGTCCTCGACTTTGAGTGGCGATCGAATTTTCTGGTGAATTACATTCTTGGGGGCGTTCAATGCGCAAGTAAGTGGACCGACTCACAAAGGACCCCTCAGAAATCTCCCACTTATGAGAAGGAAGGCATTTCAACAGTGGCATGACGCCATATTGGCTTTCCCAGAGTAAAGTCACCGCGGGATCGGCGAATTTGTGACAGGTTAGGGCAAGCCGATATAAAGACGCTGCTGTACTGACAGGAGGGCGGTTGGGAGCCAGCCTGATGGACTCCAGCTGCTCGAATATCATCCTGGTAAGTTCAAGCGCATCCCAACACCTATGCATCGCAAAAAGAAGCGACGCGTCGCTCGAGGTAGAAGTAAGAAAAAGACGGAAGCAAAATCACGTCAGTGACGTGCAGTCACGGCGCCCAATGATGCACTGATCTCCCATCATTTTGGACTCTGACCGCCACGAGCGCCGCCCGTTTCACCTTCTCTCTTCCAACTAGGAGCGGGCCATGGTGGACAACAAATACATCGGCCTCGCTACCTTCCAGGTAATTGACGCCTCCCCGTTCTTAGGCTTTCTCTTCTACTGCTTCACCGTCCTCATCTTCTCCCTCATAATGGCCTACGGCGTCGCCCCGCGACACGGGCGCACCAACCCCCTCGTGTACATCTCCATCGCCTCCCTCGTCGGCGGCGTCTCCGTCATGTTTGTCAAGGGCTTCAGCGTCGCGCTCAAGCTCACGTTTTACGGCGAGAACCAGTTCGTCTACCCCTCGACGTACCTGTTCGTCGTCATCGCGGGCGTGTCCATCGTGGTGCAGCTGAACTATGCGAATAAAGCGTTGGACCTGTTTAGTGTTAATCTGTACGTCCTGTCCTGTCCTTCTCTCCCCCTCTCCTCGTTATTCAATTTCCTTTCGATGTACCTTTTGACGACAAGCTGACTGACGATTCAGACCACTTGCAGTATTTAGCCTAATCCGCACAATTCGGGCCAAATTAATAAAAGAGGTTTTCCTGATGCAGCCAGCCCCCCACTTCCGGAATTCGGAATAAGTGATAAATAATACAGGGCTGTACTGCACATGAGGTGATATAAGATGTCTTGAGCATCCAAATGATAGTGCCGAACATATGATCACACTGGTGCCCCGATACATTATTTACAATGGAACTGCAATGAGATGACTCAATTGACTGCCCGGGCAGTGGTGGACTTCGACCAATTTCCATCGCGCCGCGGCTAGAACATCATAAAATCCTTCCAGGGTACGCTCCACTCCACCAAGCAGAACATGCATCTGGAGAATTCATTTAATGTATCAATGCAAACGTAAAACACTCACATTGAGATCGTAAAGGTAAAGGTCAGCTGTCGCCGCTCCCCAATTAGGCAATAAGGGAGGTGCGGCGGTTGGCCGGGCTGCACCAGGTATCTCTTGGGCCCTAGAACTTTCGAATTCCTCACTGGAAGCGAACGACTGAATTTTCTCAATGACGACAAGTGTAGTGGTTGGCAGCGCGACGTCGCGAAGATGTTTGAGGATGGTCCCAACCTGCGCATCCGGCCAGTCATGGAGGATGTATCTCAGAAGGAAAAGCGCCGCATTCTTCACGGGCTGGGGCATAAAGAAGTCGTGTACTTTTGAAAAATTTCAGATGGCCATGGAACCTCTGTGGAAAATAGACAGACCGTGAAATTCAACCATTTGACTATCAATCTGCGCAGGGAAATGTTCCTTCCAATACTGCAATTGGCGTCAAAATACGCCGTAGGTTGTGAGTCTATGGACTTACGGCTTTGGATAACTCGATGGCAGGGCCAAGATCCTGGTTTACTACGGGCAGTCCTGGATATTTTTCGCAATCAACAGGGAGGAGTGTCCAATGCCTCCACCAACATCCACAAGGACTCCTCCTCTACGAAGCAGGCTCCAATCGAAACCTAATCACGGGATATCAAACCAAACTCTCCGGTGAGCCAATGGGACGCGCCTTGAAAGATTAACTCAGGAGGCTCGGTTGCTGCAGTGCCTTGCATCGCAACGGCGAACCGGCTAAGATTATAGCGATTTTCAGGTCGCTGCATCCATGTGAACAATGGCTCGTCTGTTGCGCATGCGAGGTTGTATGGAAGCCGTTTCTCACTTGGATTCAACAGTGAATCTGTGAGGTATACCCCGCTCTTTCCGCAAAGACCGGCACTAATCAAATGTGAAGTCGACTAAGAATGCCGTGGATCGAAAGAAAACTTACGTATGTTCGACTAGCGCTGCGACTCCTGAGGAACCCATCAACCTATCTTCTCGACTTCGGGAGTCAAAACATTGCAGGGAAGGTTGGACAACTCATACTTTGAGAAAAGGACGCTGGAAGGTTTCCCCTTGTCCAGCGTGGAGGATATTCGGTTGTTGGCGAAGACACCCGGGGATACTTCCCTGAAAATGTGGTGTGTTGCGAGGAGTCGAAGAATTCGGGCTTTAATGAGAGTAATTTCAAAGTGAAGAAGGCATACAGTATTCGGGATGCTCACCGATTAAGCCTGGGTCGGTGTGGCTTGCTGCCGCTATTTCTTTCGCATCGACGCCCTGGGCATAAATTTTGAGGCATCCCACGAACATGTTCGAGTGACCCTACCTTCGGTTCAGCCTCGCGCAGGATCTCCACAACATTGAGCTCCGATGCCGCGAGGAGGCAAGATGAGAGGAGAAACTGGGGTTCATTCAGGAGCAAGTGCGGATAGCGGCCTTCGGACTCACCGCGTGAGAGGTATTCACTACTGTTCTCATTGGATCGCATACAGTTGCGCTGATCTGTGCTGCGGCAGCCATGAGATTCTTGACCGCCGCAGAAACCTCAGTATCTTGTCTGAGAGTCTCGGCTGGATCTTGTGGGTGGAATGGCTCATCCAGGGACGGGAGAGGCATCCCTACTTGCCCATACACACGTCCATTGTGTTAACTGCATCAGTGATTATATTTGCAAGACGTCGGAGAGTGAGGATCGATTCCATGGTATGAAGAGAGGTGCCTGGGGTCAAAGAGGGCGGGATACTTATTATATGGAGCGCAAAAATAAAGCTATTCATTTTCCCATGAAGAGACAGACACTCATGAGACAGTTCAAACCGTGATGCTAGCCCCGACAGATTGTGATTGGATCTAGTTCGGAAGCAAAGATTTGGCCGCGAACTGCTGGCGAGGAACCAGGAAATCAGTATCAGTTGTGGGTCCATGACATGACACGCACCGCACGCTTGGCGTATGGGAAGTCAGTATCAGTTGTGGTCCATGACATGACATGCACCACATGCTCAGCGGGAAATCAGTATCAGTTTTGTGTCCATGACATGACATGCACGCTCGGCGTATGGGAAGTCAGTATCAGTTGTGGGTCCATGACATGACATGCACCACATGCTCAGCGGGAAATCAGTATCAGTTTTGGGTCCATGATATGACACGCACCGCACACTCGGCGTATGGGAAGTCAGTATCAGTGGTGGGTCCATGACATGACATGCACCGCATGCTCAGCAGGAAATCAGTATCAGTTGTGGGTCCATGACATGACACGCACCGCACACTTGGCGTATGGGAAGTCAGTATCAGTTGTGGGTCCATGACATGACATGCACCACATGTTCAGCGGGAAATCAGTATCAGTTTTGGGTCTATGACATGACACGCACCGCACGCTCGGTGTATGGGAAGTCAGTATCAGTGGTGGGTCCATGACATGACATGCACCGCATGCTCAGCAGGAAATCAGTATCAGTTGTGGGTCCATGTCATGACACACACCGCATGCTCGGCGTATGGGAAGTCAGTATCAGTGGTGGGTCCATGACATGACACGCGCCGCATGCTCGGCAGGAAATCAGCTGTGGGTCCATGACATAACAGGCACCGCATGCTCGACGCCTTTCTTTGCTTCTTTGGAGAAGCCGATTTAGGCAAGGGGGTTCGACGATAAGAATAGCCGAAATCGGCTAGGGGGTGGGTCTGGCCAGAGGCCTGAAAAAAAAATTGTATGTCATTTGTCAGTGGCTTCTTGCGGGATCCTGCAGAGGACTGGTGCATCTAGCAAGGCACTAGAGGTTGATTTGAGGGTCATTGACAGGTTATGGGGCATATGTGTGCCTATTGGCACGACATGAATCCTCGCCTCAGAGTGCCGGCCAACCAATAGTTTCGGCAGATGTCGAATAAATAACATGTGCAAAGCATGATTCAACTTGTTCATACTTTCGGTTCTTGTGGCATGGAATGTAAAGAAACCACAAAAATATTTATAAAAATATTTTTTCCCAGGACTTTATCGCCCCTAGGTGCCTTGGGTAATTTTCAGACATACATATAAGAAATAAGGGCTCCCTGCACTGGGGGCACTCCTCGGACACAAAGCAAAGGGTAATTCACTATTTTGTGTTTGTGAAGTATTCAATGGATCCAGAACTGTTATTTAGATGTTTTATGGGGTCACTTACAAGGTATGGCGTCGTAGGCAGCAATTTTTTGGGACACGGGCTTTGCCGGACCGAACACGTGATCACACGTGAGGGGGGTCTGAAAAAAATTATTGTAGGTGATATCATATTTTCGCATTTTTGGACCCCCTTGAGTTTCTTGTTCTCCTTGTTCGTTTGGAAACGGTCGTCACCACTAACCGTTTAAACTTCGACTGATCTCCGGGGTTGGACGCCGAAATGATGCCTAGGACAGGTCGATATATTCGTCGCTCGATTGAAAGCAAACTGCATCGTGAGGGAACCCACTTGCACTGAATCTTCAATATTCGAAATGGCCAGCCCACTAGCTCATACGGTCGGCATATGGCTGATTGCCATCTTTTTGCAAGCCATGTGTGTGTTGTAAATTATTCCAAACAGCCCTCACTGACATACTCATTCAGGTTGCACGGGATGGGACTCCTACAGACTTTTCTGTACGCTGTTCGCAAGGGCTGGGCTAGACGCAGGCTGACTCCACGGCGACAGTTACTTTGTCTGGTACCACAAGGATAATTGGACCATCAAGGGAACAGTATGTCGCAGTTTGTCCTAGAATATACCCTGTAATGTGGATTGCCAGGTCATCGTCATGATGTTTGTCCCATCTAGTATGCATCCGTAGGCACGAATTGATAGTGCTTGCTAGTGTCATCGAGTCAGTTCAGATGGGTGCAGCGTTCAGTAATGTCTATACCTGGTTGATCGACGGGTTTGGTGATTTCGAGAACCTGGGCATAATTCACTGGTGCGGTGACGATGCATCCTCGGTGGTGAACATCTCATAATGTATATTACAGGCAGGATATGGTTCAATTGACTGCACTGGTGATAGTTCTCAACATCATAATTCAAATTCGCTGATCAACTGCATCGATACAGTATCTGTCGACGTTTGTGGCCCAAGCGTGAGTTATGCATGCGTTCATAAAGCTTGCATGTACCCTCATTGCGTCTAGGCATTTTACAAGATGCATTTATCAATGTGAGCCAGTCGCACAGCACAAAGTCAGACGAAATTGACCCTCGATGCAAGTGCAAAGGGAATATGTTGTCCTGCCTGCACTTATATTGCTGTTATCTCTTACTGCGCTGGGTAAGCAACCCATCAAAGCGTCAGAAGCATTCACCTTGACCCGATCCGGATTCCATGACAGGTGGTGGAATAGGTACGCTTTATTTGAGTGCAGTGGCTAAAGCTGACTTTGAACAGGCCAAGTTATACTTGTGTTCGCTGATTCAATTCCGTGATTGTTCGCTATTTGCTAAATTATCGCCTTCAGTATTCGCGTAGGGGAATATAGCAAGCTCGGTCAAACAAGCGTGCATCATTCCCGTTCCTAAAGGTTTCTTTGCACGCTCAATGTTCCCCACCAGGCGACCACCAACCTTCAAGCGGCGTTTGCCCTAGCATCGGATACGCTGATCACCTTCGGACTCTGTTGGCGATTGAACAAAAGTCGGACCGGAATTCAGTCGTATGTTTCTATTCTTAAGCAGGGCACGACACTGATCAATTAATTAAATGCATGAACAGAACCAACAATGTGCTCAACTTCCTCATAATGACAGCGATCAATCGCGGGGTCTTCACCATGTTCTTTGCCGCTCTGAACGTGATCTTGGTACATACATTATCAGTGTCGAAGCAACGTATCTCATGCATATTTTCCTAGTTTGTGAGCCAGCCGGGGACATTCTATTTCATGCTCGCGCTCCTACTCAGTGACAAATGTATGCCCCTGCACCTCTGCCACTCTGCACGTTTGCTTGGCTGACAGTCGATATCTAGTCTATATGAACAGCATGCTTGCGATGTAAACCACAACCCTTCGATCCACCCCCATTCTGACCCTCCCCGCCTGTCAGGCTCAACACGCGCCAGCAAGCCATCAGGATGCACAGGAGCACAGTTGTGGAGCAAATTTCCATGCCCATCTTTGCGTCCAATGCCCAAAGTGTTCAGGACAGCATCATTGTTCAGAGTGGCACTGCGACTGAGGGTGAAGCACGCCTCGAAAACCTGTAAGTTTTGATTGGTAACATCAAGCGATGCACCTTCCTGACTTTATGTTCAGAACTATTACTAACCGAAAATTCGCAATTTAAGGAGCATATTCAATGTCTTGAGTTGCAACGCGGGTGGTCTGGGACTCTTCTGTTGAACTTATTGATCCATATATGTAAGTAGGTGCGTCAGGAACACCCTTGGTGAATATTGTGCCCCACGTAGTCGATGTAGTGGGGTTGTTACGCCCCAAATCATAGTTTTGAAACCACGATGGACTTGGCTACTCTGTAATGCGTAAAAATATTACAGAGGCAGCCAGCGGGTCTATGGTATTATTGTTTACCTTGGATACATTCTGAATCCACCTCTGTCTAAATACAAGACCGAGGTATGGCCGAAGCCAACCACTGCGGATCGTTTAGTGGTCGATCTTTGAAGTCTTGATGCTTCGTTCCGTCCATCATCGGACAATCGTCCATGCTTGCACTTGTCTTGCATGCAAATTCTCCACCGAAAACTTGGTCTCATTCCATCCATCTCTCTACTATGCATGCTTCCGCATGCCCCTCCTTCTCCTCTTCTTTTGTGGCGCAGGACATCTACCCTCCACCATAAGGCTCCAACCATTAGGGGCTGTCAGAGTAGAGGTTTTCGAGTGGTTCTCTGGGTCGGTTCTGTAGACGATTCTGAATTTATTAAAATGTGAAAAGTCAACGAAAACCGAAACCGTGAACTGCCTCGAGTTGCAGAACCTCCTCAGAACTTTCTCTGGAGGAACCGCTTCTCAAAACTGGGGTGGTGAAATCAGAAGTGGGTTCTCTGACGATTCTGATGCAAAACCGTTTCCAGAACCGTCTGCAGAACCGACCCCCAGAACCACCCGAAAACCTCTATCTGACTGCCCCTATTTCGTTTCCGTTTGTGAAACCAGACAAAACAACCAGAAATGGTGACAGAACAGTTTTAAACCGTTTAAAACAGTTTTCGAATGGTATTTTCCAGGGGGTAAATTTCTACGAAATTCCCAAAGATTCCTGTACAGGAATTGACTGGTTTTTGACTCCCAATGATGTATATACGTGTCGCCTATGCTTCCTACGTAGTTTTGAAAAACCTGAACCAGAACGGCCTGCATTGGAGGTCCACTGAGCATGTCGTGTCCAAGTTAGGGGGTCAAGATATTTCGGCGCGGCAGTGGCGCAGCGTGGCGCGGCATAAGTCCGAACTTTCCCCGGATTCCCACACGACTACAGAAAGACATGGAAATTTGCCAGAGTGTGTCCACGCCTTGATATGGGTACTTAGTCCACAATAATTATGAACTAAGTGCGAAGTATATTGGTTTAAATTGTAGCATCTCTGTGTTCAACCCTGCTGGCATAGTTGAAGGTTGAACTACGAGACATTCTGTCTTGGTTTTACGCATTTTGAACGATCTTTGAAGTCTTCATCATTGTACTAACGCTGCGCCGGTAGCACGCCACTGCCGCATCACTGCTGTGTCACTGTGCATCACTGCCGTGTAACTGCGCGCCACTGCCGCATCACCTCTGCAGCTCCTGAACTTGGCCTTCAGCCTTCCTGAAGCAAGAATAATGTAGATTGTATTGTGTTCATGTAAAGGTGTTACTCTCCGAAATGTAGGCTGGAACGAAATCTATGGGTTCAAGTCAGTATATGGACTGTATTTTGAAGTCGAGACTTAACTGATAGTTTAATAAAGGATTACCTCATCTTGAATACGATTGAATGGTTTGTCAGCTATCTCAAGTGCCACTTGAGCTCCTAAAACAACAACTGGAGGAAGGCTTACTGAGCAAGGGCAAGAAAATTTGGGAATGGGCTAGTGGGACATACCTTGAGTAACCTCACACCTGGAGACCTATGGATGCAATGAGCATTAAATTTAAAGAGACATTAGATGTGAGACGAAATCTCACCAGTTCAAGTTAGTAGATACACTTGCTTCAAATCAACAAGAGAAGTATCAAAGGATGCTGAACAAAAACATGATTGACTCACACTATGAGCTGAGGCCAGAATATTAATCGTGTTTGAGTGCTGTAGAATGCCCACAATGAACGAAGAAAAGTCGGAGAAATGGTTGAACGGACCTATTGTCTCAGCTGCTCTGAGCCTCTGACACCCATTGGATTGACTTCAAGCCAGGAGTAACTTACGCGAATCCCAACGGAGGGTGGATTTAATTGATATCATATGCAATAAATATAGAGGTTCAAACGAAAACTGACGGGTTCTGTGTTAATATGAGCTCAGAAGGTTGAAGCAGTAAGCAAGAGGATTTATGTCGTGGCAATCAAGTGAGTGCTACCAACCAATTACGAGGGCTTTTATACCACGGGAAAAGGTGATTTATAATATGTATAGTAAGCTTCTCAGTCAGCCTCGGGGAGAGATAATGTGCTAGAAAATTAAACCCAGAGTGATGACTAACTGTGCAGCTTAATATTCCAACATTCTGGTCAGTAAATATTACTGCAAGTCGAAAATCGGTCAGCGGCTTGTAAGGCACATTGAGCTAAAGCTCACCTCTCCTTGAGTGCGATTGAATCACTAGACACCCTAGAAATCAGGGGGGAAAGTTAAAAAAGAAGGGCAGCATGAAGGCAGAAGAAACCTTTAAGGCTAGGAAGGCTGGCAGAAGAACACGGGCACTCGGAACACCAAAGGTTTGCAGTGGATTGTTTGGCTGTATCTGAATCAAATATTCCCTGCATCATGAGGTGAGCTGTCTCTCTTGATCGTTCGAACTTCAATAGTGGTCGTCACTCATGGGCAAGAATAAAGCACTACATTTAGGAGATTCTTTATGCTTGAGTCACACTGCAAGGCAGATCCCCTGAATTTTCGTTTTGGATTTTTGCTCACCAAGACATGCTGGAGATGTATTCTGAACTCCTGGCAGTGAAACCGAAGCTTTCTGGGCTTTGTGGCAGTAAACAAAGGGTGCACGCCTTGCCGCGCCAATTGCATAAGCGGGTGAATTGGCGTGGCACTGCGCCAGAATTACAACAGTTCATTTGGCATCCAAGGCACACATTTATTGAGCCTTATAGAAACGATTATGTTAGACTCGAACCAGTCGCTATTGGGGTACGCTGGAGATTTGATGATAGTCGATCAAATGGCAGCGCGAATAGCGACTTAGAGAAAATTTCGAGTGTCGAAAATTCAAACCCTCCGAGAAAAAATATGAAGAGACACTTCTATTGTAAATGTATTCAAATAGTTGACCTATTTTTTTGTATCCTAAAGATGCGATTGGAGTGCACTACAGTGAATTTACATTTCCCATCACCCATTTTTGGCCTCTTATCGACACTCAATGCCGTTTACACCTCTTGTTGAGCTGGACCCCAAGAGGCTCGAGGCGACTTCCCGGAGGCTATGTACCGTCTTCAGAGTGCCCTTTCTTCACAGGCACCCGATAGCAACCGGGCAGAATATCCTCAATGACATTGCCACATTACTGGATGCACCCACGGAGGCAGCAAGACTTTGGCCTTTTTGTATGCTCTTTTCTACTACTGGGAACCAGGAAAGACTGCAATGCCCCGGGAAGTAATCCTCGACATTCAGGTGAAGCTAAGGCTTCATTCAGACTGTGCAGGGGTTGCTGTATCAAACGAGAAGAGAAATGTGGCACTTTCGGTGCGTATAATGCAGCACCCGCAAAGCACTTACGCAGACCTTATGACTTTGTTCCCACGAGACTCCGCTGGCCCAGAGGATTTTCCCCAGACCCTAATGTACACGGATGATCGTCCCGAAGTCGAAAAAATAGAGGAATTCCTTCGTCCGAACGCTCCCGAGCACATTGTGGAAGAGGCTTTTGAATTCTATCACCGACATGTCGACGAAGATCGAAAGCAGTCTATTCAAGACCGGATCAATAATGGGAGTTTACGCGGAGTGGCCGCAACGGACGCTCTCAGAATGGTGAGTCTCCTTCCCATGTTATCAAGCCGGGACTCACTCACGTCTTACAGGGCATGGATTTTAAGCGTATCGTGCACGTCATTCTGTGGCTATGTCCTAGATCCTTCCTGTCCCTGGTACAGAAGATTGGTCGCTGTGGGAGATTGGCAGAACTTCTAGGGGAGGCCATCCTGTATATCACCAGCGCTGCATATATGTGTTACGAGATCAACGTCGAAATTCTCCAGAACGCTGCGCTGGACGATGTAGATGATGACGAGAACTCATCTGAGCAACAGGCAGTGGGAGATGGTGAGCAGATGGATCGGGATGCTGCCGTTGAGGCAAACGACGAGGTGGAGCAGCAGAATGTACCGAAACGGCAGAGCAAGAAGGCTATGTCCATCATGGAAGCTCGGGACTGCCGGTACCTCCTCAAGTATATTGTTACCAAAAAGTAAGGCTCCAACCATTTAGTTTTCGTTTGCAGAAACCGGTAAACTAAATGGAAATGGTTCAAAAACAGCTTTAAACAGTTTTAAACAGTTTGTAAACAGTATTTTGGCAGGGCAATCTGGGATGGGTATATTACAGTGCGCGTCACCACTTCCTCGCAACTGATGTAGAGACTTTTTGAGCAAGAATTGGACCTCGGGACCAAAATTTTAGCGACGAAACCGAAGAAAAGAATGTGAATGGCACTAAGAACGTGTTTCATTACGTAATCGGTCACTTTTTTCGGTCTTCAACCTACTTTTTCGCTTTTTTTTGACCCTTTCCTGGCATGTGGGACCTCGAATACGACTCAAATCTGTGCAGAACTGTAAAATACCCTTACTTTGGGCCGGCCCGAGGCTCTAGCGGCCGGTTATCAGCCGGTGGCTGTGCAATGAGTCATTTTTTTTGGGTCCGAAAAGTGAAAACTTGTCCCAGACTTTAGCCCTTTACAATCTGGATAGTTACCATCGAACCGAGTTGATTCCCACTGTTTTTGAGAAAATCAATGTTTTTACCCGACCGCTGAAAGGGTTACAAAGTTTGGATCTGTTTACACCAAAAGCGGTAGTTGGGAAGTGATGACGTGCACTGTAGGGTTGTCAAACCATGAGTCATGGTCCCCATTGGACCCCAGGGTTAGGGACCGTCGTTTTCGTGCTATGAGCCCCTGTCCTAGTCTCTGCCATTTCAAAAAGGGCATTGCCCTGACCTCTCAATGGACTGGCACTGAGCGCAAGAACATGGAGAAAGTTTTCCTTGGTGTTCTGGCCAATGCCCCTGATCCGGCTGTTCAGCGTACAGTCCGGGGAATCATTCACTTCATCTTCTACGCCCATTTTGAGACTCATTGCGACGAGTCACTGGCACTCATGGACGCAGCATGGGCTGCTTTCCATGACAACAAAGATATCTTCATACTTCTTGAGATCCACAAGCATTTCGACATCAATAAACTCCACAAAATCAAACACTACACTGATTCTATTCGCTCTCGGGGTACCGCCGATGGCTTCAACACCGAGAACACTGAACGCCTTCACATCGATCTCGTCAAAATTGGTTACAGCACTACCAACAAAAAAGCTTACACACGGCAGATGACTGTCTGGCTTCGCCACCAAGAGGCGGTCTACAAGTTTGGAATGTACCTCCAGTGGACAGTTCCGGGCTATATCGCTGACATCGAATCTGCGGAAGCAGGCAAAATTGATGATGGAGATGACCCCCCTGAACCAGTTCCAGTGCCTCAGGAACACGAAGACTCGGATGATGAGGGTGAATTGGAAGAACCTCATGGCCCCATTGCCTCTGTTCCCACTGATTCGGTCGCCAAAAAACCTGGTTTCCCTCGCCTCACTGTTGCCTCAATCTCCACTGATTTTCATGCCCCTGATTTCATCCCCCATCTTGCACGCTTTCTTGATACCAAATCCATTATTCCACGACTTATTAGGGTTGTTCACAGTAGCCATTTTCGGCTCCTTTTCGCGTCATTTTCCTATCATTTTCTCGTCATTTTTCAAAGAGGAGGTCAAAGAGGAACACAAAGAGGAAGCCAAAAAATGGCCCTTTTTCATAATTGACGTATGTAGCCCATTATGCGAAAGAGCCATTTTTCCCGTTCCTTCTCGCTCTCCTCTTTCGCTCCTTTTTGCCAAATTTCAAACTCCTATCCAAACTCAATTTTCACTCCCTCCCGCCACATTCGTTACTCTAGTAATTACTTCACACTCATTTCTCGTACCTGTATGTCACCCCGTAAGCCGCAGGGGTCACGACGCCCAGGCGGCACAGCCAAGGCTGCTACGACAGCTGCCAAGAAGTCGTCCAAAGCCACCAAGGATGGGCAGGCGGGCAAGCGCAAAGCGGCTGCTACGTCCCTGACCTGTGCTTCTACGCGTCCCCAAACCAAGACTGCGAGAGCGTGAAAATAACAAGTAGTGTTATGTAACTGTTCTGACTTGAGGTCCGATCGGACATTGAACTTTCGAGCGGGTGCTGGGATGTGCCGACACCGCCGTAAAAATGAAAAGGGGCCTTTTCGGTCCATTTTTGCCAGATGCACGAGGCTACCTGTTCACAGTAGCCATTTTTGAGCTCATTTTCGAGTTCCTTTTTGTTTCATTTTCACTCAAATGGCGGGGAACTGGCGAAAATGAGACAAAAAGGAGCGCAAAAAGGAGCCGAAAAATGGCTACTGTGAACAACCCTATTCCCACCGACAACTCGACTTTCCCTGTTTATAAACACCTCTTTCTCACCCTCCCTCGCGTTTCCGAAGCTACCTCCCATGACGTACAATACAAGATCAAGGCTGTCAAAAGTGAGCCGTTCAAGATGACATCAAACAAAGGTGTTCGGCAGGCCAAGCCTGGACAATTCGATACCATCCTTGCACGTGTACATCCCCGGGCCGACGGAATGAGCCCGACAGACAGTAAGTATCAGTCCTCAATGACACACCTATTGACTGATTAGTTTACAGGCCTCCGTGTTGCCCGGGTTCGGGTCATCTTTCATCTTCCAGATGACTTTGGTATATATGCTGACCCTCTTGCATATGTTGGCTGGTTCCAGCCACTTCAATCACCTGTCGCCAATGTTGGCATGCATCAGGTCTTGCTCTCCTCACGGAGTCATCATCAAAATTCATCAATTATACCCATAACCGATATTGTGCGCTCTTGCCATCTGATACCAATTTTCGGCCGCTCTGCTAATCCAACATGGACCACAGACAATGTTCTGGACCAATGTAAATCGTCCTATCTCAAACCTTATCTCCACCATCACGATTTCTTTTTCTTTCGCTACCTTGTTGACATTTATACTTCCCGAAAGGCTGCAGAGGAGCGTAATGTACGTACTAGACTCCTGGGGCATGCTGGCCAATAAGATTTAAATTATAAGGTGGTAAGGCCAGCAAGCGGCAGAGCCCGCTACCATTTTATTCAATAACCCTAGATGACGGAATCTGATAGTTTAGACACTTACATCTTTGTTTCCATCGATTTGCCTTCCTTTGGATCATCCCTCTAGGTCCTCACCCAGGTTCTGTACTAAACCCAGGTTCTCACCCTAGTTCTCTATTAAACACCCAGGTTCTCTATTAAAACCAGGTTCTTGCCTAGGTCCTCAGGTTTTGATAGAATTCGGCTCCAAGTCCTATTTCTTTTACAGAAATGGAGCTTAAAGAAAAGAACCTGGATCCAGGTTCTGGGATAAGATAGATAGGGGACATGGGGGCAGGGCTGTGTCTTCTTCAACAAGCTTCTCCTCGCTGGTGTCGAGGCAGAGACACGCTCGAGTGACGCGCGTGAGGCAGCGACGGCCAAAGCGGGAAGCAGCGGGTGATGTGCTCCCGCATCTTAGAGTGTTGCGCGCAAGGAGCGGTGCGTGACGACACCATTGGAGCAGAGGCAAGAGCCACCCTTCTTTGTCTGTGGTGGCATGTCCCCTTCATTCCTGCTCTTCATCGGTGGTGATAGATGTGTGCACTGCATAGGAGCATCATTTCGTCTCGTTACTGGCCCGGTGAGGTCTCGATGAGCCCACTGATTTCAGCTGCAGAGATACAAAACCGCGTTTGGGTTGGATGGGTGGATGGATACCGTATTCTCACTGCATAAAGGGTATCCACCGTGTTTATCTAGAGCTCGCCGGCTATTCTTGGCTTGCAGCACATCTGCAAGTTGGAACACTATTTTCCAATTGAGAGGAACACGTATTTTCCCAATTGAGAAGTTGATGATGCGAAAATTACGTGGCGGTGTGGCGCGAATCGAGAAAGTAGAACACTGGACATATTTGGAGAGTGCAGAGGAATAATTTCTCGATCCTTGAGTGCTGCATGGAATTTTTACCACACTGCAGCGCAGAATACACACTCAGCAACATGTGTCCTACAAGACTCTGATCTGTGGCCTGAAGAACACATGCGGCACGGGCGGTGCTGCGAATCCTGAATGAGAGGAGTGCATTAGCTAAACTAAATTCCAAATATGCTCGTTGGATTCGCTAAATTCGGACTGATGTGAAAGAGCCCATGTGGCAGGTTTCCAGTTGCAATGCAAAGTATCTTCCTCAAAAGGAGGTGTGTCTGGGCCCGATTCCTTTCGGAATTGAAAAAGATTAAACACACGCTAAATTCGGACTCATGTGAAAGAGCCAGTTCGACAGGTGGTCTGGGCCCTCCAGAATTGGCTGTACCTTTGTGAGGCGGATTTTCAGATGCAATTCAACAGATCCCCGTCAAAAATGAGGTTGTTTCCATGGCCAAATACCTTTTGGAATCTTGAATATGATTCGCTGGGGCTTATGTGAATTCAGCGATAAATTGGCCGACACCATAAGCCTTGAAAAACCGGATCTCTCAGCACCGGGATAAGCCAATCAAGATGGCAAATGCTGTAGAGAGCACTGCAGCTAATTTGAATCTTAGAAATATTATGCAGAGTATTTATGAATGTCTTAGATATCTCCCTTCTTTTCCCTTTTTCTCTCTCTTTTTCCAACTTGAAAAAACTTAATTCCGTCGGTTTCTCCCCGACATAATCCATGAGCCGGGTTACCACCCTCAGAATGACCGTTTTCTCACTATAGAGATGCCGGGATTTGTGCCAGTGGTAGGGCCCATTGAAATCATAAACATGGTCACCCGGGGTTGGCATTTTGTTGGATGTATAGCATTGACCACTCAACCAGACTGGTTAAGTGGTTACTGCTACATCCAACAGTGGGACCCCAGCCAGCCCCCAGCCCCAGCCCCCAGCCCCAGCCCCAGCACCCCCAGACAGCCCTCGGCTTTAGGTCGCAACAGTGGCAACAGCCCTGGTAAGGAACACAGGCCGTAGCATACTGTCTGCACTAATTTCCACCCCTCTTTTGCACAGGATAACAATATCCACATTGAACAACGAACAACAGCAAAACTGCTTCCATTGCTTTGTGCACCCAGAATTTCCTTTCAAACAAGCAAAACAGATAAGAATTGGGGGAGATATCCACACTTTACAGGAGCAGTTGAGTATTACCATTTTTAGCTTGGGAGTTGATGTGATCAGTCATGTGATCCTTGTAGAGCTCCTCAAGGGCTACAATTTGATACCCCACAAGGGGGTACTTCAAGATTTTCAAAATGTCGAAATCACACATCTCGGCGAGTCTTTTTCCTTTTTTGGGACCTAACAATGATCGGATCAGTAGGTTGACTAAAGAATCTTGTGGAGCTCTTCAAGGGCTTCAATTTCATACCCCACAAGATGTGGTTTCAAAATTTCAAAATCCCCAAAACCACCGCATCTCAGCGAGTTTTTTTGGCTTTTCTGGTCCAACCAGTGCATCAAGGTCATTTAAGGAATGTTGTAGAGCTCTTCAAGGGCTACAATTTGGTACTCCTTCCCGAAAAAAAACTATTAGGTTAAAGGTGGCCAAGATAAATAGTGTATTGAATGGAATCTTGTTGAGCAGTGTACATCAAAATAATCTCTCTTGCATTGTGAAAAGTGAAGTCATGTGGAGTGGTCACTTCCCATAAGTGAGGATGGTTGATTAGCTCAGTGGTTACCTTCATGTTCACAGATTTTCATGCATCATCAGAAGGTCGTGGATTCAATTCCTGCAGCCAGCCTTTCTTTTCCCACTGTAACAGGATTGAATATTGTGATTCTTTTGCGTCCTAACCCCACGTGGTTGCTGCGAGAAACAGTTGTGTTGCCCCTTGCTCTGCTCAAGGGTGTGTGACCGAAATTGTGTCCGACCGGCAATGACATGATGCATGATGATTTTCCTTTAGGATGTGCGGTCCTTAAGGAAAAGAGCAACCAGATTGCAGTGAAGAAGATGGAAAACAGCCACATTCCCGAGCGAGCAGCCACTTATCTTGTTAAAAGCAGCCACATTCTTGTTAAAGCAGCCACATTCTTGTTAAAGCAGTCACATTCTCGTTAAAAAGCAGCCAGATCAGGGAAAGGAGAGGGTGAAGACAGTAAAAGACGCCGAAAATGGGGTTCAGTGAGGAAAGGAGGAAAGGGGAAGCAGCCAGATTCTGGTCGCGAGGGCTTAGGGAAAACGGAATGTGGGTGCAAGCAGCCAGATTCCGGTGCTGGGGCTTAGGGAAAACGGAATGTGGGGCCACATTCCAGGATCAGATAGATAGGTCGCTCATCTGGGCGGCATGTCAATTGTACCGTCACCAATTGGTGGTCGCTTTTCACTGGGCAATGCTTGATTGTCCAGTCTCTATATGAATCATAGTCCTGGCTGTCCACGTTAATTCGGTCAATTCTGGAGTACGAGTCACGTACTTCATTTGTTCGTGAATCCATTCGGTGTTGGACACAAGTATAGTCTAGGGTGTCTGGGAAGGTTGCACGCCAGCAATCGTGTAGTCGAAGTAAGTGCTTGAGTTGTTTGTAACTTTCTGGGACTAGATCCATGCTTCCTGAGTTACGATCCATCGGGTCCTCGACAAAATTCCAGTCTCCCAATGTAATGTTGGGCAAGGGTATTTGAGGATTGTTGAGCCAAAGATTCCATAGCTCCTTCCACATCTTGTCTCTGTCATCCAAGTGATTTGGGGCATATATGTTCAAAAAATTCAGGTTTGAACCCTTGTGCCATGGAATCGCGATGATTGAAGCACGTCCCGGGATCAAGTCATATTCAACGATGTTCTCACTGTCCAGGAATTTCTTGTTCACAACAAAAGCGACCCCAGCAGTGGAACAGGGTTTCTCTGGGTGGGCGGAGTAAAAGAGTTTGAATCAGCGGTTGAAAATGTTATTAAATTGTGCCGCCGATTCAGGATCAAAATGGGGCTCCTGCATTCCTAGGAGACCAAGATTATTTGAATCAATGGTTTGTTTGAGGAAGTGAAACTTGTGGTTTTGATTATGCATAGACATGTTTGTGTCCCGGCCTGCGATGTTAAGTGAACCGATCGTAACACTCGAGCGTGTGAATTTGCCAGAGTTTCGTACCCTCGGCGGTGGTTTATTCAATTTCCGTATCTTCAGATTCATTCGTTCCCAGCCATTGTCATCATTTAAGTTCAATTCTCCTGCTCTCCCCTCCATGTCTGTATTATTCGAAAGTTTGAATTACAGACCAACGTTCCGGCTGTCCCAGTGTGCTGACGTTTCAATAGAGTCTTCATTCACATGCGATGAAAGTCTCAAAATATTTTACACGACGATCACAGTCTATGGACTGACTCGAAAGTGTTGGGTATGGCTGTCCGCTTGAGTAGGACAGCCACATCGGTCAGAATTAAAAAATCGCCGGTACCAGGCGCATAGTCAAGGTTCATATTTGTGCACTGAGAGAAACGGGATCCGAATATGAATCATTGTTAGATATTGGTTTGCGCAAAATGGAACTTGAGGAGGCGGATTAAGATTCGGAGGCTTCGAGTTCAGGCACGCCTATCACATGATTTCGGCCCGATTTTGGAGTAACGATGTAGCGACGAGTCATGGGGCAGGTGGAGTGGGTCGTGCGGGTCGTCGTCGTCGTCGCAGCAGCGAGGAGGGATGGGGGGGAAGGGTAGCTAGGAGAACATACCCTTGTCCATTGAATATCCAGGGTCGTCCAGAGTCTTTGGCCGGAGAATAGTATGTGGTGCTCGTAGGCACTATGACATTATGAGGGCTCGTAGGCTCCTTCCGCTATCTGCGGTGTAGCTCACGCTACGCGGGTGTGGGGGTCACCCTTGGGCTGCAAACACCGGCTGCAAACCCTCCTTGGCCCATCTCCGCCACCAATCTCCCTTCGTCCCAACATCGACCAGCAAAGGGCAGCGTGGGAAAGGGGGAGATGGTGGTAACAGATCAAGAAGCCCCTCGCTCGGATCAAATCTTGATGTCTATGATGGCCAAAATACATCCAACAAATCATAACGATCGTTCGGACGCACTAGTGGGATTCTTCAGAGAGAGTACTACCCACGTATATCAGCTAGATACTCAATATGATTCTGTGTTCTTACCCTGCTCCTGCCACTTGCGCTTTGTGATGATATTATCAGTCATGCACGCTGTGCATTCTCCAGAATCGCTGTTCGACAATCGAGCTCACCCGGTGGACTGCTCATTATCTGGCTTACTGTCGCCTTCTTGAGCTGCGGCCTCCACTTGAGAGCATTGTTGCAGCAGATGCAATGCATTCCAAATCCGATCTAATCAAAGGGGACAACAAAGCGAAAGCGAAAGCTAGGACAACGATACAGGTGATCTGTAATCCATCCAGGCGTATCTGGGGTTTTGATGTATCGTGGCCCTCTGATCAGAGAGGGGTCGCGATTCATCAATCCTTCTAATTAGAGGCGGCCACGATGCATCGTCTGAGAAAACTGCGCTTCCAGGGTAGCACGTGCCAGGCCCTCCGCCACGCGTTTGATACTATGGAGCTGCCGCAGTGTGATTTTCAACTAACATTAGGTTGAAGAACGACATTTATCCTATCACCGAGTGAACTTAGGTTGACTGTTTTCAACCTATATCATAGGATGAATATACATATTCAAATATCAACCTATGCACGCATGGCGTTCATGCGAACTGTGCTGGGGCGGCATGTAGCTGAAAATCAACCTAGTTTCGAATCAACCTATAGTAGGATTAAAAGCCACATATGTGCGGAAACCTCCAATTAAATGTGTAGCGCTCATAGGTACATAAATATTAATCATATGAATCACTCGACATCTTCTCCCAACCATTGGGCCCGTGCTAGAACTCCGCTTCGATCTGTGATTGCCCAGTCTTTTCTATCATTCACCGGTACCCGTCCAACGAGTGATTGAACTGTGGTTATGTCAATCACATCCAAGGCTCCGTGTCTGGAATAAAGTGAACATCGAGGCCGGACAGCTCACGATCATCAGTTGTTATGACACAAGAGCGAATGGCAGCCAAGATGTAGGTTTTCGGCCCTTCGATTCCAAGTTCGGGGCAAGCAGAGGCGAAATAAACCCGATAAATATGAGTAAGTTGGCCATAGAATGTTTGGAGCTCGAGCTCTTCTCGCCGGTTCTTGAATCGGGGATTTTTGTCAACTAGCATTTCGTACTGAAGCGTGTGAGTTCGTGCTTGCAATAGCCAAATAATCAGACACCAACCCGAACATATGTCGCATCCCGAGTGTCTTCCGCCGTTACACCAAGCGAGCACGAACGCATCGTGTCACCTGCCTCAGAATCGACACGCCGTACTTTTCCCCATTCCTCCACGATCGCATTTTTGAGGGCTGCATTAACTTGGAACATTTTAGCACCAGTGCTGGTTGACAATGCTACGGCGATCGTATAGATCTGCTGTTGTTCTGGACACGAGGGCGACTTCGGCGGTAATAGCGTGCATGACTTGCCTGTAATAAAGTTTTCGTCAGCAGGGCTGTGAAATAAATATCTGGAGCTTACAGAGTGGGTCTGAAAATGAGCCTTGAATGTCGGCCCGAGGATCGCTGAGGGATAACTCCTGTACGACGTTGTACAGTGTCTTAATCTGCGTCAGTTGTGCGATCTCAAGAACGTATCGATCCATAGAAGCCCACGGAAACCTGCGAATTCCGGGTTGCAAACTACCACAGTAGCGGTCCATGGGAAATGCCCAATAGCACCAGGCTGGGCCGCAAAATTTAATCCTGGCTGCGATATGGAGGAGAGCGTGAACTGTAAGTGGACAGACAGACAGCCGATCGACATCGTGTTGGAAGTAAACACTGCAATGAATCATTAGTCGGGAACTGTAGAATATAATGTCAGCTTGTAGCGTACTTTTCATAAACTTTAACCCATTCGACGAAGCCTACCCGAACCTCCTCGATCTGGGCATCAGTGATATCGAATTGGAGACACAGATTTAAGAGCCGGACAAGTTTCACGAAGTGGCGATAATACTTTACGTGTTTAAATCGGCGTCGAAGGAGAACGGGACCGAGATACAAGGTCCAAAAGGACCACATCTCCGCCGAGACGTTGGCACGGTCCTTCGAAATATTCGGGACGCGGCTACCATACGCCGAAGGAATCGTATCCGACGCAGAAGCTGTTTGAGAGGCGATCGCCTCCCACACCGCCTTACCAAGCTCGTACTCCTCTCGGCCTTCATCAAGTCCCTTGAACTATCCGGTCCAGAGCAACGTCAGGTTCTTCATGAGATTCTCCTAGATAAGATGCATAAAGTCGTAGCCAAAAGAGCCGGGGAACGAGAGTGAGCCGAGATATGAAAGGATGGGGACACCCTTCACTGCTGCTTTGCCAGTCGTTCGGCTTCGGCAGTGGTAGTGGCGGTGTCAACCTCCCGTCCCTGTGCCATAATTTCGTCGTGAGTGCGCAAGGGGAGATTATTCCCATCGTACACGCTGACAGCGGTGGCGTCAGCTTGAACATCTGGATGGCAGGAGCGATCCAGAGGCACATAATGAGCTGTTGAGCGCGCGCAGGGGACACGCAACCCAATGACTTTGCACATCCTGCACGGCGAGATGCCGTTGTGCTCCTGGACAGCAGGCCACAGGAACGAGTCCGAGTCTTTAGGTTTTTTCGGACCAGGAATCACCCCAAGTGCTAGGATGTACTCGAGAAGGAAGCGCAGGTCAGGCGGAAGGTTGTAGTCGAAAAGAATGAGAGGCCAGGCAGTTTTTTTTACGCTGCTTGAATGGTGCAAAACCATCCCACGAAGCACCGAGAGCGACATCGCTGCGATCCGAGAAATATTTGTGATTGAGTTTCTGGCCATTAATTTCAACGGGCTTCTGGCGGAGCGAGCGATAGTGTTTGCCATCGAAGACGTCGGTGGTAACGCCAGGTTTGTGGACAAGGTCGGCACGATATTGCTGTTTTTCGGCCATATCTTTATTACCGGCAAAGGCGACGAGGCGAGGAATGATCGGGATATAGGTGATTTTTTTGCGCGGCTTCCCGTTTGCGCGCAGACGAGGCTCTTTGCAATAAGCAGGAATTGGTGCAGCAATCGTAAATTTGCGGCTTGAAGCCGGCCAAAAATTTAACACGAGAGCGAATCCTATCAAGTTTTGGAACCGGTGGGTTCTGCGGAAAGGCGTGTGGAAGTTTTTTGAAGGCTCTGTCCGTCGTATTCGTTTGGACCTTGTACGAAAATGCCTCGCATATCGCGAGGTCATACGCACTGAGCTTGTGAGCTATAAAGATGTACAGAATTTAGAAGGAGGCAAGAATAAATCTGAGCAAGCAACATACCAATCGCCGCCGCCTCGCGCTCATATTCCGTCCCCAGCTGATCCCACGATGACAATCCCGGCGCCTTGAACGTGTCCCAATCAAAGAGATCCGAGTCGTCCTCGAGATTCTCCACGTCACTATCCTCATCTCGAAGCTCAAACTCCTCATCGCCGAGTCCTGGAGTGTCATCATCCGACTCGGGCTCTGACTCAGATTCGATGTTACGGGTGTCGGACTCATGCCAGTGCTGCCGCATGATAAGCTCTGGCTGCGCTAGCCCGTGCAGTGTGGCAAGACCAACTCCAGCCGCATGTCTCTCTCCAGCGCCGGCATCTATATCCCAGGCATTGTCGTCAACATCTGCGGAAGACTCATTGACATCGTCCCAAGGTGTTCCTACGTCCATATCGTCGTCTGAAGGCAAATGGACCCCGGATGGACCAGCCTCCGCGGTCGCATCGACGTCGATGTCTGGCTCCGAGCTAGGGCCGAATACGCGTGGCTGGCGGGATGGATATGCTTTTGTTGGGACCGGATATGGATGGATGTTCTGGGCTCGGCGGTGTATCCGTTCTCGTGGCTGATCCATTTGTTGCAGCAGGCACAGAGGACTTTCTCGCGAGGAGCCATGGAGCACGCAAAGACAGAGTAAGTCGCAGATGATAAGATTAGTGTGCCTGATCACGCGCGCACACAGGGCAGTGTTTATAAACAAAACCTGAGACAACAAAATAGGAAATTCTCGACTCAAACCACCACCCCGCCCCTCCCTCCTCTGTGCACACTGTCAGCATCGAATCCGTGTCCCAGAATGAGTGTCGTACCTCGTGCACCTAGGCCGGCTCGAAAGGTTGCCGCTGACACCAAGCCGTCCGCCCAATCTACCAAGGAAAACCGCGCGCCCGCGGCGAGGGCCAAAAAGGCCAGCGATCGCGATGTTTTCGCCGAAGAGATTGAAAAGAAGTTCAATATCGAGGGGTGCAACAACATCGACATCGTCTACGCGCGACAGGAGAATGACGCGGCGCAAGGTGAGCATGGATTCTCCCTTCTGATACGAGACTCACCGAATGTGCCCCTGCGTACTGGACATGTTGCGGAGCAGGCCAGCCAGATTGAGGCCCTGCTCCGCGAAGTGGCGGCTATGAAGACTGCGGCCTCGGCAGGAGACGCTGCCAAAAATGCGCAGCCCAGCACAGGCGCCCCCAATGATGGGGGAGAGCCTCCCGGTGAGTTTGGTCCACATATGCGTCTCGTGGATCTAAGCATGCACTCCCTCTTCAATGCAGATAAATTGGCAGCCGAGAATGCGAAGCTGAGAAGGCTTCTCGCAGCAGCCCGTGCTAGTGCGGCCGACGGCAATCAGGTCTCCCCAGCGCCACAGACGATCCCGTGGCCCGCGGGTGCTGCTGGGAACGACTTCAGTATCCAAGACGAGATGGGTCTCGGCGGGAATGCAAAGGATCGCGCGCAGTACAAGACGATTCAGGTATGTCGCACGCAGCATTCCACATTCATATCTTTGCTCACTTCCAATTCCTACCCATCTCGTCCGGAAGCGTAACCTGCGGGATCTTGTACTCCAGGCAGGCATCAATTGGGAAGTTCCCTGGGGAGACACGCCGGCGGAGGCAAAGGGGAAGCTGTTTGCGGTTGTAAGTGGATTGGGCGTATACGTTGGAGCCGCGGCTTACCCTCTTGTGACCAGGCCCGCGACGTTTTCACAATGACTGGGCGACAGAGGAGATCGTCAAGCAGTTCATCAAGAACAAGCGCAACAACGCTTACGGAAACAAGTGGCTCGATGTCCCAGCCCAGTTTGGGTACTTGAAGGCGAACGCTGCCAAGCGTGACCCATCCGCACCCCGTGGTAGGCAGAACAAGCTCGCAAAAGCAGGTTTGGCGGCGAAGAAGGCGTCGAAGAAGAGCAAGGTGTCGACTTCGACGAAGGGTCCGTCCTATCGCAGCAAAGGCAAGCAGCAGGCCAGCAGCTCCAAGGGCAAGCAGAAGGCCATGGCCGATAGCGACGAGGACGAAGAAATGCTTCCAGTCGAGAACGACGGTGCGGAGGAGGAGGAGGGAGACTGAAGGTGTCGCTTACAAATCAGATTGCTGACGGAACCCGTCGACGCATTTGTCGAGGTGCAGCGCCGAGGCGCGGTCGTAATCTGGGTGCTGGGCAGAGATTGCAAGGATGTTATAATCGCGCGTGGAAGGAAGGAGCACGTCCCTCGGAATATTTTGCAAAAGGGGAAAGATTTTTGTGCTCTCTGGGTCGGGGATCGCGGGGAGGGGCATGCCAAGTTGTATACCCCACTAGGTATTCTACGTTGTGAATCCGCGCGGTGTGTCGGCGTGTACTATAGGGAGCCGACGACGTATGGGGCGGCCCGGCGTGCGCAGGTCCTCTGTAAGTCTTCTGCCTGCTTCCCGGCTCAGGTAGCGCCACCCTAAACGGGCCATGGGTTCCCGCGCAGGGTGCGCACCCTAACGGGCACAGGGGGTAGGCAGAGGAGGGGGAGGGGCAACGACGTGGGAGTGCGGATGAAGGAAAAAACAATGTCATCAGTGGTGACTAATCAGAAAGTGGCGCCATTTTTTTTTTTTCTCGTCACGGTGAGCGCCGGCGAGGAGGGTTTGGGACGGCGGGGGCGAGGCTACAAAGGGGTTCTGCAGCACAGTCGGCTCGTATACTAGCGGGGCCCCCGCGGGGCCGTTGTTTACAGTCGCGGTACATTATACTATTCGGGTTTCTCCGAAAGCTCGCGGTACAGCAGCGTAGGACATTGTGCTAGTCACTACGGGTCCTCTAGACCCTCCACGCTCCGGTGGACCCCCTCTGAGGGATAGGGGCGCGCTGCTCCCTATACTGCTTGCTTGCAGGGGGGAACAGCTCGTAGAAAACTCACCATCACCAAAAAGATGGTGGTGGTAAGAGATCACGAGAGCCCCCCGGCCTTCAAGGAGCTTTCGTCTACAGATCTCTGGCATTCCGGATTCTTGAAATACTCGCTCCTTCTTCTGGACTCTCTAGAGCACTGTGTTGTCCGCGCTGCCTGAATACCGCCGACCGCTGGAGACTATGAACCTGCAGGCCCGACTCACGTCGTTTAATTTGATCAACAAGCATAAAGATGAGACGTGGGACGAGGGAAAGAACGACGAACTAGGTTTGGGCCACAGACAACCGTTCGACGGCGGAGTGAGTGGATAGCTCCCCGTGGATCCTCCAATTTCAGCAGGTCTCGACCCCGAGATATGCCATGCACATAGTCGCCATCAGGACTTTTCGGATGACCCCAAAGTCTTGACCAATGCATATTCCGGCCGTTCCAAGGTCAGCCGTTTCAAATTCCAAGGTATTTTGAAAATGGCCCCAAGAATGGCCCTACGGCCTTATGGAAAACCTATGGTTCACATTGACATCGGCCGACACCTTGTCTTCCAAGTTGCCGCCACCACGACCGTGACTCGCCGGAGCGCCAACAAAAAAGGGAATGTCTTGGTCTGGAGAATTTATTATGGCAACATTCACCTTGCTTATCTAATTCTCTCAATGCCATATCTTCGCCCCTGCGAGTCTTATCTTTGCGTCATCCGAGTCAAGCGGTGGCACGAAACCTATTACTATTTCTACCCCCAATCTTCAGCGGTGTGTTGGCAATAGAGTCTCTGGATATCTCCGCATCGTGGAAGCAGCTGGGCATCTGGACCGCCATAGGTTGCCAAAGGTCCCCTCAGCCCCAATTTTAAAACTGCGGAAATAAATGCATAGGAATCAATCAAATCAACATATTGGCACTTTATATCGAGTAAATCGGACCAGAAATGGTGGAGATATTGATCTCAGAACACATCCCCTGTTTTCGGCAAACATCTCTCCGAGATTTTCCAGCTTGCCAGACCCGAACCTAACAGATGACCTACAAACCATTGTCGGAAACTTTCCGAACATCACATGACCTTCAAGGCTCGCATCCGAGTGTCGGAAACATTCCGACACATCACATGACATTCAAGGCTCACATCCGAATGCAAGAGGTGAGTGATCGGCTGATGTTGGCATCCATCAATGCCACGCGAGCGAGAGCCGAACACCGGCAACTCTGATGAGATCATATTCGGCCGCTTTGGGCAGAGTCTTGCCGTCTTCAAGCCGTCTTGCCCGCTTTTTATTCTAATGCGCGCTACTCGTCCGTACTCGCCCTTTGTAATTTATAGTAGTAAATATGCCAACAACATGATATTTATGCAATGAAAACATCCCAGTCTGAGCCATCTCCCGGTGCCAATGTTGATGAAGAAGGTAGCCCACTAGCATCAACGGTGCGTCTCGTTGAAGTTCTCGACACACGAAGTGGGCGTGGGGTTCCTGCAGGTGAGTTCGGATTTGCAGACCGCTTCTGGCCAGCGATTGGCCCACCGGATCCGTCTGGAACTTCGGGCTGCGAAATTCGAGCGGCCTCCGGTACTCCCAGCCGACATTCCTCATCGTGAGATATGAGGATTTTATCCGAGAGTCCCGCGGCTATATTAGTCGACGCCGTCAGCTCCCAGGATGGGTGACGATCTGCAAGGTGGAGAGCTATATTATATTTCCAGTGGGTCTCGGAGCACAACAAGCAATGAATCGGCACATTTGTGCACGGCTTCGCACCACTGGACTTGGAGGCGGCTGAAACAAGGAATTGGTAAGCTTCGGGGCATGAGGATGTTGCCTTCCCATGTATTATTCTGATGCTGCAAACCCCATTTTTCATGGAATCTCCGCAGAAGCCGCATGGATAATCAGATGAGACCTGATTAAGTATTGATCGGTTAGAATAACCAAACGGCATCGAATACATACGGGTAGGACGATTTTATCCTCACTAATCTGTCGCATGGACAGCAGTATATGCTTACCCATATGATTTTGGAGATCAGATGCGGCGATATCTTTTTGACAGACTCGACATGGACGACGACTATCTTTTGGACTAGGAGCCGTTATCCCGGGGAGACAGTGTGAAATAGAGCTGCTTTCTGCTTGACTAGATTCACCGGGCTGGTCTAGAAGGGTATGATAAATATGTGGAAAAGGACAGTGCATAAAACGTACTGTTTGCCATAATTGCCGCTTCATACGGGTATCGACCCTCTTTCACCGGACCGTATACGGGAATTTTCAGGCGTGTTTCTTCATGCTGTGCAACCGTAGACAGTTTCTTGCCCAGGTTCTCGAGTTGTGTGTTCGTAAAAACCCAGGTCTTCGGAGCCGGCGGATTCTCCGAGTCGGAGGTCAACGGTATTTTCAGAATTTGCTCGAGAGTTGCCTGTCCGACATCTGCAGATGATAACGGTAAAACAAGCTGACCGTGAACTTTAACACTAAGATGTCGCATTCGTGCTGCAGTATCGGCTGTGCTGGTTTGCTTGGCCTTGGCGGACTCAAATGCGACAAAATCCGTGGTCCAAGCCCACGATAAAGTCCCATCCGCACTCGGAAATGGTACCAGGGATAATATTTGCCCCGTTACCTCGTAACCAGTGTCCTTCAGAGAAATTTCGGCAATCGGAGCGGCATCTAAATATGTCGTGGGATGGGTTTTGGTCATTTTGATGCCCGTACACTGCAATATCGCAAGCGCGACTTTGGACGTGCTGAAAGAGACAAGGGTCGCAAACAAGCCCTGGAGTCTTAGAAGGTGTTCGCTGGGTGTATGCTGACTGTGGATTTTTGTTCCAGCTCGATCCCAACTATCTCCACCGATGGAGAAGCACCGAACCCGAAGTAACCGATCGTGGCTCTTGGCAGAGTCAATATCCATTGTCGGGTCCATGAATTCTCGGACTACAGTCTTTTTGTGCACAAGTTTGGGGGCATCCGAGCCCAGGTTGATCCAGACTGAGTGTTCGGTATTATTCTCCAAGTCGGATTCTGTGCGGGCCGCTTTCTCAGCCGCAAGAACATGTGCCCCATTGAATGCGAGGATATGTGCAGCATCGAGAGGATTGTCAGTGGCAGGTACCGTTGGCTCTGCAGATGTCGTATCGGCAGCACTAGCTGCAAGGGACCTATCTACCTCTTTCGAGACCCCGGGATACTTCCTGCCCTTTGGACGCATTAGATCAACACCCTCCCGCGAGAACAGTGTTTTGAAATCAATGTTGTATCCAAACGACTTCAAAACTGCAACGGCACTTGCGACGCCGGCCTCCCAGCATGCATGAATATCACACGACAAGGCCCGCAAGTCACCCTTCCACTGACTTGGTGACAAGTGGTCAACGTCGCGACTCCGGACTAATTTGAGGCGTCGCGGGCATCGTTCTAGGTAAGGGCGTCGCCGGAAGATCTCGTCCATTCGCAGAGCAGAGCTAAAACGTCGACCTAGCTCATCGATTGCCATATTCGGAGAATGGCCGCCAATCATTCGTGATCTCCCAAATAGCGTCTCAAGTACGTCGTCATCCAAAAGGCATAGGAAGACTTTCAGGTGTGGATTCAAGACCTTTGAGTGCGCAACCTTGAAGATCGCATTTTTGACCATGCATTGTAGATCTCCGTATAATTGGTTAAAAAGGAAGTCGCCCTCGTGCTTCAGAAACAGAGCACAAGCGAGGTGCGCAAATTTGACCAGGGAAGTAACCTGTTCTGAAAGCGAAAGTGTAGGATCGATGAATGGTGTAAGAAGGGCCTCGAACGTTTCTCCGAGGAGGGAGAGAGCGCGGTGTGTGTTAATTTCGGAGGGGGTAAATTCGGAGGTATCGAGGTCACGAAGGTCGGCAACCAGACATAACAGTTTGACGGCTCGTGGGACATCCTGAGGGTCTTTGGGATTTAGAAGAGCGTGGATACTTTCGTCGGACCAGTCATGTCCCGTAATTCGCTCTAGCCATTGCGCGAGAAGGCTCTTGTTAATTACGACGCCATTAACAAGCATACCCTCTATTGAGCATAGCAGTGTGCAAAGACCTGCCAAGAAAAATCAGTACCAATTCACTTAGGATTTCAGAATCATTACTTACACTTGAATAAATGCTTGTAGTCGAAATCCATCGTTAACGCGCCTTCTCCGCAATACAAATTTAGACCCTCGAGTTCACACAAAAATTCGTACAATGGGTCGTCACGTCCAAGATGTTTGTGCATGCAGATAAGGTAGAGCGCCGCGCGTCGAGTAGCGTCGGCATCGGAGGCAATTGATAGCAGCGGCCCATGCTTGGCTTCCCCCCACGGTGATAATTTCCAAGCCTGTATAAGTTTCTGCAGCAGCTCGGCAGAAGATTTCCATGAACCCCGTTTGCAGGTTGACATCAGGAGCACTGGCTTTGCCCCGTAGTCGGTCTCTGCATGACGGGAGAACGCCGCAACACTGAATTCTTTCCCAACATGGACTCGGTTCTCGCGAATCGCCTTTGCCGTCCTGCGAACAGATTCCAAATCAGATCCCATCTTGAAAGTGTCGAGTTCCGAGTTGGCATGTTCGCACAACCCGCCAATTTCGTCTGTCTCCTCGAGATAACAGAGCCGCCCATCGCTTGCGATTTCATCCTGTGACAGGGTGATGCCGACGCGCTAGACCTCGCCAGCCTCGTCATCTCCTTTGAAAAGGATTTCAATATTTTCGAGGATATCAGAGATCTTGACATCGCCAACAGTGATGCGAAGGCGATGCTGACGGCGAGCATCTGCGATGGTATGCCGACTAGGTAGCATGATGGGTGCCTTGTTAAGTGCGTGCAAGGCAGTACCTCCACCCAATTCGTAGGTCAGGATCGCGAGATCTGTGTCGAGGTCGGTATAATTACGGGCATGGTATTGGCCGGCAATAGCAAGTGAAAACTTTTTGTAAGTTTTTGATATGCCCCACCCGTCTTTTCTCGCGTTGGAAAGGAGGCGCGGAAGGCCAGGGACATCATTTGTCGATATTAGCTCAAAAAATCGCTTGTAAGAATCCACAGTCTCACGTGCCCTCTTCAAAGATCTGAAATGGTCAGCTTTCTACAGAGCAAGTCAATAATTTATTGTCATCGTACACAAGACATACCTTCAATTGCTCATTTTTTAATTGTTTTCCGACGGAAACGAGCTTTTGCTCCAACTGGTTATGACTAAGACGCGCAGTCGGCTTTTTGCCATATGATTGGAGAGCCCAGTCACGGACAACGTGAATACAAGGCTCAAGATTACTGCAAGGTTTGCAGCTTCCTCCCTGACCTGATGCGAGGCGACGGCAATTTGTAGAACGGACATGGAGGACAGATTTAACGACGTCGATGGAAAGAAGTGAGTAGCCCGGATCCCGACGTGATTTCCAGGTGTGGATAGATAGCGGGTAGGATCCAAGAATGTCATCAAGATCCCAAAAGAAAATCGACCCAGTACATTCACCGGGTCCTGGAGACGCGTCGGGAATTGGCACTGCTGAAATGGACGAGGTTAGGTGGACAAATCGAGAAATATATCATGACACACTGATTGCTGCTGGGGTAGCGATGCACTTGGTACTACTACTCCAGTGGGATGTCAACGGGGCAAAACCCTTATTGAACGCATGCTTTATCCACTTAAAACACCTAGGACATTGCACCTCCCGTGTCCCTGCTTTATTGTCGCCTTTTCAGGGTATGACGCGTGGTTTTCATTGGTATTTGTCGAAGAGGTGCTCGTTGTCGCCCGGAAAGAGTATCGGTGGTATTTACATTATTTGCCAAGATAGTATGTGCATTATTTACAGAATGCAATTTCCATACTGTTTGCAGAGTTTAACGCGTCGAAGACGCGAGATGAGGGAGCTTGGCGCGAGCCTGTCGAAAGACGCGTCGCTTCGTGGTGGTGGGTGGAGTGATGGCCGGCGGGTGCCGATATTTGTGGTTGCCAAACACTTTCCTTATTCGGGGGTAGGGTGGGGTCGTGGGAATTTTGGCCAAGATCCGAAGATCGAGCGCCTCTTGTCCGAATGTCGGAAACATTGCGACACATCACATGACCTTCAAGGCTCACATCCGAGTGTCGGAAACATTCCGACACATCGCATGACCTTCAAGGCTCACATCCGAGTGTCGGAAACATTCCGACACATCGCATGAGCTACAGGGCTCAAGTTTCCGACTCAAGTTTCCCACACTTTTCAGAGCTTCAAGGCTGAAATCTGTGTGTCGGAAACTTTCCGACACATTGCATGAGCTACAGGGTTCAATTTTCCGACTCAATTTTCCCACACTTTTCAGAGCTTCAAGGCTGAAATCCGCGTGTCGGAAACTTTCCGACACATTGCATGAGCTACAGGGCTCAATTTTCCGACTCAATTTTCCCACACTTTTCAGAGCTTCAAGGCTGAAATCCGCGTGTCGGAAACTTTCCGACACATTGCATGAGCTACAGGGCTCAATTTTCCGACTTAAGTTTCCCACACTTTTCAGAGCTTCAAGGCTGAAATCCGCGTGTCGGAAACTTTCCGACACATCGCATGAGCTACAGGGTTCAATTTTCCGACTCAAGTTTCCCACACTTTTCAGAGCTTCAAGGCTCAAATCTGCGTGTCGGAAACTTTCCGACACATTGCATGAGCTACAGGGTTCAATTTTCCGACTCAAGTTTCCCACACTTTTCAGAGCTTCAAGGCTCAAATCTGTGTGTCGGAAACTTTCCGACACATTGCATGAGCTACAGGGCTCAAGTTTCCCACACTTTTCAGAGCTTCAAGGTTCAACTCCGCGTGTCGGAAACTTTCCGACACATTTCATGAGCTACAAGGCTCAAGTTTCCGACACATTGCATGAGGTTCAAGGCTCAAATCCGCGTGTCGGAAACTTTCTGACCCATTGCATGAGCTACAGGGCTCAAGTTTCCCACACTTTTCAGAGCTTTAAGGCTCAAATCCAAGTGTCGGAAACATTCCGACACATCACATGAGCTACAAGGCTCCCAGCATCAGGAAAAACCTATTTCTTGAATCTGGTCCAATTCGGCCGAATTAGCAGAATTCAGTTCAATTCTCCAAAATTTTGACCAAATGTTTCACAAATTGAATTCTCAGAATCCTATCGTGCATTTACAAATTTGGCAAAATGGACCCAAATTCTGATTTAAACGTACGTCGTTTTGCAGAAAAGATCTCAATTGACAGCACAGATAGTATAACGAATACGGTTTATTAGATTATCTAGGATACTGAGCACAAAGTAGAGTAGATAAAAATGCGGGCAAGCCATTAAACAATTTTAATCCGAATCCGCCTCCATGTCTGCAAAATTGAGGTGTGCCAAACCATTGGACGCTGCAGCCTGTGGCGCTTTCCCCTTTCCTTGGCCACTAGATATGATAATCAGATTCAGTAACAGAGCACCAATTAAAAACTTACGACGCCTCGCGGTAAAGCCGAGTCAGAACGTTCTGATAGGCGACTGGGGATTTGGACTGCAAATTTTCGAGAAACGCCATGTGACCTTCGTATGTCTCGGCAAACAGGTTGGCGTTGAAGTCGTTGCTGACGCGTTGAGGCCCTTGACAGTCTTGAAGGACGGCGCAAACCTGTCGGTGGATAAGAAGCCGCATCGTGAGAGACTGAAGATCATCTTACGGCCGTTGCTGCAAGCGATGCGATAACAGGTGAAACCATGCGCTCAGGATTGCTACCATCAGTCAAGGGGAACCGAGACTGATATTTGATTCCCAACTGATTCCTGCCACTAAAGATACAATCGTGTATGGTCTCGATAATGGCAGAATTCCCGAAGGGCTTGTTGTAATCAATTTCGTCCTATTCACCGAATCAGTACTAAGATGGAAAGGTTGAAGAACGACGTACTTTGCTGCCGGACTTGAGTGGGTATATGTAGTCGGTGTGCAAACTTGCAAGCAAAGTCTGAACCTTTTCATTGCCGCCAGCCTTGATGCCGAAGGCGTGGATTGTGGCTGAGTTTGCCGACCGCTTGAAATTACCTCGGACACTGGACCATCGCGCATCGGCCTCGTACTCGGAATAAGTATTGCATGTGAAAGGAGACATGAAAACTCACGACTCTAGCCATTTCTTTTGAGTACGTCTCGTCAGCCTTCAGACGCTGGCGGATCTCTGAATAGCCGATTTCCTTGCTGATGGATAACAAGGCCGTACGGCAGTACTTGAGACGGTCACCAACATCGGGGAAAGCATTGATAAACAGAGCATCACCGGTGACCTTCACGAAGGTCTTCTGGATGAGGTTTGTGATGGAAGGATGTTGAGCGAGGAGATTGAGGACATTGCGACTATTAAATACGAGTGGAGGCGTTCCTGGAAATGAGGCAGATGGAGTAGCCGCTTCAACTTTAAGCCGACGAGACACTGCTTGCTTTCCTGGCACAGCCATGGGGCATGGATCCGGCACGGCATCAGCCCAAACAGGCCGCTGTATAACGACCGGCAGCGAGTTAGTGCTAAAGTTTTTCGACAGCTATTCGTACATACCTCCTCAATGGCCTTGAGTTTACGCTTTGACAGCTGCTACGTCACAGTGAGAGACGAGATAGGATTAAAATGGACATGGAGAACATACCGTGGACTGAGCAGCTTCCTTCACAATAGGCTTCGCCGACTTGAGAACAGGAAGTTGGGGACGAACCGTCTTCTATGGGAAATGAGCAAGTATGGCGGTGGTATTGCAGACAACCTACCTGAGCCTTTGAGATATTGACCGGTGGAGCGTTTGGTAGACGGCCCTGTGGAGTGAATGATAACGATGTAAGGGTTGGGCATAAAATGTTCTTACCGAATTATTCTCTGGTTTCTTGAGAACCAGCGGCAGAGGCAAATCGGCCGGACCGGGCTTTGGCCGAAGTACGGTATTAAGAGTTGTAAATGACATGATATGATAGTCACACACCTGCTGAGGTGGGTTGACTTGTGGGTCTACTGATGGTGCAACTTTGGGTTTCTTGCGACGCCGCACGACCACCTGAAGATGATGAGTTGTAGACCCATAATGAGAGTGCAACGACACCTCCTCAAACTCATCCGAACTTTCGGTGAGCACTGTAACCAAAGTGGGACGACGACCCTGTGGCGCGTCAGCAGGTTAATTAGGATGGCCATATAGCCTACCTGAGCCCCATCAGGATCCATGGGCTCGGCGTCCACGACTTTCTGCTCGACGAGCTTGTCCCCGTACCCACCCGCGGCGCGGGCTATTTGCTGCAAGATGGATTAGTAGGATGAAGAACGTGGCAGATGGGGATTCACCATCCGAGTCTCGTAGTCGAGATCGTCGTCAGAGCCCTGCTCCGAGCCACTGGTCGGGACATGTATACCGTAACCAGAAGAGATGCTTCCGCTGCGCGAGTGACCCGCAGAAGAGTCGTGGACCTCGTTCTCCATAGACGGGTCGAAGGGCATTTCGACATCATCGAGATTGTCGACATCGACATCCCCTTCGACAACGTCATCATCAGCGACCCATGACGGTGCCTGAACATGATGGGGTCAGGATAATAAGTGTGCGATGGTGCAGGAGCAATCACCTCTGCCACCAATTGCTGCGGATCCACCACTTCATCGTCTTCTTCCTCCTCCTCGACGTCATCGTCCCCTTCTTCATTCTGCGAGCCAGACTCGGATTCACTACCATCATCCTTGACTGATTGAGCTGCAGGCTTGGAAAGGGCTACAGGAGCGTGAAGAGTCCGTGCTGGAAGTATATGGATTACTGAATCATTGACATGCACAGAGATGATTACACACATCGTTCGCCCGGGGTCTGAGCCCCCGAAGCCCTTGAGGACAACTTCGCCGGCTTCGTTGGCGGTTCCGGAACAGCCGCAGTCTTCTGTGGTGGATGAGAATGAGGAATGTCATCGCCGTCGTCGTCGATGTCGGGGGGGAGGTGACGATCTGCATGGGGTACATGTCAGAGTGGCAATTAGCGGTCATGAAGTACGTACTAGCTTGTGGCTTCTTGGTTTTAGTGGCTTTTGGTTTATCTTACAGCGACGGTCAAATGTGCCTTTGCTAACCAAAAAGAGAGACTAGTGCGTACCAGCAATAGCTTTTGTTGTCTTGGGCTTCTTCTTCTTATCGGAGACAGAGGCCTCAGGAGCCTCACGTTTCCGTGAAACCCAGACTTGATTCGCAGAATGTGAGTTTGAGATATATTGGGACTCAGATGCGGGAACACACCATGGTCGTTGAGCGCGCTGATTTTTGCAGCACGTGGAACTAAGAAATCTGTTCAGTTATCTATTTGAGGGGAAGGCAGGATGGGCAGCTCGTACCAGGTACAGACTTCAAGAGCTCTTGGTCCTTCTGCTCTTGGGCCAGCTTGTTGGCAGCACGAGTCAGGGCAGCCTTTTGTGCGGAGGTGAGAGGAGCAGACATATTAGAAGGAGTGTATGAGTGAGTAGGAAGGAACGAATGGGAGAACAAAGAAGAAAAACGAAAGGATGGGTGACGTGTACAGCTGGGGAGCAACCGCTTGCGGACTTGGGAACTTTTTAGGGTTTGGGGTATCACGCGGACATTTCGGGGCCGAACACCGTCGGCACTATCGATTCGAATCTTGTCTGCATCCTCGCCATGGTGCACTGTGAAGCATGCCATGGAATATACACGCTTTCAGGCTACACCACGCACCTTCAGCGATCCGGAAATGAGGACTGCCAGAAACTACATAAACAAAAAATGTCAGATATCCCCGCCTCGGATTCTGAGGAAGAGGACGAGCCATCCGTTCAGTTTACAGGAGATTACTTTGGGGCCTACCAGGAGGGTGACTTTGACATGGACCAAGAGGCGGAACCTGCTGATCGCCATCAATCGACGGCCGATACGGATGAATTCGGGGACTTACCCGACTTGCGGAATGCGCAGGACTCCGACTCGGACTCCGACGACGAAGACGAAGAAGCAATTGATTTGGCGGGGCGATGGGAGCCTCGTGTCGTTAATAACGAGGACCACCCTGGCTTGCGCGATGATCCTATGACTCAGGATGAGATCGCTGCAGCGGCAAATGTGAATGCGGACCCTGGAGTACCTACACGACAAGAGCGAGCTGCGGGGGAGCAGCGGGTGCATGGACAGCCATTCATAGTTGAATTCACTGACGGAGATGCTGGAGCACCGCTCCATATGGGGGAGCCTGGATATGAGCGATATAAAGAAGAATTAGGGGACCCGGACAATGTCTGGGCGCCTTTCACCTCGAAACTCGAGTGGGAACTTGCACAGTGGGCAAAACTGCGCGGACCTGGATCTACTGCATTCACAGATCTATTGAAAATTAGTGGCGTGCGTCACGAAAGAATTCAGAACAGTAATAATTCTGACCAGCGCCATCTACAGGTTCGGAGCGCTTGGGTTTGTCGTATAAGAACACCCGGGAATTGAATAATATCATCGATAAGAAGTTGCCTGGACGTCCCAAGTTCAAACGCAAAGAAATCATCATCGCTGGAGAGGCCTACGATGTATACTTTCGGGACATCTTGGAATGTGTCAGGGCACTCTATGGGGACCCAGAGTTTGCCGCACACCTGAAGGTGGCTCCAGAGCGTCACTACGCCGATCAGGACCAAACTGTTAGGCTTTACCACGACATGCACACCGGAAAGTGGTGGTGGGCGACTCAGGTAAGCACGGAGTGTTCTGCCAAGTAGAAATCCTGTGAGCTCATAGATTCATTTCAGCGTGAATTAGAGAAAACAAAGAAGGGCGCAACGATCATCCCAATCATCATCTCGTCCGACAAGACTCTTCTTACGCTATTCCGAAACCGTACGGCTTATCCGGTTTACCTGACAATCGGGAATATCCCAAAGGACATCCGTCGCAAGCCATCGCGTCAGGCTCAGATCCTACTAGCCTATCTTCCGACGTCGAAGCTGGAACACATCAGCAACAAAGCTTCACGTCGCCGGGTGCTCGCAAACCTCTTCCATTCATGCATGGGCAAGATACTAGAGCCATTGAAAACGGCGGGTACAGACGGAATACCGGTTGTTAGCGGGGATGGAGTGGCTCGACGTGGCCATCCCATTCTTGCTGCCTACGTTGGCGATTATCCAGAACAAGTCTTGGTGACGTGTGTGAAGACCAAGGACTGCCCGCAATGCCCGGAGCTGGCGAAGGAACTGGGCAATGCTCCGGTTGAGGGGGAGCCGGAGGCCTTTCGTGACCTCAGTGCAATCCTAGATGCGTTGGCCGCGTTTGATGAGGATCCCGCGGAGTTCGTCAAGAAGTGCCAGGCTGCCGGCATTAAGCCGGTTGTCCATCCCTTTTGGGAAGGCCTGCCCTTCGTCGATATATTCAAATCGATAACACCTGACGTCCTTCACCAACTATACCAGGGTGTTATGAAGCATCTGAAAGCCTGGATAATTGAAGCTTTTGGTGCTCCTGAGATTGACGCGCGATGCCGGCGCCTCCCACCTAACCACAATATCCGATTGTTCATGAACGGGATCAGCCATATCTCACGGGTTAGTGGTCAAGAACATGACCAGATCTGCCGCTTCATGCTCGGTATCGTTGTCGATATTCCCCTTCCAGAGAATCTTTCAAATGGGCGTTTAATCCGGGCCATCCGTGCCTTGCTTGATTTCCTCTATCTCTCGCAATATCCGGTTCATTCTAATGAGACTTTGGCCCAACTGGACGATGCACTCACCAGATTTCATGATAACAAGGATATATTCCTGGATCTCGGCATCCGTACGAATTTTAATCTCCCCAAGCTGCACTTCTTACGGCACTATAAACTCTCGATTACTCGTTTCGGCACAACGGACAACTTCAATACCGAATACACGGAGCGGCTACACATTGATCTCGCGAAGGACGCGTACCGTGCAACGAACCATAAGGACGAATATCCACAGATGACACAGTGGCTTGAGCGCAAGGAGAAGATCCTCCTACACACAAAATTCATTCGCTGGAGACAATTAGGTCAGCCATCGACGCCAACTATAGCCCCTGGTATTGAATATTCTCGGAATCTCAAAATGACAAAGCATCCGAGCCGGACGGCGGTATCATTCAACGAACTGGCCCAAGAACATGGGGCTACCTTCTTCAGGGATGCCATCGCTCGCTACGTGGTCTCTGCCAACAATCCCGGATTTCGTGCCCGTGATGTTGAACGTCATTCTGCCAATCTTGCGATGCCTTTCCGCACTGTCCCCGTCTATCATAAAATCAAATATACGACCGATAGCTTGCCGGACATCATTATTGACTCAGTACATGTCAAACCGGCAAGCAAAAACAATCGCGGCAAGGAGATACCGTCACGGTTCGACACTGTGCTAGTCAACGATGGTAACGGTACAGATACAGGGGTTGACGGTAGGTGCTCTCTATCTTTCAGACCTATCAACCAGTTCTAAACTTCCTCAGGCTATCGCGTGGGCCAAGTGAGAGTTATTTTTTCTTTCCCTGAAGCATCTATTCCCAAAATCTTCAACACGGGTGTGGTGGTTCCAAAATATCTCGCCTACATCGAATGGTTTACTGCTTTTAAAACACAGCCAGAACCCGATCATCTAATGTACAAGATTTCTCGGGCTGAGGATAGGGATGGAGATCAGATGGCCAGCATCATTTCGATCGACAACATACGGCGCAGTGTTCATCTATTTCCCAAGTTTGGACGGGTTGCTCCTCGCGAATGGACAAGCACAAATGTTCTGGAGAAGTGCTCGACATTCTTTGTTAGTTGCTTTACAGACAGACATAGTTATTTACCCTGTATTAGATTGTCCAGTTACTCTGCACGTGGGCCGTATTTTGTACAAATCGTAGAGATGACTTCCGAATTTATGGTAATCGGCCAAATTTAGTATTCATCTGGATCATTCGGTTCGCTTAGCAGTGTTTGGCGAAATTGGCACAATTTAGCCAGATTCAAGAAACCGGTTTTTCCTGATGCCGCTTGTTCAGATACTTGAGTATGTCGGACAGCATTCGTGTTTTGGCACCTTCCGCAGCTTCCCCGGTAGAGGTAGTGAACAGGAAAGCAATGGGCATGGCTTCGCCGTTGGCCTCTGCAACAAATCCGTAGAGCTCGTACCCTGCGGCGTTCGTTCTCCCTGCAACTTTGTCAGCATTTATAGAACAAAGACTGACGTGGAAATTTACATGTAGAATCCATCGCGAGCTCCTCAGTTGAGTCCGCCCAGCCGTCGAGGATTCTTTGAGCCCGAATGCGATGGCATGAATGCCCGGCTCGGTACGGATGGGATCATCTCGACGTCAGTACCCTCCATTTTCTGCAAGACCATCTGCGCAGATTTAACCTGATCGTCATCCAGCCTCCATGCGCCTTGGTTCAAGTCGCTCCAGAGAGCATAAATCTGTTTCTGCGTGACCTCCGTAGGAGGATTTTCGTGCAGGACTCGCGTCCAGATCTGAAAACGATGGACAATTAATTTCCGGTAAGAAATCCACGAATTTGTACAACATACATTGGTAGCTGACTCGTTCTTCAGGCTCTCTACGAGATCCTTAATCTTCTTGCTGACACTAATATCGACGTAATGTAAGTGCGCTTGGTGATGTTTGAGTTTCAGTCTCAGTGGTGACTTGAGATTATCGTCGTCTACGGTAATTTGCATAGTTCCGTGGCAAGGGAATCGGTCCATCTTCATTCGTGCGCGGCACTTTCGGTTATCGTCATGGAGGTCGGGTTTCTTGACCTCATCCTCGTTCTGTGCGCAATAATACGAGTATGTTCGCACTGAATCCGAGGCCGCGCTTTTCTTGGACTTTTATAGCTAAGGTGCGTGAGATCACGAACTTATTACTTGGACAATTGACTTACATGAAGCGGTACCCAGATTCATTCCAGATGAACTGAGCTACAGCGTCAGCAATATCTTTGGCCGACTCTCTTCCAGCGAACGCCGCTGCACCGTTGTCCCCTTCCATTGAAACAAAGCATTCGAGCTCGAAGGCTTTGTTTTTGTGTGCGGTAAGGAGGGACATGCATTCGTTCCATTCCAGCGTGGCGTGGCCTTGGACGGGCTGAACTTTTGGTCCAGGTCGTTATCTTTCGGTGGCTGATGACGCAGTATTCTTCGCCCGCTTCATGTCGCGTTCTTCTGCAAGCTTTGCGGCGCACCCGAAACAATGTTTGGTGTAAGATAAATTCGCCTTCTGGGGGTATGTGGACTGAAGGCCTCTAAAGTCGCATCGAGAGCATTTAACGTCCGGCTCTAGCGCGAAATTTCGGTCATTCTAGCCCCCAGTGGCCAAAAACGGTGGGTGGCATACCTGTTGTGGCCATATTAAAGTTGCTGAGCAAATTCAGCAGGTCCGAGGGGCCAGGGAACTTGTCTCCGTGCTCAGGATATAGATGAACTCGTGTTTGTTAATTGAAAGGGTAAAGACGCGTATAGGACATGAAAATCATATTTGTAGCTGTATTTACACGATATACACGTGAGCGTAAGGCTCACGTGGTCTGCATTTGGGAGGGGTCGATTGGCCAAGACGCTTTCAGGTGCTTAGTAGCAGCGACTTAGATGCCTGTGTGTGGACTTACTGTGTTGCCTGCACTGCACTAAATTAGTTCCTTACGGTGGTGGCATGGACCTTCACTTGTGGAACCTGAACAACACCCCGCAGCCAAGTTTGCATCGCTGACCATCTTGCTATGTACAGTGCCATGGGTTGTCCACTGCCGGCATGCTCAATGTGCCCTTCCACCCGCACCAAACCTGTCATTATTCCTGCTTGCTCTGCCTGGCACCATGTCTGTCAGTGCCACAAGCATTAATGTGCCCCCCCCATCACTGATCCTGCCATGCTGCGGTTCCAGAAGGCATTCAATGTGCCTGTGTTCTTCCCAAGGGCAAGGTGCCCTTGTCCAATGCTACATGGAGAGACAGTGTGAGGCTGCACTATTACCACACTCAATCCACCAGCATTCCGCACCCACCAGACTCAGACCACCACATAACATGGCACTAGGAAACTCACTCTGCAAGGTCCTATGGTCATTGCATGTTCACTAGACTCAGTCTGTGACACCCTGTCTCAACAGAGAAGCACTCTACATTCTGCGCTCACTAGACTCAGTCCATGACACTCTGCTCAACAGAGAACTACTCTACAGTCAATCTGCGCCAACCAGACTCAGTCTGCGACATCATATGGCACTGGAAACTCAATCCGCAAGGTCCTACAGTCATTTCGTGCTCACTAGACTCAGTCCACAACACTCCACTCAACAGAAAATCACTTTATGGTCACTCCACACCCAGTAAATTTGATCCACAGAGTCACTCCACTTACAAGAAACATATTCCACCTGCTCATACACTCATTCTGCGGCCGCATTGATAAGCCGACTGACTGTCTGAGCACAAGCAAAACCTAAAAACAAGTAATGCAGGACTAGAGGAAGGAAGGATGTGTGTGTGTGTGTGAGGTGGTTCAGACAAAGCTCAGTGCTTGAGCCAAATGGGGGCGACGAAGGACCGAGAGCAATGAGGGACAAGAGCTAGAGCATGGACAAGAGACTCAATGGCAACCACAAAGGCCGAGAGCTCGGACAACAAGGGATGAACTTGTAGCGGGAGCATAATGGGGAACTGCAGGGCAACGATTTTGTATTTTGCAGAATATATATAGTAAAATACAAGGAGACAATATAAATAAAAGGGGAATCTCAGACATTAAGGCTATGCATTGGGCAGCACAACACAGAGGCCGATGTGGAGCGAAGGCTGTGCAATGGAGAATGGAGAACACATGGAATTTATCAAGTTGGAAACAGGGCAGTGCCGATGAGCACGAGCGACGATCGAACTGAAAATAGTGAGGCACAACAACTTTAGTATGATAGGCATTGGATGATGCCTATTGATGGGACTAATGCTATCACAATTAAAAAAATGCCTATTATGCGGGTAAATGCCTATTGCTTCACAAGTGCCTATCATTTCATGAATGCCTATCCACCAAGGCTTTCTCCCCCCTGTGTGACCACAGGATTGTTCAGATGCTTCAGATGCAGCATGCACAACACATGAGAGTGCAGTACATGCCATTTATCCGCAGCACTTGGCACACATATGCGGCACATAGGGATGAGCACGGGTTAGGGTAAACCCGACGGGTTTACGGGTCGGGTCAGCCAGGTACGGGTCACGGGTTGCCCTCACATGCAACCCGCGGAAACCCGTACTTGACCCGACGGTCCAACGGGTCCAGACAGGTCCTCAGCCCCTAATAGCGAGTCCATTGATTGTTGCCCGCAAACGCCAATCAGCTGTCAATGTCATGCTTGACAGCCGCCGATCACAGAGCGCCCACAAGCACCCTTTCTCTCTTCTCCCCACCTCGACGGACCTCGACTGCATTCTGGCTATTCTGGCCGAGCTTTGAGCTGCCATCGTTTCCGAGCTCTGTTCGGCATGAAGAATAACTGGAGCATTGTACTCTTGATTGGCGTCCGACGGTCAGCAACAACCAATTTCAATTGCCGTCAAGGGGTTGCAATGGATAGTGAGCAGAAAGGAGCGACTGTTAGTTTCGGACTCGTAACATCGTTCAAATTCACCGCGGTTACTCACATTTTCAAGGCCATTTTTTTGAGGCACAACTTGTGCTCGTTCACTATGTTTGACGACTTGTACACTCGGTATTTCCTGGGCCCGAATATCAATATGCTGGTTTTATATTTCCCTCCACACTCCTATTTCCACAATAAATCTTCGTTCATCAACACTACTGACAGTTCAATATGTAGCGAGGGCGGAAATCGTTGCTTAGTGATCTTGACAAAAAGGAGTGTCTGAAAAGGACTTAAATCTCAGTGCGTGTGCAGCGACTCTATCTTCATGCCATCCTCTAAATCTTCGTCTTCCATCTCAGTCTCGCGCATCAAAACTGTCGGCAAAAGGGTGCTCTGCAAGGTTAGCACTGCTCTTAAATCCATCGCCGGTTCTGTCAAAAGCAAAGGTACGCTGATTGCATCGTTTATAATCTCTCCATGCTCAGCATCTTGCAGGCAGCAACTCCGGCGGGTCAAAAGCTGCATCACAGGAGAAGGAGGATCCTGAAGGTATGTTTTCGAATGCCCGAGAAATTCTTGCTCACATTTAGTCGCAGATGATTCGAAGCTCGCTGGACGTCCGGTGTTTACCAGTTTTTCCAGGACGATGTGAAGGAGGAGACGGACACCGCTGGTCGCAAATTCCAGTTCTTCAAGTGCAGAGCCCAAACGGCTGCAAGAACACCAAGAAGGGTGTCGTCCGCTTTCAAACCAACGCCAACGGGACAAAGGCCGGTGATCGTTCTTCCACTTCTAACTTGAGGAAACATGCGTTGAAGTGTTGGGGGAAAGACATTGTGGAAGGCCGGCTGAAGGGCGCGGATCCCAAGCAGCGGGATGGCAACATCTTTGCTGCTTTTTCCCAGGCAGATCAGTGTCCAAAGCGTGCAGCGCATTGTGTCCATACTGAAGCAGAGTTATGGTAAGCTTCCATCGATACTCTGAATGTATACTAACTTTTTCAGTGCTCATCTTGCTCGCTGGGTGGCAGAAAGTAATCGCCCGATCCGCATTGTGGAGGACCGCGAGTTCAGGGAGATCTTGTCCGCGGGTCGGCCTGAGCTCAACATCCCTGGTCGCCACACCCTTGCGCGGGACCTCAGCGCTGCATATGAGAGTAGCCGTGCCCATGTCCAGTCGCTCTTGGGGGTATGTTACATCTGTTCGACTTATATTTTCGATTAATCGCTTTGCAGGAATATCCAGGGCGCCTGAGCTTTCACCACGGATGCCTGGACCTCACCGAATCACCGTGCATTTGTTGCGTGGACTGTGCATCTCGTTAACGATGGTGAACTCCTGTCTTTCCCGCTCGATATCTACGAGGTGCCTGAGGTGAGCACCGCTCTAATATGTATCGCCCCGGTTTCATTCTCACGGTTTCTTTAGTCACACACCGGCGAAACACTTGCACGTGCTTTCGACGAAATGCTCGCACGCTTTGGCATCGAGGCTAAGGTACGAGTTGGCAACTCTGGTCATTCTTTTTCCTCACCTACGTAGACACTTGCCTGGACTGGGGACAACGCCACTTCGAACGATACCCAGAACACCGCCTCTTGATGTCAGCCCGAACAACAACTTCGAATCTGAGAACCATGTCCGCTGCTTCAACCACTCGCTTAACCTTGCCGCCAAGGTGTTCCTTCGTCCGTTTGATCCTGCGCCAAAGAAGAAGTCTGGAGACGACGCCGCCGGAACTTCACCAGAGGACATCAATCGATATGAGCGATCCTGACCTTGTTCTTGAAGAAGACCTCGACGAACTCCCAGATCTTGTCGCCGTATTGGACTCTGAGGGACGCCGAATCGGAGAGTGACGAAGAGGACGCTGTCTGGGACGAGTTAATGGCGGAGGAGCGCCAGTCTCTCTTGGGTCAAGCCCAGGCCGTCAAGCTCATCATATCCCGCGTGCGTCACACCTTCTCACTTATTCCAAGCTCTTACCTTTTTCTCCAGGTACGCCAGTTCTCTTTTGCTGTTGTCAACTCCACGAAAGGGTCTCCCAGCATGGCGTGACGCCTGTGCGAAACATGGCAAGCGAGTCCGCGTCATACCACACGACGTTAGAACTCGCTGGAACTCGGTCTACGACATGCTTGCTGTCGCCATTGAGTACAAGGCGGTCTTCAATGACATGACAGTCAACCGCGACCTCGACTACAGGAAGTTTGATATCTCCAACGCGGAGTGAACCCTCGTC
>JARGXW010000618.1:0-83184 GCA_029204085.1 Mycena sp. CBHHK59/15
ACAAAAGATCAAAGGATTTCAGGACGATAAGGGTGGCGAGTACATGTCCAACGAGTTCAGGAACTTCCTTGCTTCAGAGGGCATTGTGCATCGCCATTCAACCAGGAATACCGCAACAGAATGGGACAGCAGAACGTGCTAATCGCACCATAGATGAGCACACTACTGCGATGCTGCATGAAGCAAATCTCCCTGCTTCATTCAGGGCTCTTGCTGTTGGCACATACATTCATGTGGCCAACATGCATCCCTCTGCTCACATTGGAGGGAACACTACTCCACATGAGCTCTGGCACAAGCAGAAACCAGATGTGGCTCATCTCAAGGTGTGGGGCTGCCTTGCCTATGTGCATGTGCAGAAAGATAAACGGGATGCCTCTGGCTCCCATATCGAGAAATGTATCTTTGTGGGTTATCCCTCAGAGTACAAGGCCTGGGAATTCTACAACCCAGTGACGCGCAAGATGGTGATCTCAGAGCGAGCTGTGTTTGATGAACGCTATTTCCCTGGGTGCAGTGCTGAGCAGATGAGGAAATGTCCTCGGATAGATCCCTCTGCACTTCACAGCCTGCCTTTGCTGCCTAATCCTCTCACTGTTGTTGTTATCAACGAGGAGGATGACAGACCCAAACAGCATCATGCACCTGCTCCTCCAGCATCCCCTGTGCCTTCCCACCCTCCATCCCTGCCCGAATCAAGGGCTCCTTCACCAACCAAATCCTCCTTCACCATCGCCTCCTGCTTCACCAACTCCAGCAGCTTCACCTGTTGGTGTTGCTGCACGTCGCCGCTTCCACAATCAAACTACGGAGCATAGACCCCTAACGAGTGGTGGAAAACACACAGGGACCTCTGCCGGCTGTACCTTCAGATTCAGAGTCATCTGATGATGAGTTGTTATTACAGCCAGGCAGCTCTTGTTGTTGCGCATGAAGGAGATCCAACAAGTGAAACACTTCAGCAAGCTAACATTGCAGCTGTTCAGTTTGCACAAGCAGCTGTTCAGTCTGGTCATCCTCGCACTTACTATGAGGCAATGAACGCTCTGATGCTCATTTGTGGAAGGATGCAGCAGTCTCCGAGATTAACTCTCTTCTGGAGAACTGCACTTGGGATGTTGTTGATCCACCTCCTGGAGCGAAGCCTGTTCGCTCTCAGTGGGTCTTTGTGATCAAACACAAGTCTGATGGGACCATCGAGCGCTACAAAGCCCGACTGGTTGCAGATGGCCGTGGACAACGCTTTGGTGTTGACTACAACGAAATCTTCTCCCCTACCATCAAACCCGCCACTCTTCGCACCATCTTTGCTCTTGCTGCTCAGCATGATCTCCAGCTTCGTTCCATTGACTTTAGTTCTGCTTACCTCAATGGGGACCTTGATGAGAACGTCTATATGACGCAACCTGAAGGGTTTCCCCAAGGCAGACCTGGCCAGCTCCTTAAACTGCGAAAGTCGCTTTATGGACTTAAGCAGGCTGGCAGGCAATGGCACAAGAAGCTGCGAGAGAAGCTCCAACAAATGGGCTTCAAGTGTCTCCAGTCTGATCGTTCATGCTTTGTCTATTCAGATGGAGCTGTTCGCATCATCCTTCCCATCTATGTTGATGACGGTGTCATTGCGTCCAAGCATGATGCTGATATCAACCGAGTTATTGCTGAACTTGGCTCTGCATTCAGAGTCAAGGATCTTGGTCCTACAGAGTGGCTTCTGGGGATCAAGGTTGAGCGCAACTCCAAGACTGGAGACATTGCCATTTCACAGCGCCAATATGCTGTGAACATGCTTGAGCAGTATGGAATGTCTGATTGCAAGCCTGTTTCCACCCCTATGCTGCCTGGTCTTAGCCTGACCAAGGAGATGGGAGCCAAGTCTGAAGACGAGTCCAAACACCTCAAAGGCACTTATATCAGTGCTGTGGGCTCTCTGATGTACTTGGCTATCCAAACTCGTCCAGATATCTCCTATGCAGTGGGTGTTCTTGCACGCTTCAACAGCAATCCTGGCGAAGCCCATTATAGCGCTCTGAAGCATTTGTTCGCTACATCAAGGCATCTTGATTACGCATCACATACTCCAATTCCTCTCCTTACAGTTTACCACCTACGTCGACCCTGGAGTCGTTTTCACATACATGATGCTGGATCATGGTGGTGATAAGACACCATGAAAGCACCAGTGGTTCATTGTGATGATGGCTGGGACCAGTGAGCTGGGAGAAGCAAACTGCAGACAACTGTGTTCTTTCCACTACAGAGGAGATAGTTGCAGGAGTTGATGCTGGCAAGGGATTGTATGGATGCGACATTTGCTTCAAGAGCTAGAGTCGGTTGACCGGTGCATCGTCTCTTTCAATGGACATCAGTCTGCCATTGTTGTTGCTCGGATCCAGAGCACCATGGTCGCATGCGTCACTTGACTTGCGCACCATTGGCTTCTGGACAGGTTGAAGCTGGTGTGATGATGTAAGTATGTTCCACTGAGGATCAACTTGCAGAATCATGACAAAGCATGCCAGCCAGCGGTGGAACGACTTCGAGACATGATGGGATTAAGGGGGAGACAATGAGACTGCTCTCATTCAGGGGGAGTGTTGAAGTGTGGGACTTCCAGCATTCTCATTTGTCTTGTTGTGTTTCATGGACACTTAGTTTAGACATGTGAAACACCAGTATCCTGATGGATCTGATGGTTTCCATGGTGTCTGATTGTAGTATCCATCAGTATCCTGATGGACCTGATGGTTTCCATGGTGTCTGATTGTTGCTATGCCATTGTGTATATAAGTAGCCTAGTGTAGAGCCTGAGTCCCCAGTTTCTCACTGTTGACTCAGGTTAGTTGTCTTGTCTCTCTCTTCAATTCGAGTTTCTCACTGTTGACTCAGACCACTGTGCTTGCCTGATTCTAACAGTAAATAAGTGGAAAGCAAGTAGAAATGAGACGATAGTCAGAAGTGGGTGAAACTGAGAGCAGTCGCATGTACAGGAGGCAGTTGATGGACCTGGAGGCAGCAGATGAGGAACCACTACCGCAGTTGAAACAGAGGCAAATGGAACGGGGAGGATACCTGAATCCATAGAGAAAAGGAGGCAAGGCAGAAGGACAATTGGTTGGGGAAAACCAAGAGGTGGGCAGATGGAAAATGGATGATATCATGCTCTGAAATGGAGTGATTTCAAATTGGGGGGCAGGTGGTCTCCCACGCGAGCAGTTGATCAGTCTGACAGACAATGGACTGATCACCGCACTCAAAAAAAAAACAAGAAACCACACTTCAAGCTTGTTCTGCGCTACATAAGCTGTAACTATGATGCGGCATCTGCTGAAATAGCTACATCCGAATTTGTCTTCCTCTTCTTTGATGCCCCTTGGTTGCTGCCTTTGTTCCTGCAGCAGTCAGGACCCTCATCATGGCCGGTAATGTTTGTGAACGGTGCCAAAATCTTGTCTGCTGGGATTCCCAGTTGCTTCTACTCCTCCACGGTGAACTCCATGTTCTCCCAAACATCATATGGCAAGCAATGACCCTCTGGACTGAGTGGAGACAGCGAGATGCTCTGGCATGTTGTAGTGCCATTCAGTAGATTCTTCCTTGTTTGGTGGAGGATTGTCAGGGAAGCAGAGTTTGCAAGCTGCAGCCCATGCTGAAGGCAGATGACAGTCATTTGTGATTGCATGGCCTGTCCAAGACTTCATATTGAGGTGATCTATGCTGTCTGCGTGCAACATGCTGATCCATCGTTGGCCCTGATCCAGATCTGGATTGCACAAAAATACAGCCTGAAGATTGTATGCGTGGCCAAGCCTGTCAATTGCCTGCACATAGTTCATTGCTGAATTATGCCTGCCAGACATGTGAAGCTTCCCAAAGAGCTTCTCCAGCAGATCATCCCCAACTTGGAAGAGGTAAAAAGGTTTGGTGCCGTCAAGCTGCTGCTGTTGACAGAAGATTGCATTCTTGACCATGGACTGCGAGTCACCGTAGAGTTGATTTGACATGAAGCCTAAGCGGTGTGAACGGAAGAGTGTAAATGAGAGATGGGAGAATGTTGAAAGGTTTTTTATTTGGTCCATAAGAGAGATCGCGGGGTTTGTAAAAGGCTCCAGAATCAATTTGAGGACTAGTCCCAAGAGCCAAAGAGAATCAAGATTGCATGCAACATCAGAGTTGACAGTTCCAAAGTTGAAGTCTCCAATTGCTATCACAGCCTCCATCAGTTTGACTGCTCACGGGATGTCCTGAGGATCATCTTGGTACAACATTTTCTGAACAGAATCAGCAGTTTGCCCAGGTAGGTGCATTAGGTATCTTAACAACATGGCTGGGTTAATAACTCAACTGTTGCTCAAAACCATGCCAGCTTTCGATCGCAACGATGTACACATCCCTAGACAGTAATATGAGATTTGATGTAGAAACACACATAGCATATGAAACTCATGCTTGAAGACATGGTTGTAATCAAAATCCAGTGTAATATCGAAAATTCTGGTGAAGAGATTCAGCCCCCCACGCTTGCCAGAGTTGAGAAAAGTGGCGGACATTGCAGGGCAGTTTGTGGCTTGTAACTTTTCATACCACCTTTTCAGCTGAGGCGTCCACCATCCTTGCCCAGGACCAGAGTGGTCCAACTTTTTGCTCCATGCTCATTCCATGCTGTCATCACTGTCTTGTAGATCTGGCTGGACTCCGTGGGCCGATTGTTTGCATGATGTGAGGGCCATAATAGGATATGTCCCGGACTTGCCGAAGCAAGAGGCCGTTACGACAGTCATCTCTTTACCGAGGTGAACCTTGCCTGCTTTGATCGCCATAGAGATATTGACCGCAGCATCATACGAGTTGAGGCACAAGTTTAGAATAGAGGAGTGTCGCCAGCATAAACCACCAATGCTGTTGTTATGACAGAAGTGTACAGCGCGTTCTTCGAGAGCCACTTTGTCAATGAGGAGGCTAACACAGTGTAGTTCTGTTTTGCTGGCAGCTTCACGGGGTTTGAGAAGGACCTCGCGGATATTGTGGATGATATCGGCAACATTGATATTCCCAACAGTTGGCATAATTTTCGTGAATGCCATGTGGTTATGTAGGGTGTGAAGCAAAAGGAAGTCCCAAGCCATGGTTAATGGCATACAGCAGTTTCCGACCACCCAGCTGGATTGTCATGGTCACAATATCCAGGGTGCAGCAATCAAGGGAAGGGCGCGATAGGTACCCTCAAAAGCTGATTAGATCATATGAATAATTTAGCTAGGGCTTAAGACTGATGCTAACGAGTTGCTGCAGGCATGAGACATTCATTTCCATAACCGCATCCATGAAATATTTGTAGTCTGCAATTTTTCAGAGAGTAGAAGCGAGGTTGCGCGCGAAATTGAGTCCCTGTAATTCAATATTTAGTACAAGGTGTGTCACCATGAAATAAAAATTACCTTCAATCTCCAGTGACAAACTTCTTCTGTATGATATTCAAGCAGGCTCTTGATTTGACTCCAATTCAAGAAACCGTGGTTTGTGCATGACTCTGCTTGGATCGCCATATCAACCAGTTTTGCTATCTGCCTGGGAACTTTGGCACAGTGTTCGCAACAGCGATCACGATGTGCCTCCCTCGTGCAGTTTCTCGAGAACGCAATGACAACTGTTCCTAGATTGTGCATCTCGATGATGAAAGGAAGAGAGCTGGGGGTGATGCCGATGCGGTGAAATGGGAATGTTTCGTTGAATGGACCTGCCTTCACAGGCCAATGTACACACATGCCTGGACAGCATTGAACAACGATTGGGGCAACACCAGGCTGATTATTTGGAAGAGCTTCAGGTGTCTTGATAACAATATTAATTCTATTTAATCAAGATCTGATAAATACTTACTGGAATTGAAAGTCATCCATATCAACATCCTCATCCACCAGAGCACTGGAGCCAGAGACTGGCATTGGTTCTGAAGGATTGTCCACATCTGTTCAAGGGAAAGTCAGAGGAGGAGCAGTTGAAACTCGAGTGTGATGTAATTGCAAGGTCGAAGATGGCTGGCACTTGTTACCTTGCTGATGTGTTTCAAGAGTTGTAAAATGCCCTCTGGTGCACAGGGGGTGTTGAATGGGACAGATGTGCATATCCATTGTCGACAAGTAGAGCAGTGAAGCTCCCATACTCCAGAATGCCCGTGACGCGCTTCAAGATCACCCTGCCAATAGAGAGCAAGGTAGTCTGTGGAGAGCATGTCATCGAGCACAGATTCAATTGGGGAATCCATCAGACCAGCTGGGGGATGAGTCAAAGTAGAACTGGAAGGGCTGTCGGGTGGTTGGGAGCAAAAATCCAATGGAGACATAGGGAGATGATAAATATTCGTTCTGGACGATAAAGAGCTGTAGCCAGAGTCAAAAACAGCCCCAGAAGTACTGGGATTAACAGGAGTCTCGTAGACAAAGCTCCTTGGTATATACAGAGGTGAGGGCCAAGAGTCTTGCGGCACACAAGAAGACGCAGCTGGTGCCAGAGTAAACGGGGTTCCAAGAAGAGAAGAAGAGTCATGGATTGAACGTAGGCAAGCCACTATTTAGATTCTGGGAAGTTGAAGGAGCATTAACGGTATCATGCAAAAGACTATCTGGAGGATTTGGGGGATACGATGGACTGGCAGGTCATAGAAGAAATCAAGGGAAAGGAAGTTGACAGTGTTGTTGAAAGCCATTATTCAGTAAAAGGACCATAAGATATCAGCACGCCAGTGTCCCCAGGACATTGGAGATGCTGTCGACGACGTTGAGGTAAGAGACGTATTTGTTTGTAGCGCACAAACACACCGAAAAGGGATACGTGATCATTTCGTCGACTTGTGCCTATAGGACGTGTTTTTCAGCAAACTAAATACAGTGTTGTTCATTGATGTCACTTATGGGAGGGTGGAGCTTTTGTATTTTGTGGTAGCTTGATAATTAAGAGAGCTACATAGAAACTGAAGGAATCACGCTTCGAAACTGAAACGGTGGTTGGACCGAGTGCCGACGGAGTTTGAAAAGAGCATGATATCTCGGAATCCTCCGGCGCCCACCTCTTCGGGAAAACGGCTCAGTAACGGTGTTTGTGGGTGCTTTATAATAATTAATAAATAACTAAAAAAGGAAAGAGAAAGAGGGAAGAAAAGGGAAATATATGACTCTCAGAGGGCTCCAGATATATGATGAAAGCTATACTACCAGCATCTCAGCTCAAGGCAGCCTGCACCGACTCAGGCAGATATGTTTACATCCCATGAGCGCGCCAAACAGTTTCAACAGTGACAAACACATTAATCAGATAACGACTTCGATGACGACATGGATCCCCAATCCCCCGATTACTTCAGGATCCGCACTGCCAACAAAGATACAATTTTTTACAAGGCATGTTGACAGCACCAACTTGTCAAGAAAGTATTGACAATTGGTAGTTAGCTTCATGAACATTTACGTTCTTATCACACCAAGTGGCTCCACACTGCGAACAAGAAGAGTTCTGTTTCTCAAATTTAGCCAGTGCCAAAGCTCTGGAACAAAAAAATCAGGAAGCTACAGTTGATGCCTTTGTCACATGCTTGTTCACAGCTTTCAAATAATTGCACATTGATTTCTATAAGGAAACAGCACCACGAGGTTTCAACAAGGTTTCAACATGAGGCCTCAGAGAAGTGGGAATAAATTGACAAACCTCCTTGGGAACAGGCACTTGATTCAAGTATTCTCTGTATTCAGAGTCAAGCGGGAAATATCCTTTTCCCATGCATAGTGAAACATCATCTGGATCAGTGTTCTTGTTGAACTGATTACACTGGAATTCCCGTCCAGTGTTTGCTGACTCTGGTTTAGATGTCTGGAGATGAGTAAGATCATGTTAGAATCAGGCAAGCACAGTGGTCTGAGTCAACAGTGAGAAACTCTAATTGAAGAGAGATACAAGACAACTAACCTGAGTCAACAGTGAGAAACTGGGGACTCAGGCTCTACACCAGGCTACTTATATACACAATGGCATGCACAGCCTCGAGGCTGATGTGAAACACCAGTATCCTGATGGACCTGATGGTTTCCATGGTGTCTGATTGTAGTATCCATGTGCTGTGCATTGCTGCACATTGTGACAGGCACAGCCTCGAGGCTGTGCATGTCATTGTGTATATAAGTAGCCTAGTGTAGAGCCTGAGTCCCCAGTTTCTCACTGTTGACTCAGGTTAGTTGTCTTGTATCTCTCTTCAATTCGAGTTTCTCACTGTTGACTCAGACCACTGTGCTTGCCTGATTCTAACACACACTTCAACACTCCCCCTGAATGAGAGCAGTCTCATTGTCTCCCCCTTAATCCCATCATGTCTCGAAGTCGTTCCACCGCTCTTTGGTCATGATATCTGCAAGTTGATCCTCAGTCGGAACATACTTTACATCAATCACACCAGCTTCAACCTGTCCACGAAGCCAATGGTGCGCAAGGTCAAGATGACGCATGCGACCATGGTGCTCTGGATTCCGAGCAACAACAATGGCAGACTGATTGTCCATGAGAAGAGACAATGCACCGGTCAAACCGTACTCTAGCTCTTGAAGCAAATGTTGCATCCATACAATCCCCTTGCCAGCATCAACTCCTGCAACGTACTCTGCCTCATCTGCAGTTTGCTTCTCCAGCTCACTGGTCCACCAGCCATCATCACAATGAAACCACTGGTGCTTTTCATGTGTCTTTATCACCACCATGACAGCATCAGTGTACATGAAGAACGACTTGTCAGGGTCGACGTAGGTGGTAAACTTGTAAGAGAAGGAGATTTAGAGTATGTGATGCGGTAATCAAGAGTGCCTTTGATGTAGCGGAACAAATGCTTCAGAGCGCTGTAATGGGCTTCGCCAGGATTGCTGTTGAAGCGTGCAAGAACACCCACTGCATAGGAGATATCTGGACGAGTTTGGATAGCCAAGAACATCAGAGCCCACAGCACTGATATAACTGGTGTACCTCATCATCGGATGTCCCCGTCCACATGCTAACTCGTCTTTCGACAAAACCTACAAACCAATACCAGTACCTCCAGTGCGGCAGCGTACTCTGTATGCTGTGCTACCGGTTCACACCCACAAGGAATATCTCACTTTCAAAGCAAACATTGGACCTGCCAGTTTCCGAAAGCACAAAACAAATAATGTTCCTCCTCATGAGCATGGAAGGAAATCAACTTCGAAGAGTTTACCAAGTACTGGAACAACCTAGTTGATGCCCAAGACCGCACCATTACAGACTCTAACCAACACCTTTATTACAAACTACCATTGCAGTTGGAGACCCATCACAAGAAGTCCTCGCTTGGAATTCAGAACGATCTACTCTTGCTCACGGCGAGAATTTTGTTGCGCGCAAGCCATTGTTGGACATTCTACGTGCCGCGGACAATATCACAACAGTGTTGCCAATTCCTCTTCCAGACGGAGAACTCGATCTCTCAATCAAGGGTAAGACAATTTTTTTTTGAGTTCAGCAGATCTCACTGTTTCGCAGGTCTGTTTGAGAGCCGAGCATTTGACCAAATGGCAACTCTCCCACCTCAAGATGAATCTAGCGAGGTCAAGCAATATGATCAAGATGATTTACCGGCGGCGCCTACCATATTCCATAACACCTTCCAACCACCCAGCACCGGTGAGCAGATTGAGGTACAAGGGGGCGAGTCTAATGCAGAGATGCCATCGGCTTATACGCCTCCTACTCCTGCATCTGCTCTGGTGATCCCACAGCCTCGAGCACCTATTCAACAACCATGCACCAGGTGTTACTTCCGGTGCCGTAATTCCGGCGAACCCCGCTTCCAAGTCTAAAGTAGATCGTTGTGCGCTCTGCACAAAAAACTGGCGCACCTGCGACAAAAGATTTGTGTGTCCCGGAAAAGGTAACCAAAAGAGCTGTACGTGCGAACATCCACCATTAGCAACTGGAGAGAAGGTACGGATAACCGAGGAGACGATTAGTGCAGCAAGACAACGTGAAGTGGGACAGTCTTAGATATATTGTATGGATTATGTGAATGTATAATAGAATTTCTTGTTTTAAAAGTCGGTGCAGTACCATCACGGGCCGCGTCGTGCGCGCAAATTTGTTGCGCATTCCGCGAACTCCGCACGTGTCGTGGGTGCACCACCATAGCCATCCATGATGTGCGGTGGCGATGCGTGGAAGGCTCCCGGGGAGCGCACACACAGGCGCGGAGTCGGCGGTGACGCGGACAGCGACAGCAGCGGCGGGGTTCAGTGCCGCGGGTGCGGAGGTGTCCACGGTACCCTAGGGGAGCCGGACGAGGTGGGTGCAAGGTGATAGAGGCACAAACGAGCTTACCGCGGCGACTGCATCGCAAAAAACGCGTTTTGCTTAAATGCGGACGTTGGGCAAGGTCGCGGGCAGCGTTGACAGCGTCGGAAGCCGGCGCCACGGGGGCGTCGTGGGCAGCGACGGCGGGGTCGGGTGTCGGCGCCACCTGTGCAGGCGCATCGGGGGAATGCTAGGGGAGGTAGGGGGAGTGGGTGCAACAGGATGGGAGCAAAGACACGCTCACCGCGGGCGAGCACATCCCAGCACCGCATTTTGTCTAAATGCGGTGACTCGCCGACGTCGTGCGCAGCGACGACAGCGGCCCCAGGGATTAGCGCCGCGCGTGCAGGCACATCGAAGGGACACTAGGGGAGGCGGGGGAGGCGAGGTGAGGTGAGCAAAAACGGGCTCACCGGGGGCGAGCACATCCCAGCGCTCCACTTGGTCTGAATGTGGGCGCCGCAGGCAGCGACGACGGGGTCCGGGATCAGCGCCGCGCGCGCAGCGGCGTCGAGGGGATGTTAGTGGAGGTGGGGGAGATTGGTGCGAGCCGCTGGGAGCAAAAACGTCCCACAGGCGAGCGCATCCCAGACATGGATTTTGTCTGCATGCGGCGACTCAGCGGCGTCACACGCAGCGACGGCAAGGTCGGGGATCGGCGGCGGGCATGCGAGGGCGTCGCCAGGATGCTAGGGGATGCGGGTGAGGTGGGTGAAAGGCGAGAGGAGGAAAAGCGAGCTTACTGTGGGCGAACACATCGCAGATCCGCAGCGATGGCCGGGTCAGAGAGCATCGGAGCGGGTGCAGGGGCGTCGAAAGGACGCTAGGGGAGGTGGGGGAGGTCTGCGCGACGGGATGGGAGCTAAAACGAGCTCACCGCGGCAGGCCGAAGCGGTGTAATATGAATGAAGAGAAGAAACAAAGTGCGTGGGTGACACACCTCAACAATTTGTTTCACCAACATTACCTGCTACTTTCTTCCTCTGATCTTTTCTCCTTCTGTGCGCGCGAGACGAGTGGAGGCAGAGGTGGTGAAGGGAGGAAGCGGGTGATGACGATCCACGGAAGATTGTGTCATAAAGTATTTTTATCTTGGTTTTGATTCGCTGTCCCTAGTTTATATGAGGAGCATACTCCGGATAGACTAGGGATCTGCCAATCATTCGGCAGACTTGGGATTCAAGCTCAGCGCGTTTGCCGCTGAGCGCTCCGCTGTTTCTGAACTCAAAATATTGCTGCGGAGGGGTGCAAACTTGGAATTGGAATCTTCCTCTTTTCTCTCTTTTTCTCTCTCTTTTCTTGATTTTTGGCCGTCTCCACAGACATGGCCCGTCCTTAAGGGTTAGTAGCCCTTAAGATAATCACATGTCTGATTACATAAACCCTCCATTTTTTCATTGTCTTGCCCTAGCGCGGGTTGACACTATGCGCAGTGTTGGCCGCGGGCACATAACCAAGTGACCCAGAGCGTGGGGTACGCAGTGTACAGCTCAGTTCAGCTGATCACGGCAGAAATATTATGCCTGCTCCCTACTTCGGTTCAGCTGAACTGTAAATTGACTGCCTCCACCATTACATGGCTAGACGACCGATTAGAGGGAACCAGCTGAATTTAGAAATGACAGGTAGCCAGCCATGAAAACAATGTGTTCCATTGAATTATTGAGTGAAAATCCCTGAGAGGAAAACAAAGGTATCATCAGTGAATAACACTGATGCCCCCAGCGATCTTTCAGGACAGCAGGATTCCAGATATTTGTCCCACCGAAACCCTCTGGTGTGGTCACGTGGACACCAAGCACTTGTAAGCAAGCGTCTCTGTGCGCTCCTCCGTAGACTCGGGCGGCCTTACCATGATTATCTTCACTCTGGCACTCAAGATCCTAGGTACCTTAACGATAATATCAACGCAGACTAGCCTACTCCCCTCCTGCGGCTCCATTATTTTCATGTCTAGTATCCCAAAGTCTTCGACCTCGAGATCTCTTGTCAACCCACAACGTAGATAATTATGCAGTGCCTCACCCGAATATATGAATTTTAACCTTTCACAACTAGTGTTCACTCAGAGCCGCTACCAGAAATTCATGTGCAATATCTGCCCAGGTGCCAACTACGTCTCGTTAAGCAAGGCCATCGGCCACGAGGATGCAACAACTCATATTAATTGTGTTCGAACCATGGATCGCCCTAATGAAATGTCAAGTCCTCGCTGCGGCCAGTGACAGGAGGAATCAGACGAGGAAAAGTCTGTGCCAGGTACCCCTGACAGTGGTCCGCTTCCCCGATTTCCCTCCCCGCTTCTGGTTGGCTATCCAAATTCCATCCATGGTCCAGCCCTGCCCACCGACGATGACAATCAGATATATGATAACTTCGCTGGTGAACTGGACCACAACCGACCAGATTATGACGAGAGTGCAGACTTCGACGGCTGAGCATGGTTAATCGAGTCGAGCAGGAGTTTTTCGAGGTCATCGGCAGTAGGTTCTGGAGAATCACTCTGTGAACGCAATAAGTACTGTGAAATTTGTAAAGCGAAATTCTAACTGTTATATCCTCGTCAGTATCTTCGTCGCCGCTGTGGGAAGCAGATTCGACATCAGGCTGGAGGTCTATTGGGCGAGCGACTTCGTCTGGATGTGTAGGTGGACCCTGTGCAAGTTGTTCGGCCACAGATGGGATTGCAACCACCGCTGGAGTGCCGAGGTCCGGATCGTGTGCTGATTCAGTTGCCGGGCGAGGTGGTTCAGGAGCGCGACTGCGGAGTGTACGAGTTTGCACAACAGCGTGATTGCCATGTTGAAGTGGGGTTTGGTAGTGTTTGGTTCAGACGGGTCCGCCTTCCTTATTTGTACTCTGTCACATATTTAGTCATGGTGTGACAATGTGACAGGGCTTTTCGCCTTCCATCTGGTGCTATTTCTGCCTTTTCGGCTTCCATCTGGTGATCTCATTGCAACATGCCATTCGCATTCAGCCATTCCAAAGTCTGGCCGTGTTTTGCGATGATGAATCCCGGCACAAAAACTTTAGTAAGCTTGATCACAGAGTAAGCTTGCGTTACTGACACCTTGCCCGAACAACGGGATAGCCGTCGTGCTCCACAAGCTCTCCCCATGCCTGCGTTTTGTTTCCAATCACCAATGCGACAAGTTGAGCGGGGCGTAGCTGGCTTGGTTGGAGCGGAATCCCCACAGAGCCCAATTTCATTAGTGCCTGCTGAATCGACCATGCACAGTCGACTTCAAGCGCAAGGTCATCGAGCTGGGAGGTGAGTGGCAGAGGTGGAGTGGGCGAGTTGGGTTTACGGAGCTGGAGATTCAGAACGGCACCACACAGAGTTGATAGGGAGCAGCTGGCGTCGGCTGCAGCACCTTTCAGCTTTGCCAATTTCCCCAAATCGACGAGACTGGATGTTGGAATGGAGAGACCCCACACAGAGGAAAGACGTTTTGCAGAGTATGTGATGCGGTAGTCAAGAGTGCCTTTGATGTAGCGGAACAAATGCTTCAGAGCGCTGTAATGGGCTTCCCCAGGATTGCTGTTGAAGCGTGCAAGAACACCACTGCATAGGAGATATCTGGACGAGTTTGGATAGCCAGGTACATCAGAGAGCCCACAGCACTGATATAAGTGCCTTTGAGGTGTTTGGACTCGTCTTCAGACTTGGCTCCCATCTCCTTGGTCAGGCTAAGACCAGGCAGCATAGGGGTGGAAACAGGCTTGCAATCAGACATTCCATACTGCTCAAGCATGGTCACAGCATATTGGCGCTGTGAAATGGCAATGTCTCCAGTCTTGGAGTTGCGCTCAACCTTGATCCCCAGAAGCCACTCTGTAGGACCAAGATCCTTGACTCTGAATGCAGAGCCAAGTTCAGCAATAACTCGGTTGATATCAGCATCATGCTTGGACGCAATGACACCGTCATCAACATAGATGGGAAGGATGATGCGAACAGCTCCATCTGAATAGACAAAGCATGAACGATCAGACTGGAGACACTTGAAGCCCATTTGTTGGAGCTTCTCTCGCAGCTTCTTGTGCCATTGCCTGCCAGCCTGCTTAAGTCCATAAAGCGACTTTCGCAGTTTAAGGAGCTGGCCAGGTCTGCCTTGGGGAAAACCTTCAGGTTGCGTCATGTAGACGTTCTCATCAAGGTCCCCATTGAGGTAGGCAGAACTAAAGTCAATGGAACGAAGCTGGAGATCATGCTGAGCAGCAAGAGCAAAGATGGTGCGAAGAGTGGCGGGTTTGATGGTAGGGGAGAAGATTTCGTTGTAGTCAACACCAAAGCGTTGTCCACGGCCGTCTGCAACCAGTCGGGCTTTGTAGCGTTCGATGGTCCCATCAGACTTGTGTTTGATCACAAAGACCCACTGAGAGCGAACAGGCTTCGCTCCAGGAGGTGGATCAACAACATCCCAAGTGCAGTTCTCCAGAAGAGAGTTAATCTCGGAGACCACTGCATCCTTCCACAAATGAGCATCAGAGTGTTTCATTGCCTCATAGTAAGTGCGAGGATGACCAGACTGAACAGCTGCTTGTGCAAACTGAACAGCTGCAATGTTAGCTTGCTGAAGTGTTTCACTTGTTGGATCTCCTTCATGCGCAACAACAAGAGCGCTGCCTGGCTGTAATAACAACTCATCATCAGATGACTCTGAATCTGAAGGTACAGCCGGCAGAGGCTCCCTGTGTGTTTTCCACCACTCGGTAGGGGGTCTATGCTCCGTAGTTTGATTGTGGAAGCGGCGACGTGCAGCAACACCAACAGGTGAAGAGCTGCTGGAGTTGGTGAAGCAGGAGGCGATGGTGAAGGAGGATTTGGTTGTGGTGAAGGAGCCCTTGATTCGGGCAGGGATGGAGGGTGGGAAGGCACAGGGGATGCTGGAGGAGCAGGTGCATGATGCTGTTTGGGTCTGTCTTCCTCCTCGTTGATAACAACAACAGTGAGAGGATTAGGCAGCAAAGGCAGGCTGTGAAGTGCAGAGGGATCTATCCGAGGACATTTCCTCATCTGCTCAGCACTGCACCCAGGGAAATAGCGTTCATCAAACACAGCTCGCTCTGAGATCACCATCTTGCGCGTCACTGGGTTGTAGAATTCCTAGGCCTTGTACTCTGAGGGATAACCCACAAAGATACATTTCTCAATATGGGAGCCAGATGCATCCCGTTTATCTTTCTGCACATGCACATAGGCAACGGTGGAACGACTTCGAGACATGATGGGATTAAGGGGGAGACAATGAGACTGCTCTCATTCAGGGGGAGTGTTGAAGTGTTGGACTTCCAGCATTCTCATTTGTCTTGTTGTGTTTCATGGACACTTAGTTTTGACATGTGAAACACCAGTATCCTGATGGATCTGATGGTTTCCATGGTGTCTGATTGTAGTATCCATCAGTATCCTGATGGACCTGATGGTTTCCATGGTGTCTGATTGTTGCTATGCCATTGTGTATATAAGTAGCCTAGTGTAGAGCCTAAGTCCCCAGTTTCTCACTGTTGACTCAGGTTAGTTGTCTTGTCTCTCTCTTCAATTCGAGTTTCTCACTGTTGACTCAGACCACTGTGCTTGCCTGATTCTAACAGCGATGGCAAATGAATTGCAAGGTTATTGGGAACAGGAAGCGGGAAGCGGCCAGGGCGAGCATATGTAGGTAGCATAACATTCCAATGTAGACCTAGGTAGAGCAATAAATATACTTCATTCCTCCCCTTTCTGGCTTGATGGTTCCCGATAGTAGAATTTAGTGGAAAGAACAAAAATGATGTGAACATAAATTCTTTCGTTGAGGCTCAATACAACTCGATGCGGCACGATTACAAAACGAGGGAAAACGAGACATGCTCGTTTTATCTAGGGAGAACGAGTCACTCGTTCCGGCTCATTCTCGCTCGCTCTGGCTTGACGGCTTTCTCACTGGGCTTAATCAGTTCACCGTTTAACCTGGCACTATGTACTGCGGTTGTCTTGCTGCAGCACTGGCGCAGTGTTAATCAGAACAGTATTTAAAACCTGTTTGGTGTTGTAAAGCACATTGCTTAAGCAAACCTAATAGGAATTTATAATGTGCTCCGTTTCAACGTCCAAGAAGATCTGTAAGAGGGATTTTTATTTACTGCAAAACTGAGTGAGCAAAAAAAAAGTTGCCCGCCGATTTGGCCACATGCACATATTATATTGAAAAAAGCTCTGTCAGAGCTGTAAATAGGTGCAAAATGACGCTACAGATTTCTACTCATCCACCGGCCTCTTGGGGGCATGACAGACTCACTTTGATACTTTCCAAACACGAGCTCATTGGGCTCATTGAGCCAAATTAAAGTCCATAATACATTCAAAAGTACACCTAAAATCCCTCCAGAGGTACACTTAATTCAAAAAAATTTCTCCGGCCAATTTGGCGACTAAATTTTGGTAGCGGTGACTAGGTGACCTGCACCATAGTCAAATACATTCTCTTTTCCGCTGTATTTTACCCAGTGGCTGAGTGATAAACAATCTGTATACAACAGACAATTCAGTTGTCTATAGGTTATAGTGATTAAATTACGTTAGGTTGAAAAACAGCGAAATCAACTGGGGAACTCAGGTTAAAAATAACGGTTTTAGAGGTGATTTCAACCTAAGCGGAGTAACCTATCAACTTACACTTTTCATCCTATAAGTCCAGTGAAATTCATCCTAAAGTCAACTCTCTTCCAACCTATTATTGGTGGACTTCTAGGTTGATATTCAAACTGTGCGGCCTCCCCAGAGCCGGTGTGTTTACCCATCTTGATTCTAGAAATGAAACCTGATTCTCTTTCAATATGTGCTCCGGTGAGTCAGAATGGTCCAAAACTGTGTTCTATGTGAGAGATTGACATACAGAGTATTACTATTATTATTTATTTATTTTTCCCCCGTGGCTCTGGGTTTCTGGGACAGGTACTTGACTAGTCTACAGGCTCGGCATGTAGCTCGTTATAAAAATTCTGACCCAGATGGTTCAGTAGGTACATGTGATAGTCCCTGAACATAGCCCGAGCCATCCGGTCCCTCACATCTTCGGCGCGTCGTTTTTCCGCTGGTGTGGTGCTCATCGCCGTTGCAAGGCGGCCAAAATCGATGTCCGCGTTACGGCGCATGCCCCTGAGATTGTCCAGAGCATCTTCATCTCCGAGCCACCGGTCGAGATCTGTTTCGTCATGATCCAAAATGAAATTATGGAGCGCGATGAGAGCGGAAGGACTCTTGGACTGATTGCGCACAGCTTGAATGAGGCCACAACGCGTCCGAAAATGATTAATATCACGGCCACATGTCAGATATCAGAGCATACCTGTTGATCTGCACGACGTGCCGAGGGCGGAGAAGCACTGGGTTGACTATTCTCTGCCCACTCTATATTCTCATTTTGAGAGGCTGCTAGAATAGGATTCAATTCCGATGAGATTTCTACGCATATGGCACCAAAAAGTGGGGAAAAGGGGGATGAAAGGACACTTTGTTTGAGTTAGGGAGTGTGCTCGAACCTCTTCAAACTCATTCAGAAATGTGTATGCGGCGATGAAGAGCTGTTCCCGCCTTTTTGGGGTGGTCAAGCATCGGTGGACAATCTTGACCCGAGCACCTCATTATGCTATGCGCACACAGTCCAAGAGTCCTTCCGCTCTCATCGCGCTCCATAATTTCATTTTGGATCATGACGAAACAGATCTCGACCGGTGGCTCGGAGATGAAGATGCTCTGGACAATCTCAGGGGCATGCGCCGTAACGCGGACATCGATTTTGGCCGCCTTGCAACGGCGATGAGCACCACACCAGCGGAAAAACGACGCGCCGAAGATGTGAGGGACCGGATGGCTCGGGCTATGTTCAGGGACTATCACATGTACCTACTGAACCATCTGGGTCAGAATTTTTATAACGAGCTACATGCCGAGCCTGTAGACTAGTCAAGTAATTTTTGCACTAGAAACGGGAGATAAGGATTTTTGTGAGGGTAAGACGAGTCGGAACGACCAGCTTCAGTCTTTTCAGCAACATACGCATCAGCGGACTTGCTGTCACCGCCGAAGATGAGACTGAGTATCGCACGCTGTTCATCCGCGATGGCGCCCACCTCCATGTCCTCCTCGGCAATCTTGCGAGCCCTGGCGACTTGCTCAAAAAGCGTGAGACGTTGCCGTGATCACACGTAATTCCAGCCCAATCGGGCCACATCACCGAAATCTATTTTCTATTTTCTATTTCTTATTTTTGATCGCGACTCCGTAGTATTGCAGAAGGAAACACAGACACTTTTGAGAAAAAGGAAATCCGGCTATCACACTTGATGGCGGGCTTTCTCCATGCCAGGTGGGACTACAGACTAGAAATTTGGAGTGTCCATAGATTCGATGTTGTAGAACACGAATGTGAAGGTGCCATCTTTTCAAAAAAGCATCCAATTCTTTTATCCACACAATAATATCACTAACCGTTTCGGTACGCATTTACCGACTGTACAGCTATTGGATTAACCTCTACATAAGCATACTGAAAAAGTGTCCTCGAAAGATGACACGAGACAATGTCAATTTATCATTCGACCCGAATTGAGCGCAATTGTGGGGATACATATTTGAACCTCACAAGGACCTGATATAAACTGCAGTAACGCGGGGAATGCAGCACAAGAACATGAGTCATACCCGTCTGCCGTGCCTCTTTCTTCCCCAGATCCTGACTTATGGCTTGCCAACACCAATTAAATGTCTGTGCCTCCTGACCTTGCTCATCGTCGCCACTGATCATCTGGAAACCGGCCCTGATCTTATACAACGCGGGACAGATATCCCAAAGAAATGTGGCGACAGCGGCCGTGTCCAGTGCGTCATCCAATGTTTTTGTTACTGGAATGCGAGATGGTTGTGGGATTTGTGGAGGGGGTGTGACAGGGGACTGAGGGCGGTCGATCAAATTTGAAAGGCTATATTGCACTGGTTACATGTGAGTACACAGGGACATTCCACCAAAACAAATTGATCTGCAAGGACACCAATACTTATGCTGTCGTCCCAATATTTGCCACTTCCTCTGGCTGGCCTATTAGTGACTATTGACAAGTCGCCACAACTGTACAATACGACATTCGGTCGACGTGACCATCATGGGGAACATACGTATGTCAGCCTCACTGTATGTTTTCGCATCTATGCTGTGCGCCGGGATATCGTTGGCCGTTGTTACCGTCGGCTTTGGACGGAATGCATGGACCGCAATGTGTGCCCCCCGTAGTACGAGCCCCGTAGCCAGCAGGCTTTTGGCCTGGGATCTAGACGTGACGACGACATGACCACAAAGGCCGTTAACGTTCCCTCGGGAGCTATAGATCACAGCTTCTGAAATGGCGACCTTCTGATTGCGAAATTCTTCCTTCAGCTGATCGGCGTCTACGGTAGGCGGATTGGTCGCGGTTCGATTTCAGAGAGGGTTCGAATCCGTGCACGTGCGATTTATTTTAGCCCACCACATATATTCTTTTGTCGCAGCGAATGACATCATAGGTTTGTAGCCAGACAAAAATCCGACGACGGTAATTCTGAATTGCCTACAGTAGAAAATAATGTATTTATGACACCTCAATTATATTGGCCATTGGTTCCAACATCGCTTGAAAGACGTCCCAGGCAGTGCTCAAAGACAACTCCGGCTTTCCTATCTGCTCGTAAATGGCGTGTGCCAAATTATTGAAGTCGTTGCTGACCCATGAAAGGTGGTCTTCTCTTGGCCCGACATCTTCCGTAACCATTTTGCGTAAGCCGTCGACGGCTTCCTGAGGTACGGGTATGCGGCAGTCAAGCCCGCCATAATTCTGTGGATGGTCTAATACATCGTACGGAACATGCCCAGAAGGCATATTCTTTTCCGGCTGGGTGCGAACACGCTGATGGTTCCAGAAGCGGCGGAACTCGTCCAACTCCGCTTGCAGAAGTGGTACAAAAATCCAGTAAAACAACGGTCTTTAAAAAAGGTGCTCCGAATCAGAAGTGAACACAGACAGAACAGATAACTGAACCCACAGATGAAATTCCACGATAGGACTGAAGATACGCTGTTGCTTGCCAACCAAAATTACAGTCTTCAGGTTGAGACCTTTCTTCTCTTTGAACCAGCGCCAGAAGCCCTCGATTATTTTATTGTGTACGCTTTTGATCAGTCGGCATACTGGATAAATTTTGGGATCGATGTCTGGTGCAAAAGCATGCCTGCTCAAAATTATGAGTAATCTAATCACTTCATTAAATAATAGTGGGTTCACGAACTGAAGCACATCTTGAATTGCATAAGGCCACCCGATTTCAGACCCTTTATCCATCGTCAATTGGATTGGGATAGCTGAGAGAGTGTGTAAGTGCAAATCTCTGAGATGGTAATAATTAGACTTACTCCCTGTTGTCTCAATGAGATCCAGATACAGATGCCCAATGGCAGCTGTAGTTCGACTATTTGGAACAAAACGAAGGTCGAGGGCGGTATAAGTCCACTTGTCCTTATACCCGTAGATTGGGAGACCAATGTCGCCCATGTCAAGAGCTTGTTTACCCAATTTCTCGTGTCCATCGGACGATACCTCATGAAAAGGCCCATTGGAGTTCAGAGCGGTACGGGGGATGGCCCCTTTCCTCTTGCCTGGGAACCGATTATCGAAGCCAAGAGGGTAATGCTCACCCATGATTTTACGGATTGTATCCCTTATTGTATGGATGTGTGTGAGTACTGACTGACATTCAATACAGGAGACAAACCTTGGGATCATAATCCCTTCCTGCTGCAGCACGGTTTTGAAATAATTTGGCCCATTTGTTTGCATTGCATCCTTCTCGACTTGCTCAATCACTGCCTGTCGAGAGACTTCAATGGGCGGTGCTTTTCGAACTGTCGGTATGTTGAACTTCTTCTGAAGCTTCTTCAGTGTGGTACGCCTGAATCATTTTTTTTAGCATTGATCGGAAGTCCCAAGAATCACTGACCCAATGGAATAGTTCAAGTCGGATCTCAGGTTCGAAATGCGGACTTCTGCCTTCAGGTTCTGGGATGCATAGCGTCAGCTCCTACTGGGGTTCTGATATATCACGGACCTCTAATTAGAGATCAGACGTGATATATCCAGGATCTCTAATTAGAGATGTGGCTGATATATCACCTCAGAGATACTTCCACATGCGGCTGCTGTATTACTAAGCCAAGGAAAATAAATGCAGCAAAATGAAACCCACCGGCGGGTTTGAACCAGAGACCCCCAGATATCACACCAATTTTTCACAGGCAGCAAGTAACCACTACACTATGAGAGCATTACAGAATATACCCAGACCTGGCAAGCTGCCCTAGGTCTTCGAAATTGTTTTTAAAGTGTCTCCAGTTTGTTTTCTCAACAAACTGGAGACACTTTAAAAACAATCTGGGGACCCTGACCTTAACCAACCCTAACACTAACCTCTAACCCTAACCCCTAACACTAACCACTAACCAGCACGTTTTATAAAGGGATTCGGTCACGTATCGGGGGTCGGCGTCCGTTCAACCGGCCCCGAGCGGCAGTTTCGGGATTCCGTCCAACTCGACCCTTCTTCTGCCAAAGCCGATCGACGGTATCGGGGAAACCTAGCGAAATACTGTCGAGTAGAGTCTTGACGTTCAGGCCATTGGAAAAGGCAACGGTTGCGATTACGACTTGACAATAAGGATCGTGTTCCAAGAGCCGAAGAATCTCTTCATTGTCCTCGAAGGAACGCAGGGAATGGTACATCTGCACGCGGCGCAGGCGTCTAGGGCCGGGAGATTGAGCTTTCCATAGATAAATGAATGCACGGAAGAGGGTCGCGATGTCGTGGGTGTGAATAACAGCCTTACGGCCAGAGTTGAGGATCGGGAGGAGCTGCGGGAATTCCTTCCCACCGACTCCGTGTTCCAAAGGTTGCATAATAAATTGGATATTCAGGCGTTCATTGGAGCGTCTGAGAACGTGAAAATCGTCGCCAGCGAAGCCGAGACTCTTGCAAACGGAGATGGTAGGTGGACCAGGCTGCAGGGTGGCGGAGAGTGCGAGTATCGAGATTGAGGAAAGGAGACGACCGCGGAAGAAGGCACCGATGTGCCTGAAGAGCGTCCGAAATGAAACACCCCACTCGTTGATCAAGTGGGCCTCGTCGACGCAGCCGTATACGAGATTCGCGCGGAAGAGCTCGCACGCGGAGATCTACCTCCATGCCTTGTCCCGCAGATGCTCTGGGTCGACGCAGAAGACATTCCAGGTCTTGCACTCCATGATCTCGCGGACGAGATTGCGACCGGTCTTGCGGGCTTCGGTGATCGTGTCTTGGCAGTAAGCGAAGGCAGGGACTCCGAGTTTGTTGAGTTCTAGGACCTACAGGGGTCAGGGACCGTCGAGTGAGCTAGACGAGAGCTCACAATGTTCGCGGCCAGACCCTTGGTCGGCGTAACAACGATTCCCATCGGCAGTGTGCGAACCGGGAGATTTGGGTAGAGTTGCGGGTTACGCACCATCTCCTTGAGGACAATGATGGGCACCGCAAACAGCGCGGACTTTCCATCTCCCGTCGCCGTACAACAGAGGATATCTTCGCGGTCCAGTATACGTACAATGAGCTTTAGTTGCCAGGCATGCAGACCGTCTTTCCACTGCGGGATCAGCTTCTTGACGATTGCGATGATAGTCCGTTGTCCTTCTGGGTCCCTCCAGCGGTACCGAGGCGCCATGGAAGTGTGTGCATCCAAGGGAGGTCGAGGGAGAAGAAGCGAGGGGAAGGCCCGAGCGTGGGAACCAGTTTCAAAGTCCGACGATTATATAATAAGGTCGAGCTCCAATGGCTTGGCACGCGCTTAACTACAGACTAGATCCCACATCCGAATCCTCACTCACATTTTTGCGCGCCTCAGTCTTGGCCTCCGCGGCCATCAACTCCATCTCCCGCACAACGACCGGATCGACAATAGAATCGTACGCAAGTGGATACCTACGCGTCTCATTGTACAGATCGATCTTTTCGGGCGGCGGCGACATGCCGAGGGTACCCGTGATTTTCCTAGCGCAATGTCAGTCAGTGAATGAAAATGAGGTTTTTAAAAATGCTATACTGAGCGATGAGGTTTGTACCGTGGCCACCGCATCCAATTTGGATGTTTCTCGCACTCGCTGTCTCAGAGCAAATAAATGTGGCGGCGGCGTCACCAGGAGTATAGAAATAAGGAGTCGGCATTACGGGCCTGGAAACACCGAGTCGGGTGTCATCGGTAAGTGCGAGCGGCGATCACGAAATTCCAACAGACCTATGCCGAAAATATCATTTTTCTTTGTCCGGACACGTGGGGCAGCCTAAATTTCGCGTTTTTCGGCGCCCCAGAGCGGTTTTGGAGCTATGGGACATCCTGCATACCTTCCCAAGTAGATTTGCCACCTAAACGGACATAGAATAAAAAGTACAATAACTGAAACTACTCATTCTCATCCTCCTCCGCGGCGGCGCCTTTTTTTCCACGCTTGCGGAAGAGAACCATCGCCGCCTGATACTTGTCCAGCCCTCCCTGCATCTTCTTGAAGCGACTTGCATCGTCCGGAGCAAGTTCGAGGCCGACTTGAAGAGCTTTTGGTGTGTTTGTTAGAAGACATAACCAGTTGATAGATGGGATGTGCGCGAATTGTTTCGTTTGGAGCATCGCTGTCAGAGTAGGAATCTCCCGAAATATGGCCGCATGATGGTTCTCATAGATCTGCACCGACATATATGAGACCGCCGTGATAGGCCCTGGGAAGCTCCACCAAAGGGTTGTCCCAAAATTTCCAGGAATTTGGCCTCAAAAACCCAATGTTTTGGGCCTCAAAAACCTAAAGGGGGACAAGGCCTGTCACGCGTCACAGTAGTGACTCCGCCAAAGAAAGGTCACGCAATCATGTGTTTTCTCCATTCCCCTCTAGAAGTTGTCTAGAAGTACTGCGAACCAGTGGAGCCTGTTTTTGGTGCAACCTCTGGTACCGGTGGGACCAAAACTGCTCGTCTGCGCACTGTTTATGGGTCAAAAATTTCAAGCGGACCAAGACCTCTCAAAAACCCAAAATCGGGACAAGGGTTGGACAATTTTGGCCTCAAAAACCCAAACTTGGGACAAGGAAATGGCCAAATTTCGCCCTCAAAAACACAAAATTTGGGACAACCCTTTGGTGGGAGGATATACAAAACCCGACACGCACGTACATTCAATAACTCGGCACATTCAAAACAAACTCGGTACATTGCCAATAATGTGCAGCCTTTGATGCAAAGGCGGCACTTGCCATTTTGGAATGTACCGTGCGTCGGTAAAGTGCCCGTTTACGGAAGGGGACACGTGTCAGCCCCCGCCGTTTTCATCTTTTTTCTTACCACCACCACTGCTCACCATAGCCCGCCCCGACACGTCGAAAAGCGCATCAAATGCCCCCGATGCCGAACTACGATCAAAACACACGCCCGCCGACCAACAGTACCTTGACAGCCTGTCGGCTCGTCAGCTCATGGACTTCCGGAACTACGTACGTCGCCGCGGTGTTGCCGCTTTTTTCCTTCTCATGTGCCAAACTACTAGCTTTTCTCTCCCGCCTTCATCGCTCTTAATGCGGCCAAGTTTCTCGACCATGAATGGGTGGACATCGGCCTCCTCAAGGAGTATCTGCGGCATGTGGCCCAAAATTCAGGACTCGACGCGTCGACGACGCGTCTATCCACATCTTCTGATCCGGTTCGCGTCAAAGTCGAAGCCCAACATATCTTAATAATTCAGAGTACTTAATTGAGCAATTTGAGCTTGGTCTACAAATCTTCCGAAAAATAGTTAATATCCCTCAATATATAATCAGTTGCTGTTGCTTCCGCGTCACTCGAGAAGCCGGTACATCGTCTTTGGCAGAATGTGCCGGGTTTCTGCACAAACACGGTACATTTTCCACAAATGTGCCGTGTTTGAAACAATATACCGTGCACTCGGCGGAATGTGCCGTGTATAGAATGTACGTGCGTGTCGGGTTTCGTTCATCCCGCTTTGGTGGAGCTTCCCGGGGCCTGCCGTGATGATTGATGATTCCGTGACGAGGTCGTGTTTGCCGTGCTTGCCTCCTCCTTTGGAGAATAATTGGAAGGCTAGAAAGATCGACATTCAGCGTGCAGCAGCGTCTCAGATTGAAACGTTCCAGACCATGAGCAAGGCGTAGGCCGTGAGGTGTTAAAATGATTCCATAATCACCGATCTGAATTGGCCGAAACGCAGACACTTCGACCGGCAACTCACCCGGCATTGATAGGACCAGGGCTTTGGGGCTAAAGGGCTTTGGGGGGGCTTTGTAAAGGCCTTTGGATTTCTCCCATATCTCCTTGCCCTTTGCAAAGGGCTTTAGCTACCACGTGCTGTATTATGTAATTTTCCGGTTAGAGTTACCTTAACCGAAAGCCATCGGTGAGGTTCATGGAGGAGGAGGGAATCTTTATGGAGGAGCTTGCAAACATGTTCGAGGACAACATACCTGATGATGGCACAACAGAGATAGATTCCAACGAGGAATTTGTTGTTTAATACATTCAAAGCTTGCCAAATGCAGCAATGATCGGAGTGTGGGAAAATCACTAAAGGGCTTTGGCTGCCCTTTGCCTAAAGGCCTTTACCCTCGAAAGGCCTTTGGATTTTTTTGACCTCCGGATAAAGGCCTTTGGGCGAACACTGGATAGGACTTCGTATGGGAGCTTGTCACTATCATAGTTTATGCCCTGCCCGATCCAGTCGCCTAGTATGAAAGGCGGGTGCGTGTCCGTGTCAACGACGTCCATTGCTGCGGTCGCCGTCGAGCGAAAAAAAAAGTATTTGTATTTATATGGCTAAAGCTTCGCGGAGCTGGAAACAAATGGGAAGCGCTGGAATCAATCCTGAGACCAGCCGATGAGAACAAAAACATTCCTGGCCGGAGAACTAAGCCACGTTTCTGTCCGGACATTGGACCTGGCATGGTGTCAGGTCCAGAGAATTTGTCCGGACGGGGCGCCTGGCATTGTGGCCCGCAGGGTCAATTTTTGTCCGGATTCGCCCTGGCGTTCGACCCCAAATCACCAAATTTTTGTCCGGCCGGTGACCCGGCCTCCCCACCTACTATCCGGGAGCCGTGGCGGCGCTCGAGTCGAGTCGTTACAAGGCCCTTCCGCAGATGCTGGTGACGCTTACCCGCCTCGACAAGCTCGCCGCAGCGCGCCGCGACTTCACTATCCGTGGAATGATGACCGGCACGGCGTCGTCTTATAATACGGCCATGGTTCTTGCGGGGCAGCCACAGGTCGAAGCGGTCGACACCGCCGCCGCGCTCGCTGCCGAGAAGGATGACGAAGAAGATGACGACGGCGTCGTGCATGGACCGCGCTCCCTTTCAGATATCGAGCTGGCGCCGACACCTCGTACGCGGGGCGTTCCAGACTTGGATGATGTTACTTTGAATGATGAATCTATTTCCTCCCCCTCGAACGATTTGTTCGTCCGTTTGACTGAGTCTGAAAAGAATGCAGTTGTATGTTTTCTTGCCATTGAGAAGCGGGTTCCTATTCCTGTATTAAGGAAGATGGCTCCGTATCACCAGGGTATGCGTGCATGGATGTCAAGTCAGAAACGGAAAACTGCTGATGCTCTAAGGGCAGATTTTGTTATGCATCAGTGTACAACTGCGTGTCTTGTTCTTAAATCTGAAGCTCTGTCAGCTGGTTTACATCCTGAAATTCCCCTTTCACTCACTGAACTTCAAGAGTGTTCATTGGTTCTTGGTCTTCGGTCCAAGGCTCAGAAAAGGAAAAATGTTTGTCTGCCTGAAGGTCCGAAGAAACGTTCTCGTTTGTCCTCCGAGACATCTGCGCCTGGTAGTGCCTTCCCAATCATGCTAAGCCAGGACGAAAAGGATCAAATTGTTCATGAATTTTGTGAAAGTACCAACAATGCTTCAATGAAACATTATGAATTTTCTATGGTATGACTGTAGATGTTCCTCAAGCTAATGGATTTGTTAGGAAAGTTATTATGTGCGCTTTGATCGGAAAAAAGGTCATGTGGCGCACGGTCAAAGCTGTGAAGCGCGCGAGGACCTATGGTGCGGGTCACCTAGCTGCCGCTAGCCGAGATTAGTGGCCAAATCGGCCGGAGATTTTTTTTTTCAAATTTGGTATACCTCTGAGGGTGTTTTCACGCGACTTTTGAGTGTATTCTACAGTAATTCAATTACTCCCAATGGCCTCTGTATCTGCACAGCGAATTCAACCCAAACGGGTATTTGATCCGAGCCGACGCGTTACGCGCGAGCTTTTTCACCAGCGACGCGTCACTGGTACCGCGCGCACTCCACCAAACAGAGTCCCCACACAATGGCACCCGGTTACAAGAAGGCCAGGGCTGCCAATGCCCGGACTTCCAAGGGAGCGCTCAAAATTACACCCGTCACAGGTTCTTCCGACCCAGACTCCTCGGAATCGGACAATTGTCACTGGGACGGCACCGAGGGCGACAAGGTTCCTCAATTCTTTGATCCGTTCTTCAATCCTTGGGCTACTGATGGAAGCGCGACCGAATGGAACTGTGAAGATGGATCATTTCCCACAGACGACTGTTCCAGTGAATCCGACAAAGATCTGGTGGGCCACGAGTTGCTGAAGAGCCTCGCGCGTGCTGGTGCCAAAGACGATGCATCAATCGCTGCTGTATACGAAGTTATAACTGAAGCCAAGACCAAAAAGGATTGGACGGCCGCAGAAAAGAAGCTGAGAGGGCGGTACACAGGCAACTCTGGGCGCTCGCAACGGAGGAATGACAAGAAATTGCGGGATAAGGAGGAAGACGATGAGGTTTCCAGAAAGAGGTATGTTTTGGATCTCTGTTGTCTGCATTGTATAAGAACTCTGATACCATTTTCAAGCACTTCTGCCAGTCTTTTCAAAACAATGTTCCCTGTCCTGCCTCGGACGATCATATCAAACACCGACGTTGCTCCCGCACCAGGAGTTGTGGACACAACAACAACAACAACAACTCCTCTCCACACTCCCACCATTATTCCATCCCCTACAGCTCAAAGCTCCCCGCCTGTCGCAGTCCCTGACGATATCTTCACCGGTTACATTTCCGACATTTCTTCTGGCGATTTTTCCGAGATCGGTGGGGACAAAACCTCTGGTTCCGAGAATGCAGATGGACGTACAGGTGATCACGTGAGGCCACGAAACTTTTTCGCGTTTTCACAGAATTAAGCAAACGGCAGTAAGTTTAGTGGGAGAGTGGAATGTTGGCCGGGGCCCATCGGAGGCCCATCGGAGGCGTCTTTTTATGCCAAGCATATTATGCTATAAACTCTCCACATTTCGAATTTGCTCAGCCTGCTGGGCAATATTACGCAGAGCACACCGCCTTCACTGATGTTTGTTTGTGCACATGCTCTGGAGGTAATGATTTGCTTTTTTGAAGCTACAAATATTTTTGCCGCACTGTGCAGAGTCTTTTTGGACAGAGAATATGATACATAATGATTTTTAATAGTCTGCTTACAGTGTAGTCATTATTTAGGACTTTGTCTGATTTTTTTTGGCCTGTTTCCTTTTTGGGACAGTGTGGTATCATACCCTTATCTTGAGAATCGAGATCAGCTGACGCTGGCTGGTCCCGGGCCGGCAGGTTGGTGACGTGTCTCTCTTGTGTCTCTTCAGGCCATGGCCGGAACAGGTGCTAAACGGCTTACCGAAGGCGAGTTCATCAGAGGTATGTCCAACTATTCAGCACTGCCGCGATCCAAACCACTCGTTCGTTTCGTAGGGCTCGATTCATTGTCCAGAAGGATTGCGGCCGACTCGATCTTTACGCCCAACATGCTCCCTCTTAAACTTATATCACTCGGCGGTCTGCGTTGCCGAAACACGACGGAGGACCTCGATTTCTACTATCCGGGCACCCCTTCCAGTGCACTGACGGGGAATATGAGTATCCCGAGGGTGTCGAGGCAGCTCTGGAGAGACACATCGAAGAAGTTGGACATGATCTCACCGTGGAGCCAAACTGGGCAAATTCGGGCGTATCCTTGTTTATAGAAGGATGGGCTGATCAGGCGGCTGTAATTTCGCGTTCCTTCGACCAGAACATCATGGTGTACGGCAACAATCAGCTACAGATATTTGCTGCAAGTTGGACCTTGCAGTTAATACAGAAGATAAACGCAATTGGATCCCGGAGGCAGGATCACGATAAAGTCGATGCGGCGTACATAGCCGAGCGGATTTTCCGTCAGTTGGGCCGGGCGATAAAGAAGTCAGAGCTGTATGAAGAGTGGGCGCAGGCTAACCGCATGGAGGAAATCATGGACGTCCACATCCAGTTGGTCAACGAGGCTTCACGAGGGTTGTTCAAGAAGGACGTCGTGGAAATTGATATTTGAATCAACATCTACATATGTTTCTCATGTAGCAGAGACGGCGCCAGCAATGTTCAGCAGACCGACAAATCTGAAATAAAAAGTTGACAAAGGGCGACAATAAGATGAACAAAGAGACGTACCAGACGAAGAAAAGGCCCCCGGAAAGGGCAAGAATATTGCGATGGTCAAACGCTGTCGTCGGCGGCGCCGGAATCCTATCCTTCTGAATCCCGGCCCTCATTTTGACTTCCTCGCTCATCAGTATCAGCGTCCGTGGCGACACCGGGACAGTCAACGTCCAACCGGGGGCGGCTTCCAGCGGCTGGGGAGTCCGCGCCAGTCGCTGGGCTCGCGTACTGTAACGTCGACGTTCTTCGTCGAGATTCCTGCACCAACCGATCTTGAGCCGCCAATTGAACGCCCTAACGAGTTCCTCCACAATGGCTGCTAACATATTATATCGATCCGGGTCGGAGTCGCGAGGATCTGGCCACTCCGTGAGCCACCAAGTGTGTCTGTGCCAGATGTACGTCGCCTCGTGTTTCGTTTCTATCTCATCCTGCATGCAGATGGCGTCGTACAGCCGATACAGCGCGCAGGTAGGCGTGTCACGCGCCCGAAATAACACCGTGCGCCTCAATATCCGGATATTTTCGTGGCGTCGGTGATACGTGGCCGTCATCTCGGCAAATGCGGAGGTAACTGAAAGCGGGGGGGGAATGGGTGGGTTCCATGGTACGGGGAACAGCTGAGCGAAGATCGTTGTCCAGGGATTATCACATTCGGTATAGATGTGCCGCATCTGGTGGATTACGAGGAAAACGGCGGCCAACGGTTGAGAAAAGTTCTTCAGGAGGCAAAAGAACCAGAAGTTGACGCGAAAAAGCATCTCGACTATACGTGACAACATCCTTTGAAGGTGGTTGTCGGTGGTGGTGGTTGTCAACAAGTTGTCAATGACTATATCAGACAGACCACGTGATATATACCACGTCACAGCTGATCCGTCCTTGATCCCAACTCCCGGCCCGCACTTCCAATTGGTTCCGAGATCTGGAGTCGGCATCGACACGATTTCGAGTCGAATGGGCGTGGTGAACTTAGGACGGGCAAAGCGTCGATACCACGGAAGAGCTTCCGTCGCCTTCTCGTCCACGGTGGATACGGTCATACGAAGATACCGCGCTCCATGGAAGGCAACCCAAGGGGTCCGAAGATAAGAATATGGCACATGGGGTACGGAGGAGGCACGACAACTTTAGCAACATGACCTATGATCCAAACTTCAGATTAGCCAGCACCAAGAAGGGCTGGCGGATCTTCGCTGGGGATGATTCAATGAATGGGATTCCGGCACGACGTCAACTCCAATTGGAGCCAGTCCCTGATCAAATAACAGCCTTTATACATATCAAGGTCCTGCGTGCTGGTCAGTATGACCCTCAAATTATGGCAAGAGTCAAAATTGTTTCAGATGAGCTCAACGAGGATGCAACTGTGAACCTCACATTTGACGATCCAACCATAAAAATCAACTTCAGATCAGGGATATTGGGGGCTACCCTCACAGTGCTGCAGAAAATCCCATGCAATGCCCCCTTACTACTATGCTCTTCATCCGACTTTCTGCTCAAAACTTTGGTTAAAGAGAGAACAAAATCTGAAAATGACATGTTAGACCCAAGTTTCCTGCTCTTCAAAGCAGTATTTGCAGCGCTGAATGAGCGTGTTGCACGGACACAGTTCAAGCAAACAATGATTACTTTCCCTGTAACTGCAGGCATTCATTCATACCCTCCACTGGAGGTTGATACCCAAATCGATTTGATGTTCAGCTGCCCGGGTATTCCAATCTCACAAGGCTCACAGCGAATCTTTACCAAAGCCATTAAGGGCAGACGCTCAGAACCATTCAGGAAGGCAACATTTATCAACTTAGATCGTATCCGGTGCTCCGTGCATGAAGTCTCTGATTACACTCCTACCGACGAAATGATTTGGAAATCTATACGTTCCGCAAATCTGAGACGACTTCACCGTGAATTATTTTGGAAGTCAATTCACAACGTTTTCAGAGTTGGTGACTTCTGGAGACACATTGACAATCTTGAAGCTATTGCAGTCTGCCCGACATGTGGTGTCCCGGAGAGCCTTGAACACATTGCAATGGAATGTGATGCCTCAGGGGCAAAATTAATTTGGCGACTGACCGAGGACCTCTGGGCCATGAAATATTCTAACTGGCCCCCCCTAAGCTGGGGACTTATCTTGGGTTGCAACCTAGTTAAATTTAAACACTCAAATGGGAAATTGATCCCTGCTATGGGACGATTATTTGCCATTCTGGTATCCACGGCCTGGCACACAATCTGGAACATCCGGAATGATAAGGTTCTGAAGAACCCACACCGTAACATTACAGATGTTGAGATTCACAACCGATGGCTGAAATCTGTGAATTCTGCACTAGGACGAGATCGAATCCTCACCAATAAAATGAAATTTGGTAATCTCGCGCTAAATAAAGATCTTGTCCTAAGAACATGGAGTGGTCTACTAATGAACGAAGATGCTCTGCCGGATGATTGGACTTACACAGCGGGGGTTTTAGTGGGTATACAGCCATTGACATTGAATGATCCAAGAAATGGGATAGGATAAATTTATTACGGCTGGAGTCCCACACTATGGTACTTGTGCGTAATGGCATTTCCTCCCTGGACAACTTCCCCGGCATTAACTAGATTTATCTGGTAGACCCAGCGGATGACCTTTGGAATGCTTCTGCAGACTGAATTTCATTATCCCAAACGCTCCAAAAAAAAATAATAATAAAAAAAAAAACTTTAGTAGCATAGGCGTTCGGACCGGCATCCGAACGCCTATTGATGGCACGAACACCACTGCCCTTGGACGAACAACACGAGATCCTGCTGGCGCGAAATAAATACTCTTCAAGGCGATTCCTGGATGACGATGCCAGAAATTTGAACAATCAGCTCACAGATCCTCTCGTCTTCAAAGCTTTCAAAGCATTGCAAAAAGGCCACCTCACCTATCAACCCTTCAAATTACTCACCTGTAGCACGCCACCACCGCCTATCTCGACTCAATGCCGCCACCACCGACTTCGGACTGCGGCGCACGATGAGGCTCACGTGCCGAAGCGCTCATGCGTGCACGCCCGATGCTGCCGCGACCGAACACGAACGCGCAACGCTGCAACGACCATGGTGTGCCCCACCTCCACCCTTTCCCTTTCCTTCGTGCCCGTACCCGCCAGTCCACGTCAACGCCAACGTCAACGCCGGGTCCCCTTGCACGCGCCTGCACTGGATGCCCACCTCCCCGTCATCCCCGTCGTTGCGCGTACATCGCCGCGGCGGGATTGATGCCGTCGGTGAATGTGCCACCATATGCGTTGCCAGCGCCCTCGCCGACACCGCGCCCGCGCCCGCTCCTCCCGCCCTCCCCCTGTACCTATGATATGACCTGCAATACAAGACCTTTTCTAATGAGTCTTATTTGTTTGTGGGATCTTGAGAGCTTGCGTGAGATTGAAGTGAATTGAGCTAAGGTTTGCTTATGGTTTGAAGTGGGCGAAGGGAAATGAAGTGGATTTGAAGCATAAACAGAAGTAGGGTTTCGACTCAAAGCCAAATCGGTTCAGAGCTAGTTTTCGCAGCTCTCGAGATGGTGATGGCTTTTGGGACGCGTATTAAATTCAAGGCAAGTAAATTGGGACTCGAATACTTACTGTCGCTCATAGCTAATAGTAGACTCGTGTATCGACAACAATAAAATCTTTCAAACCCGCTTTCGATGCCGTTTGCAGGTCGCCTGCTCAAAACCGAGTTTCCGATGGCTCGGCGGGTTCTTGTGCTCGCACTTCTCCGCTCCCCCCCTGCTACCTGGTCATGTAGCGGCCATGGGACCTATCCCGAAGGTTTTCTCCCTGTCTGTCTATCACGAGTTTCAACTTTTCTGGTGCGCTGGCGAGTAGAGGGTGATATGGTGTTCTTGATACTCCAAGTTACAATGAGAGGTTCCGTCGCTGCTTGCAGTCAAATCTGTCTATCATTTAGCTAGACAAGAAAGAACAAGATTAATGAGCTCATAGGACGCTTACGAGATCTCATCTGCCAGCTGTATCTTGGAAGCGACCCCGTCCTCTCCAATACACCTCCCGACAGTCCACATCCGCCGGTTAACATGCACTCCGGCTGCTTTACACTGAACGTCCTCGATGACAGCCCCGAAGAACTCTTGCGAGCAGCCGTGCTTGTGCGATTTTCTGGCAAGTGCACGGGCTGGAGGCGAGAATGTGCCTTTATTTGTGAGCTTGAACACCATTGCCATCGACTTTGCCTTCTCAACAGAATGGTAGGTGCTCGTGCGGAGCGCATTTGGAATTTCCGGACCTTCTTGTGGAGATTCTCAGCCTGCAACTGCAGGGTCTCGATCCGTGTTTTGTCAGTGCGGCTGGTGGATTCCAGAGCAGCAATAGTCTCCTCGTTAGCCTCAGTAAGGCCATGGACAGTTTCTCTGCCGCGAGGATGACAAGATTGCGTAGGCGAAGTAAATTTTGAGTCGCTTTTGTACTAGTATGTGCGCGGGTGGTTTTTCGGCGTTAATTGCACAGCAATGCATAGTTTTTGTTCGATTTTTGTTCTGCCAGGACAAGAGCAGGTCACAGTGGCTGAACCTACGGTCGAAATGGTACAGTAAGCCACAATGAGTTTTCTGCGTCTCTCACCCTCCGCGATCAGGGCATTCTGCTTCGACAGCACATGGTTTGTCACCCTGCTCGTGATTTAGAAGTTATAATGTTGATTTTATCTCTCGTGAACCAAGTGAGATATCACTCTCTGGCTGTTAGGCCATTGGCTATAAGCTCATGAGGAGCTCTACTGTAGGTACTGTATTTATACTAAAATCCTATTTTTCCCGTATGTTCCGGCATGTTCCCTCCGATTTCATATCAGTCAGCATTTAGTCAGCACCTCGGCCATCTCTCGGGCTTGTGCTGCATTGCCAACACCCCGATTCTCCCACGACTCGTGCGGGTCCCTCCGCTCCCGCGGAATCTGCCGTAACGCCGCTGAAAAATCACACGGCCTTTCTCATTGTCGGCCTACTCTGTCTCGCCATCATCAACGTCATCCTCCTTGTGGATATTGAACTCACGCTTGGGCGTAATAAACGTTTTCAATCTGGGGAAGATGATGAATGGGGCTTTGGGCAGGTCCTCGCGTTGCTTCTTCTCGTCGTACCCCTTCGTGATTTCCTTTCATCTATCCTGGACATTCAAGAAAAAGTTGAGGAGAAGAGGAGGATTCAGGGCAATTTTTAGGAACGTTTACGGGGAGGGGTCGAAGGTGGCACCGTCGAAGCCGATATTTTCAAAGACCTGATTGAGCGAGGAGGTGATCCCACTGTTGAGATAGAAGGTACGGATCGGTGATGTTTCCATATGTTCGGCCATGTGCCGATCAACATCCATAGGCGCGCTCCCCGTCAAAAATCTCCTGGAGCTTGCGGCATCGTGGGGAAATGAGGATCTTGTCAGGTATCTCCAAGAAGTGGGTGTGGAGGACAAAGGTGGTGAGGAACAAGATCACAATGTGGCTTTTACTGCTGGCTTCATTGCCATTTAGGAAGGGCTTTCTTTGCGGCGGTGTGGAACAAACACTTCGTGACTGCGTCCCTACTGAAGGACGGAAACAAATCGTATATGGCGGGTATGTTGCCATGGTGTACTGATCGAATTCCATTTTGAAACGTGCGACCCTATTCCCTTACATTTTGAAAGGCGTGATGATATTACATTGCTTTACATTTTAAAACACGTGACCTAATTGCATTCCTTCATATTTTCGAACACATTCCAGCGCAGACCCAGGGCCATTTTCTGAGGCACGTGCGCTGGCAATGGACAGCCTTGGTCATTCCGGTCATTTTTAGCTATTCAGATCCGACTTCATAGAGATGTATTGAGGGCAGCAAAATTTCGGTACCGCGCAACTGCCAAAACATTGAATATTGATGAGATGGAGAAAAATGTAAAGGTGCGCTTGAATGATATTCCTCACATTCAAATTATTCGATAAGCTCTATTATTTTTATCTGAATAGATATGCCAATTGTCCTGCACAATTTATCTCGGCATATACTCACAAGCTAACCGGCGCAGACTTGGCTTGGGTTAACAAAAAATACCATGGCCATCGGGTGCTTCCTCCTAACAGGTTCAGTCTTCTAAAACTCTGCACATCGGCAGTATTATTGATGAATTGAAGGTTTTTGACTGGATCTGCTTGAATCTGAGCACATAGGATTGCTCAAACGTATAAGATATATTTTACCACCATTTGGCAAGAGGCGAAGTGGGCAATCCATTTTTTACTTCGCCGAACGGGCTGGAGGTATCGAACGGTCACAACTGTGTGACATTTGTCACGGTTGAACCTGTTCGGTTCATTCGAGGCGCGTTCGGAGTGTTCGAGACTTTTGTGGGTAACAAAGCAATGCAGCTGCTCATAGGGCATCTGTTTGCCCTAACGCGAGCTTTCCAACCCAACAGCGCGATTGCACACCTTCTCATCTATTTTATTCCGTCATCACGTAATTCCAACAAAAATGAAGAGATTGCAGCAATCTCGCCACAAAACGTGAAACGTTCTCTAAAGGCCCGCGGCGGTATACCAGTGACGCCCCACCCATAATGGTCGCGGGAGGTTCACGTGAGGCGGCGTCACGGCCTTCGGGGCGACCGGCCTGATATATAAACCGCGAGATATTGACAAGTAAATTACTCACTATTATCGTTGACTGGATCAACTTTGCATCACCTTGTCTGCCATGGAACTCACCGTGAGTGTAATCTGGAAGCCTAGAAGCAGACATTCAAGTCATTCACCTCCGGATAGAAAACAGCGCAGAAGAAGCTTCTCCAGAACCTTCAGAAATTGCAATCGGCGGTAGGGCCTACGATACAGCTGCTGGAAAAATCATTGGGCCAGGATGCGATGACAAAGACCGTTAAACTCCCGGTTTCGAAGAGAAAGGTGCCGTCTTCAAACGCAAACATCACAAAAGCTCCACAGAAAAAGACTTCGAAGCCGGCATCGACGAAAGCGGCAAGAGGCCCTACAAAAAAGGCGAACGGGCAAGCCTCAAACGCAAAGGCTCAAGAAAACGAAAGGCACGCCGGTTATTCTTACGGTTTAGCAGCTTTACTTATGTAATGGGTCAGGAAAATACAGGAAGTGGTCGCAGATCCGAGCTCTACTTCATACGAAGATGTCCCCAACGAGTACCTGGAACGGCTCCTGGAGCAACTCACCGGTTCAAAGCCTAAAAAAGAAAAGAAAAACCTTCTCCTGCAGAAAATATCTTCAATTCAAAGCCAGAGAGTGAAGGATAACAATTTCCAGAACTCAGACCTGACGGAGGGTGAAACGGACACTGAGACGGAGAGTGAAACGGAGTCCGAAGGGGGTGGAAATGAAGAAGAGGACACATCATCGTCAGCCGAATGAACCTGGGGCGGGTTTAACGAGATGTGCTCAGAATGAAGTGGAAGTAGAATCCCAGTGATTTGCTTCTGATGTAGGAGATCTATACGAGGGAATCGAGCCCGAGTCACATCGAGACATAAGAAAGCCGTGTCAGAATAATGCACTCAGGACTTGAACCAAAGTATGAAGTCGGGATGCGAGGGAAGGAGATCTATGTAACATCGAAAGAGAAAGATATGCGGGAAACCACGAGCATAATTAGACGGTGTAATAGCATTGCGCTTCGGGTCCAAGACACGAGCCGTCTTTGTGTGCAAATTGAGTTGAGATTTGAAGCGATTCATTTGGTGTTTCATTAATTTGGATGATGTGGAGATACACGATGAGATTCGGAATATGTGATAGCACCGTGACAGAGTGCCATTGAGCTGGAGTGACTCAGGCAGCGACATTACGAAAAGCTGTTTTTCCCGAATTCCCCGCACTGCCGTGCTCGCGCCGAGTTAGCTAGCCACGTCGTCTCGCTGTTTACGGGGCACTGCAGACTTCCTCCCATGAATCCAGGCAGACAATTTGGGTTAAACAATTACATACATGCACGTAGGTCTAAAATCGAAGCCATCAATTACGTTGAAGCTCTGGACAGGAGAGTGTGGAGGATACATCATAGGCTGGGGCGACGGGGAAAAAAACCGAGACGGGGGGTCTCGTTGCCGCATTGTAGTCAAAATATACCGCAGGTTGCTGCTGGCGAATGTCCCCAGTGTTGGGATGGAGATTTTGAGGGACGCCAGTGTAATGACCGGGGGACATCGGAACGCCGCTGGACCCGTACACCGATGGATCTGGACCATCGTAGCCGACATGTTGTGGGTAAATCAGAATAGTTCGGTGAGCGTCGGCATCAAACTGGTTTCAGACCCAACGTTCCATTAGGAGGAGGAGGATGTATTGCTGCGGAGGTCCGACCCGTCTACTCTGTTCCTGTCGTGAGAAGGATACGGTCACTGACTGGTATCTTGTCGTATCGATTGGTAGTAGCGTACATGGTAGAGGCTCATGTTCGTAGGTACAGTGCCCGTATGTTCCTCATTGGGACCACCGCGGTTATATATCTTCCTTCCTTCGAATGTCCAATTCATAACTCTGCATTAGCATCGTTGTTCTCATCTTCCTCAGCCAACGCTCTGAGTCCAGCGATGGAGGTGGTGGCGTCGTCGAGGCCGAGGTCGGCCTCCTCAGAATGGACACTCAGGGCACGCACCTCCTCTTCCTCTGCGTCGTCATCTTCCATCGCTCCCGCGGAAGGTGTACCGTACCCTTGGCAGTAGTTGTCCGGAAGGGCCTCCACCTCCGCCTCCTCGGGCTCCCAATGCACTGCCTGGCCGTCTGCTCGGACGGTCCTCGCGGGCCCCACTTTTCCCTGTGCTTCGTCCCTTTCAAGATCCGCTGCATTCGTACTGTCCTCATCGAAACATGCACGTGTCCATGCAGACTCCTCGACCCCACGGTCTATCGAAGCGTCTGAGTCCGCGTTGTGATCCTGTTCTTCCTCCTGCAACGCGCCGAGGTCGCTCGAATCACTTTTGTCGTTGCCGTCTTTGGCAATAGTTAAACAAGAAATAAGGTAGGGGGGCGGGACGTACCGTGCACATTCAGGCCAGCGCTAGCGCAGTCGAATGAGATACGTGTAGGGGGGGCGGCCTCCCGCATTTCGGCGTCACCGTTGTTGATCCCGCTGCCACAACCCCCAGCAAGTTTTTACGCACACGTGCTGATGGCCGGGCGGGATGTCGTAATATCGTAACAATCATAACAATACATGCTGTAGCAAAATACGGCCACATAACACGCTTCAACGCGTCCTATCACCGCGATCCTTCACACGTCGAGCCTTCGTGCCAGCATGCCGGATTCTGCCGCATTCCCATGTTCGATGTGTAGAAAATCCAAACCCGCCGCGGAGTTCAAGATCAAATCAAATGGAAATCGCGGGAAAACCTGTCGGGACTGCTCAGACCGTGGACGCGACACGGCGCGAAATAAGAAACAAAATGAGAAGGAAAACACACATGACGGAGATCTCGAAGATGAGGAAGCAGGGAAGGGTCTGGAAGTCCTTCCTCTCAACGAATTTCTTGATGCCCTTACGCAACAAGATGACAATCTTGAGCTCGAAGCGCGCGTCGATATCACGTCTATTTCGGGTGGACGTCGCGAAAAGGCCGATCTGCTCGCGGCGCGTATTTGGAACCGAATGAAGTATCGTTTTGTGTGCGTCTCAAATCAAAATATTCTTGTGTTAATATTCTCACATTCTGTCTACTAGTTATCACAGTAAATATGATCACAAGCGCACCCCATCTACCCGGTTCATGTACTACTGTGCGCAGAGTGAATCTCGGCAAAATGCTGCGAAAAAATCGACGCGCGAGGGCGTAAAACACCGAGATAAAATTTCAATGGATGCATTCCACTGCCATGGCTGGCTTCATGTCACAGTCAATGACTGGGAGAGCGTGGCCTTTGTGAAGATTTCGCATCGGGATGACCACATCCCATACTGGTCCATCGATGTTCCCCAAGATGTGGTGGAATTTGTCCGACAAAATCCGAAGTTGACTCCCGGACAGGTATGGGATTACTTTACATCTTGTTTTTCGAGTTTACTGATTTTACCATAGCTGTGGGACGAAATTCTGAAGCTGCACCCGCAACCGGCCTTCACTCGCAGAGACATATATGCTATGTGGGCTGAAACAAATTCTATGGAGTGGAAACGAGATCCCGATGAGCTCAAATCAGCAAATATTCTTCTCGAAGAATTTACTTCCAGCAATCCCGGTTCGGGCGGGAAAGAACCACTTTACAGCATAGAACCGATCCCATTGACTGCCCAACCCGGATTCACTGCCATCGCGTTTGCACTCCCTAAATTATTGCGTGAACTCCGTCCGCGCGATTTTGGACGGAGGTGGTTCGTCGCCGGACTCTACCACTTTACCGCCACCCAGATCTGGTACCCCACGGTCAAGAAAAGGCGGCATACATCGAACCGGACGGTAGTATCACCGACGGTGATGACCACGCATGGTCCTCCAATCGGAAGGTTCCTGGCCGGTGGTGGCGGGTGGCGTGAGCTTGATTTTACCACATCCAGCCTGCTCGGTAAGCGTGCCCGCAGCGAGGATTCGGACGGTAGCAGTGCGGATGACATGGAAGAAATTCAACGGCAATTCTTTCCGTCCTTCGAAACTCATGACAGCGATGAGGAGCAGGAGGTAAGTTGTTCCTGATTTAAAAATTATGTTGGTTGATTATATATTGAGGTCGATGAATACGCGGCGCAACTGCTTGCGCGCGCTGATGACTTTGTACAAGCGGCCGCAATTCTTCGCACTCAAGTCCCCCATAGAAATAAATTATGGATGTCAAGCATTGTCAAGCGCAACATCGGGGCTGATGTAAGTCAAATGGTAGCTGATATTCACAGATTCGAAAGCACCTCGCGGGTACGCGACACCACTTGGGCTAAACAAGGGGACAAGGAGGGCCGTCGGCGGATGCAGAACACGATGGGATATCAAATCCCTCTTGAATCGGATTGATATCATTCATGCTACTTCTTCTATGCAAAATTGTATTTATTCATTTGTCTTGAGGAAATTGCAATAAGCCGGAACCATGTTCAATATTTGGTTCGGATCCGTGGAAGATGGAAAAATAAGCATGTGTTAAAAAAGATAGCGCCGGACGAAATCAACGACGCCTCCGAGAATCGAACCAACGCGTACTCAACAACCGAGATAGCAGTCAGAATCAATCCAACTGAGCTAAAGTAACCATGCATGGCAAAGCTAACATAGCGCTCATGATCCGATTCCTACATTCCCCCCTCCCAACTGTATTTTGTCAACTTTCACACCTTTAAAGTTCTAAGAGCATAATCTTCGAGTGAATATTGGAAAAATATGTACACAGAGGGTATTTACACAGTTTCGCAGGCTACATGTGACGGGGGCGAGTAAAAGTCCGCTAAGTATGTCTGTCCGTACTGTGACCAACCTCTTTCAGGATTATATGATGGTGGGGCCATCTGCTGCCTCATTCGATAGATATCTCATCGCGAACATATTGCGGCTGCCCAATATACATAGGGTTGATTTTTGGCACAAACGGAACAGCATACAGTTGTGGACAAACAAAGTCCGCCAAAAAAAAAATTGAATTTTTGAGCCGAGATGAATGCACCAATCGATAGATCTCATCAAGGGGATCCTGTCCATATACAAAACATGTAATGCTGTCGAACCGTTGTGCCGTAAAATGGCATTTAATGCACCGGACCGGCCAAAAATTTGGCGCCCGCTTAAAAAGCGTGGGAAAAGCATGAAAAAAATATTCAATCAACAGATCTCGTTGAGCGGAATCTGATTCTGCAAAAATGTTGACCTTCTATCGAGCGGTTATGCCAGAATAAAATAATCTTTCTCGGATCACATGATTTGACATATCTATCAAGAACTGTCATTGACACGTCAACTGACTGATACTTCGCGCCCCTGTCTTCTCTCCTTCTCTCCTTCTCTCTTATCATCTCCCATGAGTATGGTGGCGGACGGAACTTCATGACAAGCCGGAGTTCCCACCGAATTGCTTCTAGATTGCAGATTCAGCATCAGAATGATCTACTCTAGTGGTAAAATTTTCGTTTCAGAGGAAACGGAGGGGGACTGAGCGTGGGAAAAAAAACGCGAAATCTTCGGCCAGAAAACGAAAGAAATTACAGTCGAAACAGGGATGTTCGTACACTATAGAGTTCCCAACTTCGACTTTTTCTTCCACTCTGCAATCGCCACATCCAATTCGCGCCGCTGAACCCCACGGTGCGAGCGGTACTTCTTCACTGCAAACTCGGCCACTGGTATATATATTATGTGGCAAACAATTGTTAAAATAAGCTCAGAAGGTAGAGAATGTGGCAAGAGGATGATATTCCTTTGCAAACCAGTGAAGTGCTACCGACTAAATACAAGGCTTTTATACCTACAATAACTAATAGAATATTCCAAGTATTACTAAGTGTAAACTAAGCTATAAGTCAGCTTCGGGGAGGTGTGACATGATCTTTGAGTGATTTCAGGATGTTATCAACCATTCAAACCATACAATGCCTCATTGGACCCTCCAGGAGAAAATAAATGAGTGTTTTCTGAAAAACCGACTTCTTGGATTGATCTCGGATCACAAAATGGTTTACATGGCAGGAAAGTACTCATAAAATAGACCTCTCGATAATCCGCACGGTCGAGGGGGTCAAGTTCAGTCAATGGTTTTTGACAAGGTTCTCCCAGATAACCACCCGCACAAAAAATCGGAGGGACTGCCAAAGGGAATGAAGGTAATTTTAGCTGAACGAGGGTATACAACAGATTCGAACGGTAAAACTCTGATCGGAGATTGCAAGGCACCAAGAATATTGAGGTGATGGAAGCAAATGTCAAAAGATGTCTGGATGAAGTCCAATTGTTTATTCTTCGGTTTTCCAATAGAGCAGCCCGATTTGTCTCAGCTTACTATCTTGGCTGTACTGGGAAGGATTTAGGTTATCTACAGAAGACATACAAGAGCCATAGGATGCTGCCTTATCATGCAGTAACATTGATGAAAGAGTCTGTACATATGTAGTTTTTTTTCTCCTATGAAATCCATTTTTTTGCACTGATTTATTCAAATTTACCCGAGATTTGGATCGTCACATCACGCTTTGTCACGGCTTACGTAAAGGTGCTGGGTTCCCACGCTCTCCACCTTAGAGGGGGAGATGTATTGGGACAAGTGGCCACAAGAGGCCAGGAAGAAATAAAAAAAACCCATAATTTTGCTACGATACTAGTATGTAGATATAATCAGTAATGACAGGCGGCGCCGTGAGACGGCGGGGAACGGGGGTATGTGCTGATGCACGCTTGAGGTGCAGTAGAGTGAACGTGGTAAGTAAAGACCCAGAAAGACAAGGGTCGCGATGGATGGGGAGAAGTGAGAACAGATACTGCGTAGAAATTTCAGACCATGCTACGTGAATGTTGATTCGAAAGACACACAAAGTCAGAAACCATTTATTAGTAGTTCCTTATTCCCCCAGATCGACACTGGCGTTATTAGCTTCCTCAACGATGTTGTTGGCTTAGTGCACTCACGTGACACGGCGTGTCTCCGAGTCCTCCCTTCTTGCAGACGCTTGGGCTATTCGGTCGCTTTCTCCATCCCAAGCCCGTTTTGCCCACTGCGTACCGGGTTCGGTGCCCGCTTTCTGCTCAACCGATTCCTTGCGCTGCCCGTTAATACCGAGCAGCAGCCCAACGAATCGGCCGCGAAGCGGCCCAACCCGCCCGCAAACACTTCATCTTACAGCTCTTTGCGGAACTTAGGGCGCGGCCGATTTTTTTTTCCTTTTTGAGCTGTTTTTGATCATTTCAGCCAGAACAGCTGTTCTGACCTCAATTCTCAACGTACGTTTCTGAAAACTATATGAGCAGAATCACACGACAATTCCGCAGGGCATGACGTCCTCAGAATCTTTCCATACCGCGGGTAGTAATTATAATATATTATTTTGCGTGTTTTGCGGAGATCATCTCTTGTGTCGTGATTTGAAGGTTGTGTGGGATGTTGTATGGCTCTAAAAACACTTATTTGGATGTCGGAAGGCAAATCGTCCTCGTAATTGAGGTATGGCACCCGGAGCGTGTGAACAGTGGACTTGAAGCTGTGAAATATTCCTACAGTCTAGGCCTTATATATCTGTGTGCTCTATCCTCCAGCGAGTGAACCAATTGTCAATATTCTGACTTTGAAGTGTTTTCGAGAGATTACACGCCTCAGATCAGCTCTGTGCATCCCCGTCCGGCGACGCGACACGTCCCAATGTGATCACAAGCGTGGGCACGTGCCCGGAATCGTTGTGATCGAGTTGTCTCGCGGTGCTGTACAGGGAGTACAAGAGCAAATCCGAGCCGTGGGACTCCTTCAGGACACTCGATAGAATGATAATTGGTAGTTTCTTAGCTCATTCAATCATAGATCACACAAATACACAGAGCCTGAGCTGTACCTATATTCTGCTTGTTCAAGTCCACTATTCACGCGCTCCGGGTGCCATGCCTCAATTACGAGGACGGTGTGCCCTCCGCAATTCAAACAATTGTTTTTAGAGCCATACAACATCCCACACAACCTTCAAATCACGACACTAGAGATGATCTCCGCAAAACACACAAAATAATATATTATAATACTACCGGCGGTATGGAAAGATTCTGAGGACATCATGCCCTGCGGAATTGTCGTGTGATTCTGCTCATATAGTTTTCAGAAACGTACGCTAAGAATTGAGGTCAGAACAGCTGTTCTGGCTGAAATGATCAAAAACAGCTCAAAAAGGAAAAAAATTCGGCCGCGCCCTAAGTTCCGCAAAGAGCTGTAATATTATCTCCTATATATCTTTCCGATAAAAGGTCACGAGGCGGCTGAAGGCTGCCGGATCCTTTTATATAATTTCTCACTCATATTCGCCGTAGCCTAGTCTACCTTATTTGATCCTAGGTTCGGAGCAAGCCTGTCTCCGGTCCGGCGAGCCGGATAATCTCGGAGAGAGGCTTGCACCAAACTGCCATAAATAGGGGTAGCACCAGAAAGGTGTGCTCTTCAGGAATGGGACTGAAAAAAGTTTTATCGGCGGGAGATAAATGGTGGAATTTTTCTCTTCTCCAAGGAAGAAAGACAAATAGAACAGAGTGAGAGAACGGAGGTTCGCCGTCGGCCGTTGGCCAGGAAGGACATACTATCTGGTTTCAACTCGCTGACCGAAAATGAGCGACGAGCACGCAGCGGAACAGTTTCGGCACAGGCGGCGCACGTGAATGTTGCCCGAGCTTTGGTACAATGTCTGCTCTTGTTCAGCGCTTACAGTAGACGACGCAAAGGAACGATAGTCAGTCTGCCCCATTCAGTGCGCTGAGAATGTGCAACTGTAAGTCAGGATTCACTTGCCATTCAAGCTTGATTCAAGGCATACATTTACGACATCGGGGAGGGTTCAGCCACAGAGAAGTTGAAGTTGAGGAGTGCGAAAATTCAACGGATTGTGCAGAGACAATATGTTGTGTTATTTGGGTGCACATGGCATCAATCTTAGCCGTGGCCGGTACATGAACGTGGTGCAGCGCTGCGGTATAAATGAGCAGAGGTCGACGGTGGCTCTCAGATGAGTTGAAAGATGGCTCTCACAGGAGTTGAAAAAATTCGGCAACACTCATGGCACACCCGTAATTTGAAAGGCAAGTTACGTTCCAGGAGACAGAAATGTTCAAGGCAGCCTGGAATACAAGAGAAGCGGAAAGAACATCTTATGATATGGATTGGCAAGTTCCCCGCTCGCGCCGAGGACGAGCCCGAGAGATTATGTGATGCAATAACACATGGCGACATTACAGCTCTTTGCGGAACTTAGGGCGCGGCCGAATTTTTTTTTTTCCTTTTTGAGCTGATTTTGATCATTTCAGCCAGAACAGCTGTTCTGACCTCAATTCTCAGCGTACGTTTCTGAAAACTATATGAGCAGAATCACACGACAATTCCGCAGGGCATGATGTCCTCAGAATCTTTCCATACCGCCGGTAGTATTTATAATATATTATTTTGTGTGTTTTGCGCAGATCATCTCTAGTGTCGTGATTTGAAGGTTGTGTGGGATGTTGTATGGCTCTAAAAACAATTGTTTAGATCGCGGAGGGCACACCGTCCTCGTAATTGAGGCATGGCACCCGGAGCGCGTGAATAGTGGACTTGAACAAGCAGAATATAGGTACAGCTCAGGCTCTGTGTATTTGTGTGATCTATGATTGAATGAGCTAAGAAACTACCAATTATCATTCTATTGAGTGTCCTGGAGGAGTCCCACGGCTCGGATTTGCTCTTGTACTCCCTGTACAGCACCGCGAGACAACTCGATCACAACGATTCCGGGCACGTGACCACGCTTGTGATCACATTGGGACGTGTCGCGTCGCCGGACGGGGATGCACAGAGCTGATCTGAGGCCAAATACAGAAAATATGACATACACAACTTGAGTCGCCGGTGGTCAAACTTTCTGTGGGTCTCTCAAAGCACTCATTCCATGCCCGCAAACTCGATTCCACCGAGAAATCCGTGCCCATTCCACTTCTGAAGGAGGACAAAGCAAAATACTCTTGTCGAGTCAGAACTGCCCAAATAGTGGCCACGGGCTAGTGGCGACCTAATTAACGTGCAATCCTATTGTGTTCGACCTCCAATTACCATACTAATGATGTGACGCTTTCCTTCCAGAGTCGGGTGTGTTGCTTGCCAGTGCATGAGATCGGTATTAATTTTTTCTAGGACAGAAGGCCATGGTGTGGTATAAGGGATGTTATTGCCGATCCATGCACCTAGCATGCGGCAGCTCTTGCCATCAGGCACAATTTTAATAGTTGGGTAGTTCAAGGCACTCATTGGTCTTCTTACTGGAGACACGGCGGACAATCAGATGTCATGGGCCGTTTGTGATGTGTCAGTCATGTGGTCCGTCATCGGACCTGTCATTGGGGATGTCATGTTCTATTTCTCCTTTGTGACTCTCACTATGATCGCCGGCTTCCCTTTGTCACGCTAAGCGAACCGCACCATACCTGCCGGTCCTCTGCGGCACTGGTTGAACATTGCCAAATTTTCCTGGAGCAACTCTTCATGAAATGTCCCAATCTATGGTATGGCTGTTTCCAGTACAACGGGTTGGCTGAGACCATCTGTGATTCCACTTCTAACAATAATGGTGCACTTGAGCTGGGATTTTGGAGGAGTCCTTTCCCATATATCCTGAATGCGTCTAAATTGTTCACACGCTGCCGGACCGATGGGCAAGTACTTGTTTTCACGTCAGTAGCCAGCTGGGTTTTGGCAGGATCAATTGAGGATTCACCGGGGGGCTCCTTGATCCGATACCACCACCATCCCCACTTTTCCCACGCTTGCTCGCTGGCGACGTCGGGCTAAACGGGGCGGGTAGTGGTTTTTTTGGACCAAGGAGGGTCCACAGCCAGGGTTCGCAGCCCAAGGGTGACCCCCACACCCGCGTAGCCTACGAGCTACACCGCACAGGTTGCGGAAGGAGCCCACGAGCCCAAAAATCTTCATAGCCATGGAGCTAATGTCCAACACGACATATATGTTTCGTCCCGTTCACAGGTGAACCAGCAACTATGCTTGGTATGTCCTTATCTTCACCTCTTCACTTTCCCATCCGCCTCCCACTCTCCTCGCGGAAGAAGTCGCTTGCATTACCGCCCCCCATGACCTCCACAACCTGCGCGACATCACGTGACCCAGATCTAGACCCATCCTCGTTGCCAAATTACGAAGTGCGTTTTTTTTCAACGATCCGTGTCCATAAGAATTTCTGGTTCTACTAACTACCAAGAGCTGTGATTTAACCTAACCTCGCTGAAGCGTCCACCGCCCCTGACGGCTGGATGTCCCACAAATCCCGCGAGTGAATCTGTAACAAAGCCCAACGCCACAGGAACAATTAATCAAGTCTATTAACCCACTAACGGAATTCATGACTCACGATACACGTAATTCTAGCGGCAAAAGCTGACCGATCGTTGTCAGAACATACTTATTGTGCAAGTCGCCGAGGTCAGCAGACCATATCATTTATGGAGAGGTCAGCAGGCCATATGATTTACACTGCCTCATATATTCAATATTTCAATAACTCAATTGTTGTCCGACACCAACTCATAAAGTGTTACACTCAACAAGTTTCCCGTTCTTCAGGGGCGACAATGAATTGAAAATTTACTGGAAAACACCCGGAACGTGAGTCCACCGAACGATAAATTATATTGCCTCTTGATTGTAACGCGAATCCACCCTGGCGTCCCCCTCCTACGCCGGTGCGCTCTCTCCCCGCACTTCTGAGCTTCTGAACTCTGTCTCTATCCAACTCACCAATCTTACCGGATTTACTTCGCCACGCCCCACCCAAAAAATGGATGAACAGGACGTGGATATGACGTCCCAGGTATTCACTCCATAAAATGATCTACGCCGTCTTTAACATTGAGTCAGTATGAGGACTGCCTGGCGGGTCCAAAGTCGTACAACCCGCCCGCGAGAGGGTGGACCCCAGAGTGGGTCCGCACGAACCATAAAGATTATGTGATAAAGGAACTCGATGTGCACCCGGGTACGATGAGTTTAATACTATGCAATCTAACACTGAAACCGTCAATACAGACGACTGTATTGCCGCCGTTATACTCACCTCCGATTTCATGGATCGTGCACGCGGCCCCGGCACCATCCAGGCCGCCCTCTCGCCCGCGGCATCCCGGATTCCGACAAAATCGACATTTTCCCCCCGATCCCAAAACAAGAGGCCGCGCCAGGCGACAGGGGCATGGGCATGCCCTGGACTAACATCATCACGAACTGCACCGCTGCATTCAAAGAGGCCGTGTTGGCGAATCCGATCTACCACGCCGTCCACGAAGATTCTCCTGTATCGTTCTACTGTTTCAGTGCACACCCCGAAACACCTTGGACCATAGCCGTCTACACTGGCTTCACCGACACCACACTCGATCACGAGTTTAAATCGGCGTTCTACTGTAAATTGCTCGCTGACACCGATGTCGTACAGATGGTTAGAGAAGACCACTCTAACTTTTCGGGTGACCATCCCCCCGCATTCATTCTTGCCGCCGCTATCTACCATGCAACAGTTTCCACGTTTCCTGTTCACCAAAGCGGTAAATTCGGAATCTCTACTACCAAGCTCGCCCATAGCATCATGTTACCCCCCCTCTCGAAAGACCCCGCGACAAATAACCGACTCCAGCAACACATTATGGCGCCGGCGTTCGTTATCGACGCCCAGAAGCGCGGCGAGGGGAGGCCTTGGCTGGGGGGTAACCCGAGATTTCCTCAGATGATGGGTTGCGGGGAATGTCACGGTGTCGATCACTATAACGACCACTGCCCGATCCTCGGTTCGAAAGAATACCGGGAGATCCACAACATCGCCGATGACAACGCCGGATCATCCACAGTTCCCACATCGTTATCCATGGCCCCCGTTCCCGCCCCACTTCCCAGCGACTGGGGAACGGTGAATTACCGCGGCGGAAACCGTGGACGAGCTCGCGGCGGTTCTCACGGACGCGGCTATAACGGTGGTGGATACACTCGTGGAAATGGCCGTCACCGCGGAAATGGATTTGGGCGAGGCAATGGATACACCCCTTACTACTAACTAGTATTCTCTCCCTCTCCCTACAAACTTTACACGCTTCTTCCACTTCGTATCTTGTACACGGCCCTACCTCTGGATAATTCTATTTGGCACCCCCCCTTGCCAAAAGCACGGGGGGTGCCGCTATGTGGCAACCCTATGATTATGTAAACTACGATAAGATTCCCGATCTATGAAAAGATTCCTGATCTACGATAAGATTCCCAGACGAGTGGGCTTGTGTTACAGTCACATCATGTGATCATATTGTATCACTTGCTCAGACTCAGCACAGCCGATAGCATGGATTAACCTGATATGGAAAACTATCGTAGTAAGCCAAATGCACCATTCGTCAACTTGCGTGCACCCACAAAAGCCGCGCCGTCGAGTTTCGCGGTCATAATGGTGAGTGCCATATTGGCTTTCTCCTTCAGTTCCAGTCCGCTCAGTCCAGCCAGGCTATCACTCGTCGCGTCCGCAGCCTTATCCACCAGTATCTGCCGTCTCATACGTGCAGCTCTCGCAAGGACCCCTGCCTGTTCAGCCGTCATCATGGGGGTCGCCGCCACCGCCGACGCGTACGACCGGGGGGCTGTCGGCGTGGGCATCGCCTGCACCTCCAATGCCACACCCTTCAGTGTCTCCACGCGCTCCAGTACGCTAGCGAGGCCGCTCTCCATGCGTTCAGTCAGCGTGGAGAGTTCTGTCCTCTGCTCCTCCACCGTGTTCGTCAGGACCTGCGCTGCCTGACGGAGCCCCTCCGCGCTCGTCTCGTTGGCCTCGTCTTCCCCTTTCGAGCTCCGGTCTCCCCTAGCACCGTCCTCCGCATACGCTAGTAGCTTCTGCATGTCCGTTGACATGGAGTTCATCGAGACAGATATGTCTGCCATGAACTCGGGGTTCCGCTCGTCTAGCATAAAGGCTACCGCCCGGATCGCTCCCATAGCTAGCACTGACATGTCCTTCGAAGCCACCGCCCGTAGCAGGACCAACGACAGGGTCTCCAGCGTGAGCTCGTTGTCGCAGTCCTCGGCGAGGTATGCCTTTTGTATGAGGTATCCGCGGGCGCCATCGACGCCTCCTGCGGCCCAATCATATCCACCCAGTTTGTATAACTCAGCTTTAGTCTTTCCCTCGTGTGCATGCGCTGTAGCGTCGGGCGTGTTGCGCGTACTCGGCCGTCTGCTTGATTCTGCCGGCTTTTGTGTATTTCTCACTAGGGTTTTTCCCGGGGGGGCAGGTGGGGTGCGTTGCATTCGGTCTGCGGAGCCAGTGGACGTGTACTAGTTAAGCTAAGGACCACTACGAGCAACGATGCGTGCCCCGAAAAGTTTTCGGTGGCGTCGATCAGTTGCTTGTGGTGGTTTGTTGCCAAGAAGCCTCCTTTTGTTATCATCAGGTGGAAGAACTCAGCGCCAGCTACCGGATTCTCAGCCAATGTCTTTGCACGGATACTCGGTTCTTCACCATCCAGTGAATCGAAAATCTTGTCCAGGTCAATATCCCGTCCAGCCAGGACTTGTGCAATTGGATTATGAGAGTCTGCAGGGTTCACTGTCGCAAAAAAATGGGGTAAGCCGTCGCATACAATTTTACTGTGCATTTGTTGCTTCATAGCGTTCACATCACCCACTGAACCAGGGATATGATCGGAGACATAGCTGATGTATTTCATTACTTTGGCTGCTGCCTTCTCCCCTTCGCTCTCAGGCTTCGGAAACGGGTTTTTCTCGAGCTTCGCCTGGTAGGTCTCCATACACTCAGCATCAATTTTTTGCATTAAGTCTTGTACCACCGGAAACCATGATCGATTTGTGGCAAGGCGAGATTTGAATGATGATTGACGTCGCTGGATGATATTGCTCATGACAAAAATGAAGGACTTGTGAACCTGAAACCGTGAATCCTTCATACGCAACAAATGTTGTACGTGCGGCAAGGTATCGACTGCATGAAAGGGAATCTCGGGCGAAATTCTTACGTTGTTGTTGTCTATCATTCCGACGCCGTATGGAAAGAGGGTGGGCCATAACCAACCGAATACCCGAGGATTTTTCGATGTCGACAACGGAGTATTGCCAGATGGAAACTTCACAAATCCAGCTTCTTGTTTCTTCAACTTTCGGAGGGCATCAAATTTTCTCTGGTGGTAAGTCGAAGTGAGATTATCAACGTCTACGAGGGTCGAAGATGTAAGTTCAAAAGTATTTGTTCCTTCAAACAGCTCGGCATTTGCTTGATCTGAATACGATGTGTATGATGATCCTTGGTTGTTGGCAGAGTTAGTACGCAGAAAATCTGTAACTGCAAGCGGACAGTCATGCACTGGGTATTCCTCCGAATTCTCAAGCACGGCATTTTTATCAAGGTCCGCATAGAGTGGGTTATTCTCAATGAGCCAGAACAGAGCAGTTCGAATCCTCTCGCGACGCACGAGAAGCGGCGACCTTTGCAGCATGTCGTGAGTGACTTCGGTGTCAGGCGATCCAACGAGAATTACACATATTTCATCCCTCAGTCTGAATAGCGGAAGTGGCATGGCAGAAAGTACAGATGTTGTGTCCTGAGGTAATATACAAACATTTCCCCGAGCAGCAAGTTGCCCGGACGGTCCAAGTGCGAGCTTGTACATACATCTTGTCGCTCGTGCTCGTGCTATACATTGTTCTTCCAAAAATGTGAGATTCTGAAGTTCTGCTGGAACTTTTCCTATCCAGAGGCCGTTTGCATAACTACGCAAGGGGACTTAAAAGACTTCTTGCTGACAGCAGAATCACAAAGGTGGCACAGTATATATGAACCACTGATCAGGGAGGAATTGTTGAATGATTCGATTTTAGGTTGACGAGATATTATCCGAAGTTCTACAACCGCTCTATCAAGCAGTGAGATATCGAGCTCATTTACTGCCCTCATCCTGGTAAGACTTGCGATCTCAAATTTACCGCAGAAAGAGCATTCATATCGCTTCAATGATGCACTATCGGTAGCTTGGCGAAACTCGCGAACGATCTGGTCCTTCTCGTCTTGAGATAGCATGATGGGAAACTCGACAGATGAACGTGGACGCTTGGGAACATAACCCTGGACCACCCCAAAGATTCCAAGCTTTGGCTGAGGTCGATGAAAGCTAATAACATTGGAGGGGATCTTGCAACTATGGCAACTGATGTGCGACGCTTCACGGCGACAGGAACTGTTCGCACGACCACCTATGCGAAGAAGGGGGATAAATCCTCGGCTCGATACACACGGAACACAATGGGTCTCTATATTCCTTGATTCACCGCTATTTATCTACCCTCTAATCGTACATTCTTGATTTTTCAACTTGGTACAAAGTTACAAAATTTATTTATTTATCAGGCCTGTGCCATCACAAAAGGTCTCTCATCGTCGTTGGCGACGACGCCGACGACACCGACGCCAACGGGCACGACACCAACGAAGAATAGGGCGGGAGGGACTTAGAGATGGCGGCGGACCGCGCTAAGCGAGACGTGAGAGTGCCATCACGGGCATCAAACCGCGCAACGGCGTTGGGGGGATAGCGTTTTCTACACGCTTGTCACGATGGGTCACGGCCATCGTGATCTAAAACGTGATCGTGCTGGCGAGCAAACAAACCTCTACGCGCCCATGGCACCACTTACGATGAAAGACCGGCGAGAGAATCGCAAGACAGGAAGCGCCGCCTCCAAGCGCGTGCATATAACCGAGTCGGAGCGCAACTCCTCGGGCCGTATGGTCAGAAAGCGCACCACCCTCAATCACAACGATATTCGTGCCCGGAAGGCAGCCGAGGAGGCAGTTGAGGCAGAGCGCAGAGCAGGTAAGCTGTCCTTTAACTTATAAGTTGAACTATGCTTACTGAGATGCTTCTAGGAATGACCGAGGCGCAGCGGGCGGAGGAGGACATAATCCGGGATGTCGCCGACCCGTACGAGCAATTCGACGACTACGAGGACCAGGTCCTCCGGGGCAACATCGCAGCGGACATAAGTCATGCAGGCGAAGACCTTACCGAGGAGGAGATCCATCTCGCCGACCGGAATCTCCTGGAGGAGCTGCGAGACCATCACAAGTACGTCTCTGTCCTTTTCTTCTCATCTTATTCTCATCTTATTCACAAGTCCTCTGCAGCAAACTCTATCCGCGAGCTCGAGACTATCGCACGCGGAAGGACCGCACGCAACGTATCATCAACGGGTTCCATGGTCAAATGGCCGCAATGACGGACGCGTACCTTGCCTGGAAACTGACAACACAAGAGGAGGGTCTCGGGGCCACGTATGTCCTGCCAGAGGATGTGGAGGTGGAAGGTACACGGAGAGTGCTGGTTGTAGACGTGTTTTGTGAGTTTTTATTTCTTATGACATTATGATTCTGACATTTATTCAAGCGGCGTACTACGCGGATGTCCCTATGATCGTGGGGGACATCTATGTCTCCTCTGCGTTTGTGCGTGCAGGACTTATGCCCGTGGCACCATTCTCCCCCACCGTCGCAATCACGATACGTGCGCTCGAAGTTTACCGCGTGGCCAATCTTCGATGCCCGCGGCTCGGGATCCAGCCTTGGGTTCGCGCGCTTTGCGACTTGAACGGTGTGCCCGCGCGGCCGTACCTGGCAACGCAGTTCTCCGTCGCGCTCGACCTGTACCTCGCGGTCCGTGCTAATGTGGATGCGCGCGTGTTATCGGCGCTCGGACGGGACACGCCCAATTGGCGGCTGAGGAACGCGTGCCCAGCTTGCCTCTACAAGCTGGAGGGTGAGGAGGAGCTGGCGATTCCCGTTCTCGGGACGATCGATGGGAATAACTCGCTCAAGAGGTTTTGGAACCGCGAGAGGGCTGCTGTTAACGAGGACGGCGTTGTGACTGCGGGGGCATCGAAGGAGCGGCTGGATAATCGGAGGGCCGCGGGGGACTACTACCTGCCTCGGGAGGAGGTGGATCGGTGGGCGAAGGAAGGTCTAGATGACATGATGAAGGGGTTCGTCGTGAGTGACGAGTCGGTGGAGGAGGAGGATGTGTGCGCGGACCGGTGGCAGAACATGAAGGAGGATGTGACGAAGCATGCACTCGGCATGTATGACGAGACGGGTTTCTTCCCCGCCCTATGCCGCCACGGGTTCGCGCTGATTGTCGTGGACATGGTGCAGAGTGGTGAACTGTAAGTTCACCCGTCTTCCGGATTTTTTTTACTGACATTCTTAATTTTTGTGCAGCGCGAAATATGGCTTTGCCATCGTGAATCACCTCCTACGCGTCTTGGGGAAGCTTGGGCTCGGGTACGACATCGGGTGCAAATTTGGAAAAATGGTCCGCATGCACCCGGGGCTGAGCCAGCTCGCCCTTGACACGGGTTTCAAATCGCTTGTCGGCGCCTTCCACGGATGTGCACATGGGCGAAGCTGTCAAGTCCGTAACTTGACCACATACGTCTCCGGCGTCGGGCAGGAGGCGCTCGAAGGCTGCGAGTCGTTTTTTTCCAAGTCGAACGCGCTCGCGTCAACTTAAGGCCTGTCCGGCAACAGATTCTAGGGACAGAGTCACAGTCACGAATATGGTTGGTGAGGTATTTTATTTTGCCGCAGAAGGGCTTCACGGCATCGAGTGCTGAGTGGAATTGAGATGGCAGTGACAAATATATAGAGTACGAGACGGACCGAGCTGATGAAGTTTGTCCCCTGGCAGAGCGTGTCCGGGCTGGAGAGCCCCGCAACGAATCTTGTCTGCCTGTTCTTCCTTGAGCTTTGCTTCCTCCAGTGCGACTTCACCGCGACATCGAGCTTCTTTGTGAGTTTTATTGTTCCCATAGAATCCACCTTTCCAGAAAGCCCCCCAGCGCCAGTCCTCGACTCCAGGCTTCTTCTTCGACGGCGGCATTTATGTGTACCCTGCCGTAGAGGGACATAAAAATATTGATTGATGTATGGACACGTGCTACTAGCTAATTGGGGCATGACCCACCTGACCTCCCGAGCCCGAGTTGACTGACCTGACCCGACTACCTGACCCGGGGGTGAGGTCAAGTACCTGACCTGACCTTCGCAACACTGCTTGGATGCAAAGCGACCAGATGTCGTTGAACGATGGGCTCTCACGACCTCGGAAGCCATACTCACTTGATCTTCAAGGCCTGGATTGGCACCAGATGGTGCGGTGCCAGTGTCCCGATTCTTCGCACCGCTCAAGAAGACCAACAAATTGAGCGTGCCAGATGGCACCCCTTCTGTATTGCCGTCTAAACGACGTCGAGGTACGCCGATCTATATATGTCTACTGATCTATCCATCTGATGTGTACAGATTCCCCCTTATCGGCGCTGGTATGCATTTGAACTCTAAAAAATTGCCCTCTGATTGTGTTTTACTAGTCCTTCACCCTGCTATCCGTTTATCTTATTTCCAGTCCGGCGACTGGGACAAGGATCTTGCCAAGAGGGCAAAGACGATCCTCGAACATCTGTACGAAGTTTACAAGGAGGAATTTGAAGAGGATCATCCCGAAGCGTCATCTAGCGCCGCCCCCAAGGTCCATACAACCTCCCCTTCGAAGGGAATCTTTCGACGTGCAGTTGCTAGGGCAGCATCGGGTAGTTCAACAGTGCAGAACGAGCTGGAAGTATATTTCAGTGGCATTTATCCAATGGCTGATGATGATGACGATATTTATGGATAGCTCTTATTACCGCTAATTCTACATTTTTCCGTTATAACACATATACAGGTTGGAGCATCGGGGGAGGGTTAAAGTATGGATATATGGAGGCATCGAGGCGGGCAGCTGTGAAATCGGAGCGATGTTTGGGGAAGTATTTGATTATAAGGTGTGTGATACCCGAAATAATTTACTGTCCCTAAATCTCTCTCTCTTTTTTTTTTTTTTTTTCTCTTTTCAAAACTTGAAAAACTTCAGAGTTAGCGCGTCTACCACCGTGGGTTCCTTTGGGTTTCGGAACAGTACTATCCATAGAAGCAAGAGTTCTTGAAGGCTGACAGTGGGAACGATCAACGCGATTCGTAAGACACTGATTGACGGCCACGGAAGCTCTGATTCCTCGTGTAAATAATCTATGTAGATCCCTAAATCTCTCTCTCTTCTTCTTTTTTTTTTCTCTTTTCAAAACTTGAAAAAACTTGAATTCCCTCGTCTCTCCACAGACATGGGACATGGCCCTCGTATATACTCGAATTATGGCCATCACCAAGCCATCACGTGAACCTTCCAGCTCCTGCACATTCCACTGTCACTTGGGTTTGCGCAGCTTACCCCGTAGATTTGTCACGGCCTGCGCGACGACGTTCCCCGCTTTTTCCAGGGCAATCCTTAACCCCTCGTCCATTACAGTGATGAGTCCACCCCGCCACATCCGGCGGTCGGGGTGGAACAATCTCTGGAGTTCTCCGAGAAGGTCGACACACTCGGTGCGGTTTACCTCCCCTTGCAACGCTTGAAAGAAGGCATCTACGGAATCCCATTGAATCTCATCCATGGTCAGGTTCAGCGGGGTCGTGAGGACTGGCCATGGGACGACATAGAACGTTAGCGGTTGTGCCTCGGAGAATGTGATATGCTTGAATTCGCCAATCTGAAATCTCAGGCGTTCCAGTGCGAGGCTCACTGTCCACGGCTCAGTTCCCCACTTCTTCTGGTCGCGCCGTTTACACCTGGCTTCCTCGTCTTGAGTCCTGACCTTCCTTAGCATCTGCCGCTCGCGTCCCTCTTTCTCCCACACTGTAGGATCGAGAACTATTGGCGGCTGATCCACGCCATCTTTGAGCCGATTGCAAAGGTTGAAGTATTTATGTTGGGGATTCTCTACCCTTTCATTCCAGGGTGTTGCGTACGAGGCTCGACACCGAACCCTTCGCACGCGTGGGTTCAGATCTAAGGAATTGATGCACTTGGCTTCGAATCGCATCCGACGGCTGAAGCGATGTATCCTTCGAGATCTCAAGCCTGGCCTTTTCGTGGTGAACGTGGTCCTTAGCGAGCGCCACTTAGGTGGCTGTTCTGTCGAAAGTCATTGAATCATGATACGGATCCGTCACGGAAACGCCACTGACCTGCGGCAGAATCCATCTCATCCAGTCGTCGTTTATGAACGACGTGGGTATCACCATCCATTGCATCGTCTCTGGTTTTCGTCTGTTTCTCCGCGTGACATTCGCTGACATGTGGAATTGAACTTCGCATAGGTTGCCCTTGATCCTCAAGGACACGATAGGCATCAGTTCCATCGGCATCAACATCCATCGGGTCGTATGACGTTTCCAGCTGCTCCTCAGCATGAGAGTCGCCGGGGGGTGTACTCAGCATAGGTTGACTTTGATTCTCCACTGGCAAGCCACTAGAACAAGAGGGTCAAAACATCGAACATTTGACGGTCAGACCCTTTGCTCTGTTGGAACAATATGTCGAGCATCTTGTAAAATTCATACGGAAGTCCATCTAAACCTGCTATAATGGGCTTCGCCAGGATTGCTGTTGAAGCGTGCAAGAACACCCACTGCATAGGAGATATCTGGACGAGTCTGGATAGCCAAGTACATCAGAGAGCCCACAGCACTGATATAAGTGCCTTTGAGGTGTTTGGACTCGTCTTCAGACTTGGCTCCCATCTCCTTGGTCAGGCTAAGACCAGGCAGCATAGGGGTGGAAACAGGCTTGCAATCAGACATTCCATACTGCTCAAGCATGTTCACAGCATATTGGCGCTGTGAAATGGCAATGTCTCCAGTCTTGGAGTTGCGCTCAATCTTGATCCCCAGAAGCCACTCTGTAGGACCAAGATCCTTGACTCTGAATGCAGAGCCAAGTTCAGCAATAACTCGGTTGATATCAGCATCATGCTTGGACGCAATGACACCGTCATCAACATAGATGGGAAGGATGATGCGAACAGCTCCATCTGAATAGACAAAGCATGAACGATCAGACTGGAGACACTTGAAGCCCATTTGTTGGAGCTTCTCTCGCAGCTTCTTGTGCCATTGCCTGCCAGCCTGCTTAAGTCCATAAAGCGACTTTCGCAGTGTAAGGAGCTGGCCAGGTCTGCCTTGGGGAAAACCTTCAGGTTGCGTCATATAGACGTTCTCATCAAGGTCCCCATTGAGGTAAGCAGAACTAAAGTCAATGGAACGAAGCTGGAGATCATGCTGAGCAGCAAGAGCAAAGATGGTGCGAAGAGTGGCGGGTTTGATGGTAGGGGAGAAGATTTCGTTGTAGTCAACACCAAAGTGTTGTCCACGGCCGTCTGCAACCAGTCGGGCTTTGTAGCGCTCGATGGTCCCATCAGACTTGTGTTTGATCACAAAGACCCACTGAGAGCGAACAGGCTTCGCTCCAGGAGGTGGATCAACAACATCCCAAGTGCAGTTCTCCAGAAGAGAGTTAATCTCAGAGACTGCTGCATCCTTCCACAAATGAGCATCAGAGCGTTTCATTGCCTCATAGTAAGTGCGAGGATGACCAGACTGTTAGAATCAGGCAAGCACAGTGGTCTGAGTCAACAGTGAGAAACTCTGATTGAAAAGAGAGACAAGACAACTAACCTGAGTCAACAGTGAGAAACTGGGGACTCAGGCTCTACACTAGGCTATCTGTTGTTCAATTGAGTTGGTAGGACACACTACCACGATTGCCGGGTCCACTGGAAACTTTGCGGATGGGCAGAGGGATGGTGTCCTTGCGATAGCAATCATGACGATGATGGACAGGAATAGGTATCCAGTCTTGCCAGATCCGGTTGGTGTGCCAGCGACGAGGTCTACACCGTCGAGAACCTTGCAAATGCCGTCCATTTGGTAGTGATGCGGCTCGAAAGTGGGCAGAGCAGTGAGGAGGATTTTGCGGACCAATGCAAAGCCTGATTCAGAGTAAAACTTGAAGGCAGTGCATAGATGGGATAGCAGGAGGAGTATGAGCATGAGAACGGGTACTGCGCCAGCCATTGGCGCGCGAACGGCTGGACGTGTGGTCAAAAAATGGTCGTGTTTGTCGTACACGTGACTACGGAAAGTGCCGAAGCGCGACCTACGGCTTACACATGACAACTAAAACTAGACTAGAAAATCGGGGTGAAATTAGGCCAGGTATCCGGTGTACAAAAGTAGCGGTGACTAATAATTGGCAGACAAAATCTCCACGATCCGGGGCAACTTCCACCCGGACAGGAATCGGGGTATCGGCCTATTTCGGGGGCTAGCCTCGAAAGGGAAAATTAGGGGTCCTCTAACAGCGAGCGCTCGATTCTCAGTAACTTAAAAACCGTGTGCAAAATTGACCGCTTGCTGTCAGCCTGTAGGCATCACTGACCTCAATTGAGCGCTCGCTGTCAGGCCACTGACCTGCTTTTATTACTCTCAGCTTCTCGCTGATCAAAACAGAGCGCCGGCATTCAGCGCTCGCTGTCAGCCTCTTCCACGGGCTCCTGATTATTTCTCCAAAAATGCCCTGATTCTTCTTTTTACACTCGCCTTATGATTGCAGCCAGAACTTCGTGACAAACTTTGGGAATTGCTACTGTTGCCTCAGTTTTGTATGAGACATTGAGGTGTTGCGTAAATAGCACCACAAGAAGCCCCTTTATAGATCCCCCGGAGCAAAAGTCCCAAAAGTTATAGCCCGAGGTCCCGTTTTGCCGTTCAACATTGAACACATTCGAGCCAGTGCTGCCAACGAAGCTGCTACGTCCAGATATAATTCTACTCCAGCTCCCGATCCGTCCTCTAAACCCGATGACTCAATCCCTTTCCATAACATTGTCATCACGGACATTGACTGTCATGCATCTTCAAATGAATTACGTGCTGCAGCTCTCCGTCATGTTCAGAAAAATGGAGGTGGTTACATTCAAATTCCACATGACAGAATGAATATAGGCAGGACAGTTTATTTCCTTTGATGTCGTATGGTATTCGCGGGCCCAATGACTCGAGACGAACTGTCCATGAAGCTTCATATGAAACAATCCAGTTATTGCTGCTCGATTTTTCAATATATGTATACATGAAAGCTTTCATTTCCGCACTTCTTGGTTACGATCCCGAACAGAAAGACCTGGAAGGTGGAATTCTTGGAATTATTAATGCCTATTATGGCTGCGTCGAAGCTCAAGGTCGAGGTACACTTCACTGTCACATGCTGGTATGGGTCGAGGGTGGCTTAAACCCGAATGAAATTAAAAAACGTGTGGTGGCGGATCAGTCAGATGTTGAGTTTGGCGTGGGTCTTAGAGTCATACGAGGTCATACGTCGGCGACATTCGCGTTTCTCCATCAACGCGTGCCCACGTTGGTGCCTTCTTTCGACAACTTATCTTCGACGCGTCTGATTTGGTGCCTTCTTTCGACAACTTATCTTCGACGCGTCTGATTTAATATACACCCTCACCTTCGCACCTACTCCAAGAGAACGAAGATCGATTGCTCAGTCCTGGTCCATGGGCGTGGGGGCCTCGCGTGTCGACATGCCTAAGAAACAACCGATGTTTGAGGCTGGATCGGCCCCCTTTAATTCTGCGGTTGGCCGTGCTTCTTTCCCCAGCGGGTTTCGTTCTTTTGCCTTGTGCAGAACTCTCTCTCTCTTGCTAAATCGAAGCCATGAAGCGAGATCTATTGCCTTCCAAGATCTGTGTGATAGATATCCTATCGCCGATTTCCTTTCCAGAAGCAGGCTCTGCCGTATTCGATCGGACACTGTCTGGATATTTCTCTCTTTGTCTCTGAACACGTTTCTTCGAACATTATAAACAGCTAGGTCTCCAAAACGAATGGTCTCCAAAGTTCTAGTCTTCGAAACAAAAGCTGCACTCGTCTCGTATCCCGCTGCACTTGCAGTCCCGCTATTTTGGCTATGAATCCATTCCCTGTGAGTGCGGCCGGGTGAATCAATCGGACTCATAACTTTTTGTCTCTCCAGAATGGGACTCGAATTTTCTACTGGAACGGTGCCGGGCAGACTGTGTACGGAACAGTACAGCGAGCTTCCCGTATGCCCGACGTCGGTGCGCCTATGTTAGTCCTATACATACAATGACAATTATCTGCTAGGGGACTGTGGTTTTGGAAATTCGCGAGGACAGCGGCAGGACTGTTAGCTTGCCGTAAGCCCTTGCGTCCAGAAATCAAGCTTCTGTGTTTACTCAAATTTCTTTCTACTTTCTTTTCAGTGCATCCACTGTATCAAAAGTAACCTAGACAGGGCCTCACTCTTGTGTACTTATTCTTCACGGACCTCTACCCATCCGTCCTCCTCCACTCTCTTCCCACCGATCTTACTGTATCATTTCGACCAAGTGTTCAGGTGACGCGTGACGCGGGCCTGTGAACTGAACACTTTTGGTCCCGGTGACGGTGACATTCAGGTTTTGAGGCCCAAATAGACTACAAAATGCAAAAATTTCTGGTCCGGCGTTTGCCGGACCAGTGTTCTCCTTAAGGGTTAACCCTTAATTTAAATTAAGGGTTAATTGGCCCTTAAGATAAGGGCTTAACATCAGCGATGGAGGGTCCTAACACTTAATTAAGGCTTAATGATCCAATTACATAATCTCATCAGCAAATTTTCCGCCCTCTCAGACTTTCGCCTTCTCGATGCCTCCGCACAAGGGCCCACTTTGGGATTTCTTCTGGACTGGGGAAAAGCAGAACCAACACCATTTCAAGGCACACTGCCTCGGATGCATCTCTTACGCAAGCGTTTATCGACTGGGCGCGACCGGACCGATTGCCGAGTTTGCCGTCAAGAAATTCCGCTCACACCGCGGAGTGCATGCAACAGAACTGGCTGAGTCAACAGCAGAATGGAAGGCCAAGGCAGAGGCGATATCTCGAGGGGTAGTCCCACCGGTCCGGGCCAAGGGAAAGGGCAAGGGCGAGCAGACGGCTCAATAGGTACACTTAATTCGAAAAAATTTGCTCCAGATTTTGCGTTTTTTTTTTCCCACGCTCTATAGCCCCCCGTTTTTTTTGAAACGAAAATTTTACCTACAAACTATACCTACTTTCCTGCCTAATATCGAGTCTCGAAGTGTCCGGGTCAAAATTGCAGCTTGTCATGAAGTTCTGACTGCAATCATACGGACTTCAGCAGTCAGCATATCTCTGGTACCGCAAGCTTCGTTCTATCTTGGCCGAGCTTGGTTTCCGAGTCTGCTTGGCTGATCCATGTGTCTTTATCCGTCGAGTGGCTAAAGCTATCTCCATCGTCAGCGCTCATGTCGACGATCTTGGCTTATACTGCAGTTCTGTCCCAGAAGTCCAACTTCTGAAGAAGCAGATTTCCAAGCATGTTCCGATCAAGGACCTGGGAGAGCCGAAGTCCATTCTCGGTGTCGAGATCATCCGCAACCGCGCTAAACGCACCATTTCCCTGTCACATCGATTTTATATCGACTCGATTGTGACATGGTATAACGGTCCGAGGCGAGGTGAACTCAGCTCGGAGCTACCTAATCGCGGCAGTTCCACAGCACGTCATTCTGTGGAGTGGGTAAGTTGGGCACATTTCAGGACAGCTTTTGAAGTCCACGCACCCATTCAGTCAAGCGAAATCAGCTTCTGGGCAACAGTTTTACGGAGACTGGACGGGACATCACATCCGAGGTGGCAAAAGAGGCGGGTGTGCTTGCTCGAGAAGATGGAATGAAGGAAATACGGCTACTAGCTCGAGATCCAGCTAGTGAGGATGCTGCTCGAGACGGAGCACGAGAACTGAAGGGGGTAGAATCCTGGCGCCTCCTATCCACCTGTGTCTAACATGGATCCACGCAGACTGTTCAGTTCTGTGTGAATGTACAGCATGACTGCCGTGCGTGCAATTGCGATGCGACCGGAATTTCCCGTCAAATGCAAGAGCGACAAGAAACAGACAGAATAGTCAGGACCATTGAGCACAAAGAGGGATCCTGCTTTGTTATCAACACTCACAGCTTCCACAATGCCTCGCTCCTTCGGAAATTCTTGCCCGTGGCGCTCACCAAGCCAAGACCGCTGTTTTCATTTCGACTTCATTTCGTTTCTATTTCATGTCCTCGAGCGCCCGAAATGAAATTCAACTCTGATCCTGATGTCGAAATGAGCGAAATGAGAATTCGGCAACTTCGGATTGGCTTCGGCACATCAACGGAGATCAAGATTATGCGGTCATGTGGCACTTCTACGCGCGGTGCGCGTTGATGCTTTAAAGGCAGGCTGGTGGGTTATCGCCAGGTTATCGTTGCTTCCTTCTTGAAATGCCCACTCGCACTGCTCGCCAGCAAGCTGCTGATGCTCTATATCAAGCCAGATCTATGTGCGCACTCCATCTTGTATATCCTCAGTTTGCAGCCTAGCCGTATACTGTGTCTAATAAAAGTTAGTAAGGCATCAAAAATATTCTGTATCCGGCCAAGTATTTCCGGCGCGACGTGGTTTAACTCGGAGGGAAGCACAGGAATCGATGAGAATATGGCTCAAGACTCGGGATGGTGGTGGTAAGAGGAAGAGAAGGGAATCCCCTTAATGTCCATTGTGACAGTACAAATAGGAACGGACGGCTGCAACGCGTACTCTTGCGTCACCGTTCCGTGTGTCTATCAACGACATTGTGAGGTAAGTAATAAAGCAAGGGAAAAATATGTAGAGTGCCCATGGGCAACACCTCAATGTCTCATACAAAACTGAGGCAACAGTAGCAATTCCCAAATCGGGACCAAAGTTTGTCACGAAGTTCTGACTGCAATCATACTAATGGGCCAGTTCAGTGCCCCATCTCGCCGTGCGCCGAGTTTGAATGGAAGTATAACTTGAAGGCACATATTTCTACCGTTCACCCCACCGCAACCCTTTCCAGATACAAATCCCACTACGAATTGGCGAAAGGCGAAGAGGTTGCACTTAGAACGATCTCGACCACCAAAAAGCGCAAGCCTTCCAAGAAAAAAATCAGCTTCCGTATTTCGACGGAACATAGTACAGAAGCGGCGCTCGGGTAATATAGTTTGGTTTCTATTTATTTCTTTAACTTATCATTGCGCAGGGAATTCTCCCGGCTGTCCGATGACCAAGGGGACGAGCCGGACGATGAGAGTGATTCTTCATCACGCTCTCCAAGTCCGGATATCGAAGACGAGAGGCAATCACCGACACCTCTCAGACCGTTGTCTCCCATGGAGGAAGAGGATGATCTTCCTTCCCCCAGTGACCTACTGACCCATTCTCGCCCTCCCACCCAATCTATAGAGCCCCGAGTTCAGGCCGACTCTGCTACAGTTGCCGCTGCTCGAGTCCTGACAGATGATCCTGTTCCCGCAGCAACCGACCTCTCATCGTCGACGACTAGCCAAACTACTCAATCAGAACGCCCGAAACCTCGCAGGATTGCGAAGAGAAAGCTAGCTTTGGTAGACTTGCCGGCTGACAGTTCTGGTTCAATAGTTGGCCCATCTGCAGAACAACAACTATCGTTGCCCACCACTGGGTTCGGGTGAGTGCCGAAAAAGAGCAAGAAGCTTGTTGTTCTGTCGGACGATGACAATGAAGATGTATCCTGCTGCATTCAAAATTGCACGGTGGTCGACGCGAATATTCCTATGGTAACGTGCTCGGGACCAGCTTGTGATTCACAGGTATGTCTCTTTACACTATGGCGTTGCTAAACCACACTAATTGAAATTAGGCACACATCTGCTGTGTGGGTATCAAAGCCAACGGAGTGGTATTGCGATGACGATTGTCGGGAAAATTCCGGCCGGAGAAGTCGAAAACGCGCGCGCAAAAATTAATTGATAGCTTATACAGCATATTTATGGGATGTATTGAGCTCTAAAAAGCGATCTTTACTCATTTTACACCGTGTCCACAGTGTGTTGAGCGAGAAATTGGGCTCAAACGGGGACTTGAGGGCAAGAATTACTAGATGAGGCAGTCATGTGACCGTGGGACTCTCGGCTAATAGGGTAGGGAGGGTCCAGAGGCCGTTAATTCACTTTTCCGACCCTGTGTAGCAAATTTTAAGGGTGGCTGCCCCTTGTGTGACAGCTGAAGAGTGTTTCGCGATCGGCCTTCGTCGTACATAAGCACATCAAATATATCGTGGATGACGTCCTCCCAAGCATCCTGGCCAGGCCCGACAAGTGTAACAGGATCGACAGCAAATGTCGCGATGAGATCGGTAGCCGTAGCGAGAGGGATGCTCAATGGTAAGGTGGAAATGGCCAGCCGCAATTGCCGCAACATGACGCCTCGTGGATCCAAGTCAATTGGCAGAGGTGCTATATCAGAATCCATGCCCGAATTATCAACCAGATCAACATCTATAATCCGAGCAGAATTCCCATTGGGCGTAGGTGCTGACGCGGTCCCGATACGGGATGAGGAAGCAGCTGCGCTAGAAGATGATCCTCTGGATGTGCCGGCCTGCTCGGTGCGCACAGTTTTGGTGCCGAAGAACGATGTTATTTGCCGTGCCTTTCCAGCAGTCTTCACAGCATCGATGTGGTTTTGGCTCTTCTCGTGATTTGTCCAATTCCCTTTGCCGCCTTTCCCAAATTTGACAAATTTATTGCAGAAAGTGCAGAATCGTCCGGGCTAGCCAGGCACGTCACGACTGCAACTTGAACAGGATTGAACAGGTCTCTTACCTCCGTCTGATTCAAATCTGACATGCCGCCGTTGGCGTGCCGGCACGAAGTCAAAGAAGCTGTGACGTGGAAAAAAAGGGTGTGCTTGGCTTTGTGATGCATGAGCGTCTGATCCTAACATGAGGCAAATTTAGACGGCAGAAAGCCACGTATTAATATTTTTTCTCAAAAAAAAAAATCTCATCGTCTTAAACGCGTTTTCGAAGCATTTGGAATGTTTGTCCGAAAAGTGAAATAAGGGGTCCCAGACCCTCCCTACCCTATGAGGCTGTGTCTCGGCATCTTCCGGTGGCTGCCCTTTGGATTGACAACGAGCTCAGGGTAAATGGGATCAAGCCAAATTTGAACGGTTGCTCGTTGAGTGGATGATTATATGTGACCAGCCATTTCAAGAGGTCGAACACCCAGAGCTACGCCGTCTACTTGAATATGTCCACCACCGTGCTCCTGGATTAGACATCCCTTCCGCGAGTACAGTCGAGCGTCGGGTGATCCACATGGAAAAAAATCTAGTTGAAGAGTTGAAGGCATTCTTTGCGGTGAGTTTCTTCCCTGCATGTCGTTCACTGCCATTAATGGATCTTGCGGTCTCTTGAGGGGACGGTATCGATCTCCCTGGATGCTTGGACCTCTCCAAACGGTTACGCCTTCCTCGCGATCGTAGTTCATTATGTCACGAATGATGGGAAGCTCGGTGAATAAATCATTGTTCACAGGTCTTAACCGATAACACACTATTAGAGGAGCTTCTGCTCGATTTTGAAGAACTTATTGGGGAGCATTCGGGCAAAAATATGGCCGAGGTTGTATGGAAAACCTTAGAGCGCTATGGGTTGGCCGGTCGTGTAAGTGAATCTAAATACTGTTATTCAGGTCCTCTCCTTCATGATGGACAATGCTACCAATAATGATACTCTTCTTGCGTCTATCGAACGGAGATGTCTGGAGAAGAATATTATTTTTTCAGCGCAAAATTCTCGTCTGCGATGCATGCCTCACACGGTTCATCTAGCCGTCATCCAGGTATGTCTCGTGTGTGTATTACCTTCCTCAGCCGTCTTAACTGCACACACAGCTTCTGGAGGTAATTGGTGCCGTTGAGAAGAGCTCCAAGAAGAAAAACGCACAGGCTGCACCATATCAAGACTCTGTCACTGTTGCACCCGAGTCCGAGGAACTTGCGGAAGACGCAGTTGCTGTCGACGAGGAGGATGATGACACTGAAACTCCAATTCCCGTGGGAATCAAAGGCTCAGTGCGAAAGGTGTGCTTGTGTGATAGCTTCCAGCATACCACTGACACATGTTGTGCAGCTTCGAAAGATTATTTGTTCTGTCCGATCCCAGTCCTCAACGCCGTCAGCAGTGGTACAATATTCTCTCTCCATCCAGGGTCGTTACTGGCATTCACATGCTCATTCTCGACGTCAAGACGCGCTGGTCATCTACGCATCAAATGCTCAGTGCGCACCTCAGCTTATTGTTGTGATAAGCGAGGGGAGGGCGAGATTAGCGGGTGAGTTAGGGTAAGATTGCAATAGCACTGTTGGTTGGAAAGCTGCTTTAGAGCAATCAGATGCTCTAGCAGGATTGTCCAGTGAGCTTATATACTACAGGAATTGTATCTAGAATAATCTACGTGTATCTACTTGAATTGTTCATTAGTAATGATCTTATCAATCAATGCCCGAAGGCCGAGCTGCCTATTAATAATTACAACACTCTCCCTCAGCGAGGCTATACCTATTCCTATACCTATACCCATGATTGCCCCATGCTTGACAATGTCCGAAATTTTGGACCGGCCGGATGCCCTTCACCGAAATTTCCTACTGCCGCGACACGCTAAATCACTGCATCAAAATTGTTGATCAATGTGCGAAATTTAGAAAGCGAAGTCTTCGGTTGCTTCGTTGGTGTCGAAAACGAAATTTGCCTGGTCCTGTTCATCACTGCTGGGTGATGGGCAAACACGAGCGATGTGGCCTTTGCCGCCGCATCTATGGCAAATGGCATTTTTCCACGATGGGGATGAAGTCGTGGGAGTCGGGTAGGAATTGCCGTTGGAGCGGAATGATTTCGGGGTGTGGCGGTGATGTCCGGCTATCAGACCGATGTCAGGTTCTCCGTCGCGTTCGTTCCGGCGGCGTTCCTCGGTGAGGATCGCGGAGATGGTGGTTTTGGATTCTGGGGGTGTACTTCCAGACAGGGTGGATCGCACAAATGCATCCCAATCAGGAGGAAGGGAACTGAGCAGTGCAACAGCAAAGTCTTTGTCAGTGACTTCTTGTCCGAGTGATTTCAACTCTCCCTGGAACTGGCGCATCAATTTGATGTGCGGCTCGAGAGCTTGATCGGCGGGGGCACGGATGCTGTAGAACTTGTGCCGGGCTAGCACAATGCCCATGTGACCTTTAAGCTCGAAGAGGTGCGAGAGCATTTCCCATGCACTCAGAGCTTTGGTCTCTCCCTGGATGTGGTGCACGACATCGGGAGCTACGCGGAGTCGGATCGCGGACAGGGCGCGGCGATCAGCCTTTTTCCACGCTGCCAATTTCTTGGCATCAGAGTCTTCGGCAGGTACTGGGAAGTCGGGATCAACATGATCGTCGAGTCCAACGTCGGTGAGAATGTCCAGCATTTGGACTTTCCATCCAGCAAAGTTTTCACTGCCTTGGAGTGCAGGAATCCGGTGCGCAGGGGGGGAGTTGTCTGTCGACATCTCGTCGGGTTATCGGTGACGTAACCGAGATCTGATTGTGTTGTGATAAGCGAGGGGAGGGCGAGATTAGCGGGGCAAAAAGAGTTGACAATGCGTACTGTGTACTACAGCTGACCCATGTTTGTTTGAGCCATCTAAAGGATGGACTGTCCTGAATGTGGGATTGGGCGGGTAGGGCTCCAAAGGTCCACAAGGATGACTTCATCCGTGGACCGTGGACCTCGCGGGCCGACACCTGGTATTCCAGCCAAGCCGTTGGATTACGTTGGCTGTACGGGGAGGCCAGAGTTATTGACTGCCCGTCGAAATCAGTCCTGACGTCTCTATTTGTGCAGAAATTGTCGAGTTCTTCGCGAAGAGTCACGAGGAGGGTAACAATCTGTTCATCGACGACATACACCTCCGTGGCAGCATGGCATGCGGATCCCGGTGAATGAAGTCTGGCCAAGCGCGATAAAAATGAGGCCCATGCGCTCCCCAGTCCGTCGGAAATTTCGAAGGGTATCGGTCTGGAACTCTCCATGGAATTCAGATTCAGCCAGACGTCAACCTGAAGAGAACTGTGGTGTTCATTTCCCGCATTTCCCGCAGAGGCGTACATATGAATGCTCTCCGACGTGGGAGAGTGAATCTCCTCTGTATCCTGTTAACTGAGACTCAGCGTTAAATACCATTGTGGCGCACCGATCTTGTCATCTTCCCCTGCCCCAGCCTCTACACCATATTTACAACTTGGAACATTACGCGGCGTCTGAGTTTTTGAGCGTATTTCGGGAAAAGCGAGACAACGGTTCTGGAAACAAACACAGCTTACATACATGCCTTTGTGTTTGACCAAAAAATAAAACCGTACCTGCGCTGCCGCATGGAATGGCGCCGAGCGGTTACTGTGTACGGAGTGCCGTTGGCTGTCTGATAATGGCCACTGTGTCATGGTGGGTAGAGATCAGGGACCTGCCCAGCATGCCACGCGTTATTGCGACTCACCGGATCTTCGGCACCGGCGGTGCTGACATCATACCCTGCCCCAGGGTCAAGTGACTTCGAGTGACGTTCTGCGGTCTGAAAATGCGGCTTTAGGTTCCGCGCCTGCGAAAACAGCTTGCCGGAACATCAGAGTACCTGGTTACCATTGGGCCAAAAGAGGTTGGGGTTCGCATTGCCGGTATCTGGATAGGGTGCGCGTGTGTTAGACGTTGCTGTCAGGACGTCAAGGGTATTGAAGGGCGGAATGGTGTCACAATCGATGACGTCGGCATCTGCAACAGTCGAATTCAAGTACTAAACTGGCGCACATCACACGCACCTTGCTGGGATACTGTTCACAATTCCATGTAAGTTCACGCACACAAAATGACAGAACAACCCAACTGCATGGCCCACGACGGACCGGCCCCTGCGGGATACGCCCATCCACTAACAGCGAGGCCTGAGAGGGAGACGGGGCATGCCAGGGGACAATTCTCGCTTCTGAAATGAATAATAATGATAGTAATCAGCACCATCTTGCTTGACATTGAAACCGTTTTGACCCGTTTCTTCGGGGAGGGCTTGGATTGACCACTGTGTCATCGTGGTGAACGAACAAGGGGGACAAGTACGAGGGAGATTTTATCTGACCACATGTTCTCCGACGGTGCGCGTGTGGGTCATAACATTAGCACCAAGGTCTGCTGATAGATGAGTGATATAATGATTTGATAAGCTCTGCTGAATTACCGGAGAAAAGCTACACGAAAGTGAACACTCGGCTAACGGGACATTCAGTACAGCTCACAGTTACGCCCGGTATGTAAGACTCTTCCTCGTGGGAAAATCCCGGCAGTGCGCTGTGTGCCGTGGAAGTCCCCGTCGGCACACGGGATTCCCCGTGCGGACCGAATATCTGCTGCGGCGCGAGTGAGACAAAACGTACAAGCCGGTATCAGTGCCTACCTGCATTCACAGGTCAGTATCGCGACAGAAGTCCACGCTCTAAATCCACGCACCCGAGTTATGACTGGACGACGAGAGTGAATGTACCGCCCCAGTGCCGAATGAGCGGGGCCTCTGGGATGACGGCAGCTAGCTAGGTTGATTAAAGTTTCTTGATCGAGCTAAAGGAGGCTCACATGGGATCCCGGGGACGGCGGGTAGGGGTTTGCTTCGTGAAGGGATTGTCGGATTGATGAGCTTGAAGAATACTGCATTTAACCTACCCGAGTCGTTCGGTGATTTTGCCGCATGTATCTTGGGTGGTCGCTGGAAAGGAAGGGATGGTGGAATGCCGGTGGAGACTGCCAAATATATTGTCAATGAAAGAATTGAAGAAGATACTGCACTCACACTGCGCTACTCGAGATGCGTCGGTTTTATAAATTCTGATCACTCACCGCTTCCTGGACTGCGTTGTTGTGCCTTGGTGTTTTGCGTCTGCGGGCTAAACACGTCTCAGTAGGGCTGAGTGATGATGGCCCATGGGGTGCTTACCGGGCCGGTTGCTGCGTTTCTTGGGGATCCGTCTGCGTTGCAGTACATATTAACTGTGAATCAACACCGAACGATGAAAATTTAGGGCTCACGAATGACTTTGCTGAAAAGGCGCAGTGAGAGATCAAGCTAGTATATGATATACCACCTGCCTGTGGGAGTCCCAGTTCTGCGTATAGAATGACGGATTGCCGAGTTGAATAGCTTTATTGCATCCTTTGCACCAAACTTGTGTTCCTTCGACACTCTCTGCGTCAATCAAGGGGTCGTCACGAAGCCATTGTTTTCGCTCCTCAAGCGACATGTCTCCTGTTCAGAGTCACATCATAAGCATGGAAAGACAAGACTAGACAAGACTAGGTTCAGAGATATTGCTTCACGCCGCTAACGCACCACGTCTTGCTTCCCTGGGCGAGGAACTCGAGTAGTATTCGCCTCCTGGAAAGACAGTCGACGTCACTCGGGGAAAGGATACGACCGCAGCAACGACGCACCAGCGCTCCTACCGCCCGATTCTATCCCGTTAGCTCTTTCAATCGGCTCCCTTGCCTAATTGCGATCATTGCAGGCGGCCTAGTGTTTTAGAGTGACTCACTGGAGGTGATTCCGAATATGGGGAGTGTGTGCTTTCTCCGTTCTCGAAGCCGGGGAGCCCAAGCCTTAATACGGCGGCAAGGCTGCTTCCTCGATGGATCGTCGACGGAGAGCCTTGCCCTTGCCTGCTCAAACGTTTCCGCTCATCTATATGGGCTCAAGTCAAACGCAATTCACCTGCACAGAAACACTCACCAGTCAACCGATTGGAAATCTGCTGTGTCGTCAGGCTCTGCTTTGTCTTCTCCTTGATGTATTCTGCAATCTTTTTATTTGGCTGGGGATGTTTGCCATACAGATCGTGCCCTAGGAGGAAAGGAAGTCCGCGGCGAGCACGGGTTCCTACGACGAATGACTTGCCGATAAGCAGGGCAGCTAGCAAGGGTGGAGTCCAAAGCATGAGAAAAGGCGGAACCAAGCAGCCGTATTTAAGTCACGAAACTCTCTCACACCCACGCATGCCATCAAATCAATCAGCATTCCCACTACACCACCAATCGAGAATTTTATTTGGCCGACGTTGGTTTTTGATGTTTAATCGAGAATTCTCGTAATATCTCGATGGCGTCCAGTAAACATTGTGCAGACATTTCGGTGAGATATGTCGGACAGACATTAGTCCGACCAGTCCGTGATGTCTGGTTGACATGCATGATGCTGAAAACATTTGCGCGCACATCAAACAAAGGCCGGGGTTTAACCTGCATATTTTCCATCCTGCGGATAGATTCATTGAGCATGCATGTTCAAGCTACTCAGCTCCAGATGCTCCGTCCATCTCCCCCAAGTTGCCAAATTCTCGCGCAAGCATGGGGAGCCATCAATTGAGGGTCCGTGCCCACCGTCGGATCAGACGCTGATCCCATCTTTTGGTTGATCGTGTCATTTGCTGTCATTCACTTTTTTCCTCCCACCACCATGTCACCCTCTCCAAAGACACTTCTTCAAGACCATCCCCTTCAAGAGCCTCTCTTTCCCGTGCCATGGCTGGCCCACTCTAAGCCGCCAGTCCACTCCAAGTCTATCTCAAGTCCATCGGGATCTGGTGTCAAGTCATCAAGACTCAAGTCACTCAAGCCGTCAAGACTCAAGCTGCCATGGCCAAGCTCCAAGACTCAAGCTCCTTGACCCTCTGCTCTCTCGGGTATTTCCTGGTGTTCTTTCCCCCAAGGCTCAAGTTGGATGCGGCAATACAATCTGAACACGCCGCGGTTTTTTCCTTTCTATTTTCTTCTACTTTCTTATCGTAGTTTCGTCGCTTGTGACGTCCACCATGTACATAGTTGTGAATGAATATGTTTTTGTTTCATTTTTGAAAAGCATTTATAAAGTTGTAAAGAAATTTAAAAACTATTTCGAAGTGTGTTCATACAATATCATCTCGATGTCCCACCAATGTCCACTTGTCAGTGGGACATCTGAAGATTTGACTGTTTTTGTCTGACGCACCTCTTTCCGATGTCAGGACGACATTTGATCTGAAATGTTGTACAAATGTTTGATCCGAACGGCGGTGTACCGTAAGGTACGGAGCCCTAATTTCGATTTTGGCCGTGCATCACATTTTCGTCAGCAGTTATTGCGTAATCCACTTTGTTTTCCTGTCAAGATCTGATGCCGTTCCTCTGCCGCGACGTTGGGCGCTGATGTGACGTGGCAACGTTCTCAATTCTCCCCTTTCCACCAGTGTTCGCCTTAAGGGATAAGGCTTATGTTCACATAAGCCTTATTAAGGCCTTAAAGTTAAGGCTTAACCTTGGCCAAGGATGATGCTAACCCTTAATTAAGGCTTAGTGATGGCATCAAAGGCGCCAAACTTGAGTCTGTGACTCTGTGTTGCGGATCCAGCAGCAGAAAATGGAGTAGAACCCAAGTAGAACCCGTAGTTTTGCCAGTTTTTTGACAGCTACCATGCATCAAGGCTTTCCACTGTCTAATGAATCTTGCCAGGCAGTTCCCGCTGAGGACGCAGCACATTGGAAACAACTCGATAGTGTACAATGGCCGAAGAGAAGAGCATATAGATGAATAACTAACGAGTATTTGGTTGAAGAACACCTGAAACAGTGTTGCATGCACTCCCTTATTTTTTTACACCCGCTGAAACGGTGGGAAAAAATTGTCTTAAGGCCTTAATTCGGAGCCCTTAATTAAGGTTATTAAGGGTTTAAGGCCTTAACTAAAATGTTCACCCTTAATAAGCCCTTATGGGAGAACACTGCTTTCCACGGCTCTCAATCCCCTCTCTGAGCATTCCCTCGTTTCTCCCGAGTGGATCCTAACCTCTGGACTTCTGGCTTCTCAATCTGTAGAAAACGCTATCCCCCCAACGATGGCGCGCAAACACGTGACCCGGTGATCGCGGTCCGCTCACGTGTCCTTACGCAACACACCAAGTTTTGCGAAGTTGTTTCGGGTGAGAAAAGAACAATAACCTGTTTTTGCGGCGTCCCCTGAGGGTGAATGTGCCGGCCAGACTCGTCGGAGGCGGTCAAGTCGCATATGAGAGATGTGGTCAAACATGTAGTGATCCAATCAATGGACTAAGGATGTCGGCCTCGACTATCTGAACAAGGTAGTATATATTCACAGTGGTGTATTGCACTCATTCTATCCCAACTCTGTAGATTCTGAACTGTTATCGGCCATTTTGAGTTGTAAATCTCAGTCTGCGCAAGGTTGAGATGTTTCACATGACATCAAAAATGATTGTAAATACCTGGCAAACAGAAACTATCAAGACACTATCTAGTGAAACCAGGCGAGATTGATGATCGCCAAGTCGAACAAATGTTGTCCCCGGCCATTATACCCCAGCACAGGGAGGGTATGATTGCAGCCAAGACTTCATGTCAAGCTGCAATTTTGGTCTAGGACCTTAGAGATTCAGGATTAGGCATGAAAGTAGGTATAGTTAGTAGGTAAAATTTTCGTTTCAAAAAAATCTGGGGGTCTCATAGCATGGGAAAAAAAGCGCAAAATCTCGAGCAGAAATTTCAAATTCATTGTACCTATTTCGCCTTGGCCTTGCCCTTTCCCTTGGTCCGAGTCGGTACCACCCCTTTCAACACTGCATCTGCCTTGGCCTTCCACTCTGCCGTTGCATCCACCAATTCAGTTGCACGCACTCCGCGGTGTGATCAATATTTCTTGACAGCAAACTCGGCAACTGGCCCTGTGGCTCCTAGACGGTACACACTGGCGTAGTAGCGATGTGCACGCCGATAGAATCGCCGGATGGTGGGAAGGGGGCAGAGCCGAAGGCCATCATCAATGAGGTCCTTGGCTTTTTGCCAAGTTCCATTAGAACGCTCCTGGAACCACCGCTTCACCCAAGCCCAGAAATATTCGATTGGGTTCATTTCTGGGTGGAACTTGGGCAGGAAATGGCACACCATCCTGGGTGCAGCTGCGATCAGCTACAATGTGAATGAGTAATTAAATTGTCAGAAGTAAAATGAATGGCACCAGCTCGAGTTGAGATTTCTGGCCAGCAAAATCCAGTTGAAGCGAGAGCAAGTGCCGCATGCAACAATCCACAGGGTGTTCTTCCTCTTCTTCTTCTGTGTCGTTTCCATCATCACCATGCATTTCTCGTTCCTCGTCGGCCGAAGCACCATCGAGATGAGGTTTGCGAGACTTGGCGAGTTTGCATGCTCTGCAGTCGCCGATCAATGTCTTACCATTGGTGTCCTTTGTATATCCCCGCTCCACCAAAATCACCTTCATTCCTTTTGGAAGTCCCTTGAATTCTTTGTACTGGTGGTTGGCAGGCAGACGCTTGTCGAAGGTCATCTTATGTGCTTCACCTGCATGGCCGTGCGGATTGCTGGCAGGAATTATTGTGTCGCGCATTTCCGGAACCTTCCCACCCGGGTTCACATTCATCTTGGTGGTGGTTAAGGTGTTTGGTGCAAGACTCCCATGCGCGGATGAATTATCGAAAATCCAGTGAATTACAGCTTTGGGGAACATATGACGAGTAATGAGAATGGCAATGATGAGCTATTGTTCAATTAGAATTGACAAGAAAGTTAGATGCAGCAACAAAAGGACTCACCCGCTCGATCATCTGCTTCATATTCCAATAGTCGTCGCTCGAGGCCTTGTTATCTGGATATATCACTGTCGTCGAATCTGTGATTGTGAAACGAAGCTCAGCCGCCATTTTCTCGTTTTCCGCTATCATCTCTGGAGTAAGAGCGAGAAGACCATAGCGTTCGCACAAAAATGCAGACACCATGATCAAACGACCACGGCCTTTCTTTTTGAGGACCTGCTCGCCAGGCTTTAGCCAGTATTGGTTGTTCTGGTAGTCATTTGAATGAAAGCTGGCCTCGTCATGCACGATTTCGACGTGCTCGATGTCGTCGCCTAGAAGCTCGGGCAGAACCTCCCGCATGTCAGGCTCGGCGTACATCGGGCGGAGGTGTTCATAGGCATGCAGCTCCACGAGGAATTCCTTGTGCCGCCGCCTCACATCCTTATGCTCATGCCCGTCCCAGTAAACACCCTTCTGGTGGTGCTTGTGGTGGTATCCGAGCCGCCAAAGCCACCGCTGACAGTGCCGGATCGAAATCGTCTTCTTCTTGAGCGCAAGTGAGGGAAGTAGTGTTTTATTGATATGGTGCTGCAAGAATTTCGGATTGACCTGCAATTAAAGTCAGACACAGGATAGAATGGAGGCGAGGGAAAACAGATTTACGGTGCCAACCTCGAGCGTTCACAACCATCGTTGAACCCCGAGATAAAATCCTTCATCGTCGAGAAGGCCATTCGACTTTTCCCGATGGCCCTGGTGGCTGGATTTGAGTGCACCATTCACTTCGAAAAAGCGACTTTCGGGAAAATTACTCACAAAATTTGGCCAGCACAGCCACCTCGGCAGCCCTCGGCAGCTCGCTTAGCAGAATTGTGTTACCAAACATCAAGCCCGGCAACCTCCGTCACCGTATAGGAGAAGATGAAGAAAACATTGGAGCATTCAGAGATGCTCTGTGGTTCATTACATGCCCACAGGGTGTGACCAGACCCCTGGCAGGCAGAAGAAGTATAAAATTTTTCTTCGAAACCTAGGCCATCAGAATGATCAACATCTACGCAAACTTTTATGCTGACAGACCGAAGATGAATATGAAATAGATGGCGTAATCTTGCGCCAGAACCTTGAGACTATTGTTCGAAATTAGTTGCTGTGATGGGTTATACGGTGGCGGGTATTTACATGCGGGGAAATGTTGCCCAATCCCTTGGACCCAGCTTGACCAGTGTTATGAGGCAGACAACGACTAAATGCATTTAAAAGCAGGTTCTGCGACTGGCAGGGTTGAGAACGAACATTCGAAGACAACTGGAGCCAGCCTAAATGTAGCCGGAAGTTTGATATTCGGCGAAGCACGCTCATTGAGTGATGCACTTACGAAAATCCACTTGCATATCTCTGTAGTAAATCGTCGTGGGAGACGAAAGAGCAAACTTGTTGATCCGCCCCTGCGGACAGTGAAAACCACAGAGTAGAATGACAATGTCCACCACCTCTGGTTTCAACAGTAGCCATCAAGATGCATATGACAACCAAAACGGCTTCCACTGGTCCCGCAGATCAGTTCACATACATCAAGAATGATGGGGGACGTACTTGTGTAAATGATCACAAGAAACCAAAACATTCCAGCGGACTTTTCACCTACCGTGAAACGTGGTCAAAGACACGGCTGCAAAGAGTACATGCTCCCGCTCACGCTGTTTCTCCAATTCGCGTTTCCAATAGCGAGCATCAATCCGGCGGGCAATATCTTTAACCCCAAGCAAGGTGTTGAGATAGTTGTGATGAACCATTTCGTCCTTGAGCCGGCGAGGAAGTCCCTCGTAGAATTGATGTCGCAGGGCATTGTCGCCCCATTGGGTAAGGACAGCAAGACGATCGAAACCGATGATATAAGTGGCAATCCGGTCTCTGGATTTCATCCGGCAAGACCGGATGAGATCTTCCGCATCTCCTACCGGATCTTGCGGACCAAAATTCTCCTGGAGTTCCTGAATAAAGCGCAGAAAGTTTCCGTCCCAAGCCGGAACGGAACCGGTGTCGTAAAGATTTGGTTCGAACCACTGCTGAGCAGTGCCCCGGAGATATGACATGATATAGAAAATCTTGTCATCATCCGAGATCAAATCCTGGTGACGTTCCGCAAAATGCAGGTAACATTGGGTGAGAAAAGACTGGAGTTTTGTGGAGTCGGAGCCATCAAAAGTGTCTGGATTGCGGAGATTCGAGCGTGTAGAACGAGGTGGAGTCGAGTAATGAGTGACATAAGACTGAATTGCATCCCGGAACGTTCGGATAGTGCTGATAAGCAGCTGTTCCGGAGGTTCAGGATCTGGGTCAGGAGGTCCAGCCGGACCGGGTCCAGGTCCGGGTCTGGGTCCAGGTCCGGGTCCGGGTGGAGGACCAGGACCATCAGGACCACCAGGACCATCACCACCTCCACCACCTCCTCCTGGATGACCACCGTTTCCGCCGGGATCAAGAGGGTCTCCGTGTTCCGAACCGGAGTTTGTAGACATTCACAAATGACCCACAGGCGGATCAGAACTAATGCTTGCGCTGAAAAGAGCGCGAGGGCGTATAGTCCTATTTGGAGGTAGTCGTACGTTTGACAAAGCTGCTTCCGGATTAGCCTTTGTATAGTCCTCAGGACATGGGCAGGTGTGCGTACCCTTTCAGAAGAGGCGAAAAGCTCTGAAGCAACCCAGAGAAATCTGTTTTTATTAAATCTAAGCCAACAGAATTGTGTCAAAGAGGCCTTACACGAGACCACCCCGGATAAAGTATCTGTTCAGAAAAAAAATGACCCAAGGAACCCCCTTCAGGGACCACGCCTTGCGCTCCTCGTCTAAGGAGGTCATCAATTCATACACGGAACAAAGAGGTTGAATGGCAAATACCATAGACGTAATTATAAGCCCTAATGGCCGTAGGATCGTCGAGGGTAGCCACCATCTGTCGGAAGGAGCGTCGGATCGCAGATGTGTTGAAACGAAGACTAGAAAGCCTGTCTGGAACGAAGCAAAGAGGAAGTGGTGACGATTTAGGTATGTTTGTTTCTCCTCCGAGTCGGTTTTAAAAACACCCGCGGCGATCATTTCCTTACATCACTTAGTCATATAAATGTGGGAGTGTTGGTGGGCATTACTGCGCGGTTCGCCGCCATTGGCAAGAGGTGATTGATCTCTGGATCTTGGACAGTGGCTGCAGCAGGAAGCCGACAAATCAGACAAACTCTACATGTTGCACGGAAGGCGCGAACTTCAAAAGGACAAACCTTCCGCTCAAAAAACCCTTTATATGAGGCACTCTCTCCATGGTTACGACAGCAAGTCATCGTGAAGCTTTGACTTCCGTTATGCTGTCGACCCATCTACTTGCCTTAGAAAGGTTACGGTATGTTGACATGCTCACTTACCAGTGCCCCGCGATGCGCGCCTCTGCCGTTTTGGTACAACCGCGGTTGAAATTCCGGAACATGCCTTGTTGGAGTGCCAGGCGTCACCATGGCCAGCGGTCCTCAACTTGCACACGGTGCTCTTGGAAAAGTAATTCCGCACTGTACCGAAAGTGCAGAGTAAAGTGGTTGAACTCACCAGTGTTGAGTTTCTGAAGGCCATTATACACGAGCACGCAACTATTGTTCTGGTTGGAAAATATGTGCATGATGTCCTACAAGAGTTTTACGCTTTTCCGCTGCGACGTCTGTAGGGTAAATACTGTCTGAATCGGAGCTGACTGATTCTAGGTCACCGGAATTGCTGCTTTCTGTTGTCTGGGGTCTACCGTGGGGCACGGGGAAACCTGTGGGATCTGCGTTCTGGGGCTTGGATGGCAGAGAGTGGTCCAGGGGCGATGGTGTATTTTTACTTGCTTTGTCCACCGGGATAATTCCTGGAAACTGGCGTTCGTTGTTCGGACCGTGCCGTGTAATGCTACCTACCTACCTACCACACAAGAGACAAACGTCGATCGCATATCGGAGTCGAAGCAGTTAAACGGGAAATTCGTGTTATTGAATACCAAACGACAGGGAGGACGAGCATCTATGTACGAGCCACAAGGAAACAAATTATGGATCACGATCGAAGCGCAAAGAAATACACTCAGGACGGATGGATCTGTGCAGGGTAAAGCGCTTCCTACGTGTCAAAGACGAAGGTCCGATACGGGATATGTAAGCATTCGTCGCCGACGTGTTACCACGTCCTGGAAGGCGGACGTCTTGGTTAAAAATATTGACTTATACCAATTCCGGAACACGGGCCGAATTGCTGCTGAAGCTGCTCTTTCAGTCGGCGGTTTTGCAGACATCAATTTTCATGCCCTCTTTTCCCAACCTGATGCTCGGTGAAAACAAGGGAGAGGACACTTACTGGGCAGAAATTTACTAGGTGGGTGTCCATGCTTGACAAGCATTTCAGGCATTTGAACTGGAAGGACCAAGTTGGTTAACAAAAATGAGGTGCAGTTGCAGCTTAAACAATGGTTCAGCTGGTACGGGACAGCCTTAACATCATTCCGGAGTCGGAAATTGGGTCTCGGACTTGTCACGAAGTGATGTCTGCTACCATACATACCGATGGAAAAGTGGACGACGAAAGACAGTACCGTCTCAGTACCGTCTCTCAAAGGAGCTCTTTTAAGAGTCACGCGCCGCGACGAAAAGCAGTACATATATGAGGTACGGAACTTGATCGTCAAAATGGAAGGCGGGACTTCCATTCCAAATAGGAGCTTCCATTCCATATTACTGGCCTTAATATGGAATGGAAGCTGACCCGAAGGAGAAGCCGGCTGATTTTGGGCGAACTCGTCGGGATTGGGGCTCGATACAGATGGTGGTGGCAGATAGATAGCGGCGGAGTTTGAATTTCGGTCCCAGGGCCGAGCACAGCCCTGCGGCTATTCGCAATTAGTAATGATCTCCGCGAGGACCCCGGATAATAGGTGGGGACCCCTGATTTTAAAGTCAGAAATTAGTCAGGATTGGTTTCGCCAAATTCGTCAGGATTGGCACCCAAAATTTTTCCCAAAATTGTCAGGAAATCGCTAACAGGCCTAAAATCGCGCGAAAAACATCAGGAAAGCCCAAACAGGCCTCAAAATGGCTCAATTTCGTCAGGAAACTCTTTAAAAAGCAGAAACCGAGCTGCACAAGCCTCTGAGACGTCAGGATATGCAAAAAGAAGTGGCCCAAATTTATGACGTTCACTTTGCACAGAAGTCTTCCGCAGCGCAGAAAGGATCTTCTCCTGTACACAAACTCACTGGGAATATCGGGTGTCCACAGTATGACTGCGAGATTGAATGGGATTGGACGTAATGGGAGAGTGACCAATGTCAGGATCATGTAAACGTATCAATGTCCCGGAGACTATGACATGATAATATAAATAGGAATCTAGAACACATCCGGCACAATTTAAAACACTTTCGTTTTCGTTTCTCGTACATACCCGTGGCCGTACTTTATACAGCCACCCTGCATGCTCTTCATCGGTGAAGTCTGGGGGTAATTGGTGACTGCCAGAAAGTGGAGCCGTTTTTGCCAGCAATTTCAAGACTCTGGCGGAGGGAGCGGGTGTTTCTGGTGGGGGCCTGCGGCTTATCGGCCTTGATGTTGCCTGAATACCGGGTCAGCTGCGTAGGTCGACCTAGCGGGGATAGGCCAAGAGTACTTTCCAGGCGCCTTTCCCCCGCCGCCCTGCTCGCGAGTGCGATCCGACACGCCCACCCCGTCCGAACACATCCGCATGCTATTGTCCTCTGGATCGCCCTGCGTCATATCAGCTGTTAGTCTCATGGATATATGGGCACACTTGTATCATACGGTACCTCGGCGTGCTCCTGCTTCCCACTTTGCGGCCACCACTTCAGACCCGTCGCGTTCGCGATGCGCAGCAAATCCAGATCGGTAAACGGCACGCGCGGGACGGCGAGAGGTGCCGTGGGATGGTTCAAAGGGCTCAAAATATGGAGTGCGCCTCCATCCTTGCGATCCATCTGCCGGGCGAGGGTGATGTGGCTGGGCCCACCGCGGTCAGACCGTCAGCTCACGCACAAGAATCCAGTAATAAAAATAAAAAGCGGGCAGCTGCCGCAGCCCTCACCTAGGGACCGACATTCTGTGAAATGAAACGATTCTATGAAATGGGGCGGGAACGATTTCGCAGCGGGATGGCGCCTAAGCAATTTGTGGCAATGTTCTGGCAGCTTTGATCTTGTTTGGTTCATTGGTGAGAAATTGCTCCGCCGTTGTGGTCACGTGCTCACTTTCCCGAGACTGGCTTCCGACGATGGAACCTGAGGAAGCTGAGCAAAATGCGCCGCATGACTCAGCAAGGAAATAATAGTTCTCACCGCGCTCCTCGAAATGTCAACACATCGAATAGTATGTATGGCAGAAATGCGGGCTTGATACTCAAGGTAACCAAGGTTCCGCACCGTCAGCGTTTCCCTGTAGGAGCCCCAGGTGGTGATCCAGACGATAGCGACTCGGACGATGGACCTCCTCGTCCGCCAAACCGTAGACCTTCTGGCCTCCACCGGCACCGCCTAGGAACAATACGGCACCGCCCGTATCGACTAGCGCGGATGTCTACGGTTCACATCACCAAAAGCGGGAAAAAAAATATAAGGCTACATATAATAAGGCCTTACAAAACCACACATTTGACCACAATTCCGTGTAAAACAACACCAGCCTGATGTTCGGACACCAAGCCTTGTATTATTCAACCTCCGTTCTTGCAATCATCCTAAAGGGTATTTGCAATGGTTTGTGATGGGTTGCAAGCCTCGCAGATGCCGCGCCTGGTATTGGACATTCATTGGGGGGAAAATATGCGGAGGAGCGGGAGACGATACTTATATAAGATGAGTGACTGGGTGCAATTAGCTCTCCATACCAAGTCATGCTTTTCGAAATGTGTGGCAACTCAAACCTGGAAACGATGTAAATTTGTGAGAAAGCAGGGCCAAACACGGAAAATATTGTGCAACTTGCTTTGGCGGGGGTTAATTTCCCTGCAAATTTATGCTGGAACCCTTCCTGTCTTCACGCTGTTGATTTCCCCAAAA